>JAINUW010000715.1:0-332843 GCA_020205615.1 Panax quinquefolius
TTGACCACATTCAAAAATTCAAAATATAATAGGAGATATGGTCAATTGAATTTCATGTTACGCTTTTTCACCAAAATCGATTTTCAACTCTTTGTGATTTCTAAGAAACTTTCATGTTTTCACATAATAACCAACATAACTCATCATAACACTTACTAATACTTCATATATCCATGATTTTCATTAGTCCAATGCTTTTATTATGACTTACATCATAATCCTAAATGCAGATCCTTTTAGTTGAAGAAATATTTGAGGTTTAAGAAATTGGGTTTGTCTTGGGGGTCAATACAAAATTCGATTTCACGTTCTATGGTAGGCTAGGAAGTCTTCAAGAATACGCCAAGAAATTTATTAATGATAGAAATATCATTCAAAGCTGTGACTCTCATCCAAGACTTGGATAGTATGTCACATTGATACCAAGCGTGACTTCTATCCCTTAACCTAGATAGCACCTCACAATGATACCTATAAACTTGCCATCTTCATTCACGATGTCGCTTCTACTAAAGTGCGGCTTCGGTGCATTCCACACAAGGAAGTCAACAACGAAAGGTCGGGGATCTTTACTTATGGCTTCGATATGACAATAATTGACTTTAGTAGTTTGGTTACTTGAATTCGCTTGTGAGTTGGTTATGAATATAAAAGCTAACAACCTTACGAAAAGCATGATGAGTAGTTAACCAATTGATTCCTAAAATCACATCAAAGGCAAGTATTTTTAAAAAGATAAGATCGACGTGAATAGTAACGTGAAAGTGTTTATTTGAATCAAACAAGATTTAAAAATAGTAAGCGATAACGAAGGCTCTCTTAACGAAGTTTCAACCAATAATGTAAGACCCAAACTTTTATAAATAAAGATGAATTTTTCTATAAATATTATTTTTGAATATTATGGAATAAATTTGATATAATGTTATAGTTGTGGGTAATATTTATAAATTTTGCAAAAGTATGCAAGTTGTTATAAAATATTCGTTTGGTGGGGAATATTCTTTTTGTTAGGGAATATTCGTCTAACTACTCAATCATTGGTGGACCCCACAAATGAAATTATTATCGGATTGAGAAAATGACAAAAATATTTTATAAAAATAACTTGTACGGAGGTGTTCCGTTAAAAGCCATTGAACTACCGGTGGTAAAAAATGCGATATCTGGCGTGGTTGCGTAGTAGCACACGGTATTGATTATTGATGCTTACGTGAGAAGTCACTCGGCTATGCTTCAATTATTCTTCTGATGAATTACGCATCATATCTCTTATATTATTGATTGATTATTGTCACGCATTATCATACATATAATATGTTATAGTATTAAATCAATAATTGAGACGACAAGTTATAAATGATTAATAATTGTTGAAAGATTAAATATGTGTTGATTAAAAATAAAATGATTTGTGGTAATATTTATTCAATCCTTAATGTATATAAAGAGTTTGTTATGAGGCGTTTGTGGTAAGTTTGATTATTTTATGGGAGGGCCCATATGTCATCATCTAAGAGTCTCTTCGTCGATAGTAATTACCTTTGTGAATAGTAATTACATTTATCGATAGTATTTACCTTCATCGATAGTATTTACCTTCGTCGATAATAATTACCTTCGTCGATAGTAATTACCCTTGTGAATAGTAATTACCTTCGTCGATAGTAATTACCTTTACGGGACGTCGAACCACTTATCGTTTCACATTCTGAAGCGCCGAACCACTTGTCGTTTCACATTAAAGCGCCGAACCACTTGTCGTTTCACATTACTGAGCGTCGAACCACTTTTCTTTTCACATCATCATCGTCGAGCCACTTGCCTTTTCACACAGCCCGGTCTTCAAGCTAGAAATCTTCTATAAATAGAGGCTAGTGCTTCATTATTTTCACGAATTCATTCAAGCTATAGAAAGAGAAAGTATAGAGAGAATAAGAGAAAGAAGAAGAGTATTTTTTGTTACTACAACGCTAAAGTTATTCAATCTCCTACCAAAAGTAAGGGGTGTTATTCTTTCTTATTCATTAAGAAAAGCTGTTGTTATTCCATTGCTTATTATTACATTGGAATAACTTTGTATCTGTGATTTACCTATACTTGGTGACATTCTTCTATTATTACATTGGAACATCACAATACATGTGTTTTACAGGACTGGTTCCGTCTTTATTATTAATACATTGGAACATCACATCACATGCATGCGTTTTTCATGGGACCTTGTTCCGTTATTTATTATTCTGTTAGAATAACTTTTGCTTGTCTGCGGTCTCATCGCATGCATGGTGATTTCTTTTGTTATTCTATTCTTTATTATACCCGGTTAGTTAAAACTTTGACTTATACTCCATGAAATTAGTGGAATATCCTTGATATTTGCGTTTCATCCGATATCTTTTCATGGAAATATTCTTGATCATTCTTGAATTTTACTCTACAAAAAGCAAGATCATGTTGATAATTTGGACGTTAATAATTCTCGGATAAAATAATTCTTGAACTTGTTTTATTGAATTCTTATATCATTGTCATCATCCTCGTGTTTATATTATGTTGAAAGTCATCTCGTGGCACGTAGTGCATAGATGGACTTGGTATGATTATGACGAGAGATTATTGATTGTAATCATGGTAGTAATGTTACAAATGATGTGATAAAAATCCTCAAATTGGTCGTAGTGCATTGGTGGGACGATTGTTGGCATGATCATGACCATTAATGAATACACAAATATTCTTGGCGCGTGAAGTGCGTGAATCATTGTGGTCGCGGATACTAAAAAAGAATATCATTGTAGTGTAAAAGGGGGTGATTCGATGATGTGGAATATTTATTAAAGGTGAGTCTCATTTATAATGATGATGAAAAACCTTTTAAAACCTAAAAGATAGTAGACTTTATTTTTACTTGACTCTTTTAATGGATTGCTTATTCCGTTTTACACTTAAAGCGGTTGTCTATTGTATTTTTATCATTTTACATTGTTGAAGACTATTGATAATTTATTACGCATTATCTTAGTCATAATATTTCTTCTTTGGGCTAGTTGAGCTCACCCTTTCTTTCCTTTATTCTCTCTTGGAAATGAGAATATATTTGGGGACGAGTCGGGAAGCAGTGATGGTCTGAAGATAGCATTAGTAGTCCTCACTATTACGTGAAATAGTGTGATAATAATTGTAATGAGGACTCCTTTTTGAGTTTGTATAATATCTAGTAGATGATATTTGTATTTAAACTCACGATTTATGTATTAAGTTGTATTTAAATTACGTACCATGTAAGTGGCGACCCAAGATGGGTGATGTATACCTAATTTTGGGGGCGTCACGGTTGATATCGAGCTTAGGGATATGATCCCTAGCTAAGATGTGAGAATAGTATTAGGAGGGAGGGGGGAATACCCCATTAGTATGACCTACCCAAGTTTATGTGCTTATTTTATTGGTTGGTCGGGAAGATAGGGATAATTTGTTACATGTCAATTAACCTTTTGTTTTGTGGCGATGTCACAAAAATGACATCGAGAATGTTGAGAATAGCAATGGAGGCGCTTGAGCGATCGTTGATTCATCACATATCAATAATCGAGGATAATGTGCATCAAGAAGGCGACAATCCTCATGCAAACAACAACACCGACCAAATGATGAATGATCGAATGTTTAGAGGCTTTATGCAATTTATGCAACAATGAAAGCAGAGCGACTCGACTCATCCAAAACATAGGTGGAACACGGAAAACTCTCGAGGCGGTCACCATTAAACAATTCAAGGAGCTGGGACCACCGGAGTTTAAGGGAGAGCAAAACCACTTACGCGAAGCATGGATAAAGCAGATTACAAGATATTTGATGTCTTGGGATGCTCAGAAGGAGCAAAAGGTTCCACTTCACGCCTTTTATGTTCTTGAGAGGCGTGATTCTTGGTGGGAATCGGTAAAGCGTACTCAACTTCTTTGTCTTGAAGATATCTTGGGAGAAGTTCGAGGGAGTCATTCAACGACAAATACTTTCACGAAAGTATTCGCCACATGAAGGAGGTGGAGTTTATCAAGTTGGAACAAAACAATATGGCCAAGTGTCATGATACGAGGCAAAATTTGCGGAGTTATCACGGTTTGCATCCCACTTGGTGGATAATGAAGAGAGAATGGCACGAATGTTTTAAAAGGTTTGAAACCCGTGATCGTCCAACATCTTATTTCATAAAGCGTGTTTGTATTCAGATGTTGTAAATAGGCTCGATTAGTGGAACGCGATAACGAGTCAGCGCTGAACTAAAAGAAGCGGTAAGTCAAAATTATAATACCAACGAGAGTAGTTATCGAGCGGTGACAACAAGCGTGGAGGGAATCAACAAAGCGGATATGGTAACCACTTCCGGTGGTAATCGGGGCCAAAACAATAAGAATGGACATTTCAAGAAGCAGAGATTCAATGATGATGGAAAGACGTCGGCACCAAAGACCCGTTGTTAAGGAAGGAGAAAGACCACCTATCATATGCTTCAAATGCGGAAAGAGGACACATCATCCAATCGTGCCCGCCGAATCAAAGCGTGTTATAATTGTGGAAGAGAAGGTCACTTAGCTCGATTTTTGCGTTCTAGAAGACAAATTCAACTAAGATGGAGGCACCAAAGTAGTCCCGGAAAAGTCAAAGCCTAGTAGTCTGAGGGAGCGTTTGTTGTGACCTCCCAGGAGAGCAAGGAACCCAAATGAGGTCATCACGGGTAAGCTTATCATAAACTCTAATGAAGTTTATACTTTATTTGATCTGGGTTCTACCTATTATTTTATTTCTCCTACTTTGCGCTCATCGATTAAATTTGACTCAGGAGAAATTAGACTTTGACTTATCTGTGGAAACTCCAGGTTGGGAGAAACCTTCATTACATCCACTGTTTATAAGTCTTGTTTGGTTCAAATCGAAGTACCTCACATTACACCGTCGATCTTATTTCATTAAAAATACTTGCATTTGACGTGATTCAAGGATTGATTGGTTAACTACTTATCATGTAAAAATTGATTGTTTTTCATAAGGTTGTTAGCTTTCATGTTCCTAACCAACCTATTATGCGAATTCAAACGACCAAACCATTAAAATCAATCACGGTCATCTCAAGCCATAAAGCTATTCGTTTATTGAAAAAGCGGATGTCAAGCTTTTCTTAGCTCATGTCATGATTTAAACAAAAATAAATCGGTTTTGAGCGATATTTCTATTGTTAATAAATTTCCGACGTATTTCTGAAGAACTTCTACAGCCTACCCAGGCGTGAAATTGAATTTTGTATCGACCTTGAACCCGGACAAAACCTATTTCCAAAGCCCCATATCGAATGGCTCTATTGAACTTCGAGGAGTTAAAGACCCAACCGCGAGGAATTGTTAGACATTGGCTTTATTCGTCTAAGTACTTCTCCTTCGGGGTGCTCCTGTTACTATTCGTGAAGAAGAAAGATGGGAGTATGCGACTTTGTATTGATTATCGGGAGTTGAATCATGTCACCATCAAAAATAGGTATCCATTGCCACGTATTGATGACTGTTTGACCCGCCATAAGGAGCCAAATTCTTTCAAAGATTGATCTTCGTTAGGATATCACCAATTGAAGATTAGAAATCGTGACATTCCAAAGACGGCTTTCGGAACTCGAGACAGGCATTATGAATTCTAATCGTGTCCTTTGGATTTACTAATGCTCCTACTTTTCACTAAATGATGAGCAAAGTATTCAAGGAATATTTAGATCACTTTGTGGTCGTCTTTATTGATGACATCCTTATTTATTCCAAAAGCGAAGTGAAGATCATGAAAGCAACACTTGAGGTGACACTCCAAAAGCTTCGTGAATATAAGCTTTATGCAAGTTGAAGAAATGTGAGTTCGGCAGAAGAAGTAGCATTCCTTGGGCACGTGGTATCAAGTCATGGAATATCCGTTGACCCAAAGAAAGATTGAAGCTATTCAAAGTGGGAACAACCTAAATCGATGGATCAAGAAACGTAGCTTTCTCGGTTTATTTGGTTATTATCGGAGATTCGTGGAAGGATTTTCTCGAATCGCTACTCCATCGACTCGGTGACTCGGAAAGATACAAAGAAGTTCGGTTGGAGCGAAGAATGTGAGAAGAGTTTTCAAGAACTCAAGAGGAGACTTATTTCAAAGACTGTTCGACAATACCATCCGCTCGGAGGATTTGTCATCTACTGAGTGATGCTTGAGCAAAAGGTTGGGATGTGTTCTCATGCAACATGGAAAAGTTATACTTTATGCCTCGCGACAACTCAAAGAATATGAGAGGAATTATCCTACTCGTGATCTAGAGTTAGCGTAATTATCTTCTTGCACTTAAAATTTGGAGGCATTACTTGTATGGGGAGAAAGTGGAGATCTTTACGGATCATAAAAGCCTCAAATATTTCTTCACTCAAAAGGAACTCAACATGCGACAACGACGTTGGCTTGAAGCATTGAAAGATTATGATCGTACCATCCAATACCATCCCGAAAAGCGAACGTGGTAGGCGGCGCATTGAAAGTAGGAAATCATATCGCAAGAAACGAGTGCGATATTGTCACCACAAAGGCCCATTTTGTGTGACTTGCAAAGGATAGAGATAGAGTTAAAGACTCTCAGGTGGCGCATGTGATGATAGCGAGTATCTGAGTAGAGCCGAACTTTAATCGATAAAGTTAAAGGCTGCGCCAAGCTACGGACACTGGAGGCGTGATGCGTATGAGGAAGAAAGTGCAAGAAGGTCTTATCTCGAGGAAGCAAGAATCGATGAAGAAGGAATACTTGAAGTCAACTCCGGACTTTTGTGTTCCTAACGACCACGATTTAAAGTATAATATCATGATGGGGCGCACAACACACCATTTGCAATCCATCACAGGAGTACCAAATGTATCATGATATTAAATCATACATTTTGGTGGAGCAATATGAAGAGAGAGATAGTCTTTGTTTATCTCAAGGTGTCTAACTTGTCAACGAGTTAAAGCGGAGCATCAAGTACCAAAAGGTCCATCAGAACCACTTGAAATTCCGAGAATGGAAGTGGGAGCACATTACCATGGATTTCGTTCACGGTCTTCCTAAGGTTTCTCAAGGCATAAATGCGATTTGGGTCATTGTTGATAGATTGACCAAGTCGCGCTCATTTCTTACCGACACGAGAAACTTATACACCTGGAACATCTTGCTTTCAGATATACATAAACGAGATTTGTAAGGCGCATGGTATGCAGTATCCATAGTTTCGATCGAGACCCAAGATTCACTTCACGATTTTGGGTTAGTTTGCAAAAAGCTATGGGCACAGACTTACGATTTAGCTTCTAAGATATCATCCTCGGACGGACGGACAATCGGAGAGGACTATTCAAACTCTTGAAGATCTATTAAGACTCGTGTCCTTGATTTCAAGGGGAGTTGGGACAAGTTCTTACCATTGGTGGAGTTTTCCTACAACAACAGCAGTTATCATGCAAGTATTGGCATGGCTCCATTCGAAGTGTTGTATGGAAGAAAGTGTCGTTCTCTCGATTATCTTTGGGATGAGGTGGATGAAGCAACGTTGTTGGGACCGGAGTTGGTACATATGACTACGGAAAAGATTCAAACGATCCGACAACGTATAAAAACCTCACAAAATCGACAAAAGAGTTATGCTGATCTTCATCGAAAGGACGTGGAATTCGATATAGGAGATCATGTGTTGTTAAGAGTTGCTCCATGGAAAGGAGTTACAAGATTTGGAAAGAGAGGAAAACTTAATCCTCGATTCATCGGTCCATTTTTAATCCTCGATCGAGTAGGAACTATGGCCTATGTCTCGTGTTCATAACGTTTTTCACATATCCATGTTACGTAAATATGTGAAAGACCCGAACCATATTATTGAGTTAGAACCGGACGAAATAGCGGAAGATTTGACGTATGAAGAGGTTCCTGTTCAAATTTTGGATAAGAAGGAACATATTCTACGCTCCAAGGTTATACCTCAAGTCAAAGTTTTGTGGAGGAACCACGATGTTGAGGAAATGACTTGGGAGTTAGAATCTGAAATGAAATCAAGGTATCCTTACTTCTTGACATACAGTACGCACTAATTTCGAGGGCTTAAATTTCATAAGAAGGGAGGTTGTAAGACCCTCAAACTTTTATAAATAAAGATGAATTTTCTATAAATATTATTTTTGAATATTATGGAATAATTTAATATAATGTTATAGTTGTGGGTAATATTTATAAATTTTGCAAAAGTATGCAAAGTGGTTATATTATATTCGATTGGTCTGGGAATATTCGGTTTAGCAGGAATATTAAGACAACGGCTCAATCATTGGTGGACCCCATAATGTAATTATTGTCGGATTGAGAAAACGACAAAAATATTTTATTGAAATAACGGCGGAAGTTTTACTGGTTGATCTTGTTGAACTACTTTCGGTAGTAAAAGTACAAAGATGTCGTGTGGTTGCATAAGAAAGACACACGGTATTGATTATTGATGCTTATGTAGAAGTCACTCGGTTTGATTCTATTATTGTCGATTAATAATATGAATTATTATAGCGATAATGACGTTTTGTTTTATTCAGTATTATTAACGTAATAAAAGCGAAACATCTTTTTATATAAAGCGTAATACTTTATTAAAGTTATTACATAAATAAAATATATTATATTTTATTATGTATAGTGTTTTCAGATAGTGTTTTGCATAGTGTTGCATAGTGTTTTGCATAGTAAAGTAAAATGTTTTTATATAAATAGAATATATTATATTTTATTTAAAAGATTTTGCTTTAAATATGGACCGATCCGATTAAAGTAAATCAATACGGACTGTTTCATGGATTAATTACTATGCATTCTATTTTCCTATAAATAGAAGCTCATTCCTTCATTATTTTTTACTGAATTCTTTGAAACTACTGAGAGAGAAACTATAGAGAGAAAAAGAAAAGTATTCTCGCTACTTCACTTTGCCAATATTCAGTTCTTCTAAGGTAGGGAATATTATTTGTTGTACCCATAAGGGGTGTTATTCTTTTGTATTCATGAAGAGAACTTCTTTTGTTATTCTATTCTTATTTATTCTGTTGGAATAACCTGTATATGCGGAATCCCCTATACTTTGTGATCTTCTTCTTTTATTCCATTCTTCTATTATTCTGTTGGAACATCCACATGCGTGTGTTTTAGGACACGGTTAAAATCTTTATTATTATTACATTGGAACATCCACATGCATGTGTTTTACAGGATCTAGTTCCATCTTTATTATTCTGTTGGAACATCCCGTCGGTGTGAATTTCACGACTTTGGTTAGATTATTATTATTACGTTGGAATAACTTTATCTATGCCAAGTACCGCATGTATGGTGATTTCTTTTGTTATTCCATTCTTTATTATACCCGGTTGGTTAAAAATTTGACTTATATACTCCATGAAATTAGTAGAATATCCTTGATATTTGCATTTCATCCAAATATCTTTTCATGAAAATATTCTTCCGATCATTCTTGAATTTTACTCTACAAAGCGAAAGATCATGTTGACAGTTTGGATGTTATTAGTTCTGAATAACTTAATTCTTGAACTTGTTTTATTGAATTCATATATCATTGTCATCATCCTCATGTTTATATTTTTTAAAGTCATCTACGTGGGTCTGTAGAAAGCATTGGATGGACTTGGTATGATTATGATCAGGGATTATTCGATTGTAATCATGGCCGTAATGTTACAAATGATGTGGTAAAAGTCCTCTCGTGGTAGTAGTGCATTGATGGACGAGTTGTTGGCATGATCATGACCATTAATGAATACACAATTATTCTTGGCCCGTAGTGCGGGAATAATTGTGGTCGGATAATCTTAAAGAATATCCTTGGCCAGTAGTGCGGGGGTGATTCGATGATGTGGATTATTTATTAAAGTGAGTCTCAATTTATAATGATGATGAAAACCTTTTAAATCATAAAAGATAGTAGATTTTATTTTCTACTTGATTTCTTTTAATGGATTGCTTGTTAAACCGCAGATTAAACTTGATGTTTATTATATTTTATCGTTTAACATCTTTGAAGGCTAATGATAATTTATTCTGCGCATTATCTTAGTCATAATATTTCTTCTTGGGCTAGTTGAGCTCACCCTTTCTTTCACTTTGTTTCTCTTGAAATGAGAATGCCATTTGGATTTAGCCTGGGAAGCGAGTAATGATCCGAGAGGATAGCATTAGTAGTCCTCAATTACTATTGCGTGAAATAGTGTGATAATAATTGTAATGAGGACTCCTTTTGAGTTTGTATAATATCTAGTAGACAATATTTGTATTCAAACTCACGCAGTTATGTAGTATTGTTATACCTACGAGTTATATTAGTAAGTTGTATTTAAATTACATACCAGTGTATCCGACTACCCAAGATGGGTGATGTATACCTAATTTTGGGGGCGTCACAATTATTGTCGATTAATAATATGAATTATTATAGCGATAATGACGTTTTGTTTTATTCAGTATTATTAACGTAATAAAAGCGAAACATCTTTTTATATAAAATGAATACTTTATTAAAGTTATTCTATAAATAGAATATATTATATTTTATTATGCATAGTGTTTTTGCATAGTGTTTTGCATAGTGTTGATAGTGTTTGCATAGTAAAATATTTTTATATAAATAGAATATATGATATTTTATTTAAAAGATTTTGCTTTTAAATATGGATGATCAGATTAAAGTAAATCAATGCGGACCGTTCATGGATTAATTACTATGATTCTATTTTCCTATAAATAGAAGCTCATTCCTTCATTATTTTCTTACAATTCATTGAAACTACAGAGAGAGAAATTATAGAGAAGCTTTATAGAGAGAAAATCTATAGAGAGAAAGAAGAAGATTAATACAGTACTTCACTACTTTGATATCCGGTGTATTTTACTGAGTAAGGAATATTATTTGTTGTAACCCGTAAAGAGTGTTATTCTTTCTTATTCATGAAGAGAACTTACATTATTCCATTCATTATTATTACATTGGAATAACTTGTAAAAGTGGCATACCATATACATAACTCATATCTGTGGCATACCCTATACTTGGTGGAATTCTTATATTATTCCATTCTTATTTATTACATTGGAATAACTTTGTATCTGTGGAATCCCCTATACTTGGTGATCTTCTTACATTATTCCATTCTTTATTATTACATTGGAATATCACATGCGTGTGTTTTACGGACTGGTTCCATTGTTTATTATTCCGCATTTATTATTACATTTGGAATATCACATGCGTGTGTTTTACAGGACTGGTTCCATTGTTTATTATTATTCAACATTTATTATTACATTTGGATCATCCGCTGCGATTGTGAATTTCACGACTGGTTAAGATTATTATTATTACGTTGGAATAAGCTCGTATCATCAAAATCGCATGTATGGTGATTTTCTTTGTTATTCCATTCTTTATTATATGGGTTAGTTAAAACTTTGACTTCTATACTCCATGAAATTAGTAGAATATTCTTGATATTTGCGTTTCATCCAAAGATCTTTTCATGGAAATATTCTTACGATCATTCTTGAATTTTACTCTACAAAACGATTATCTTGTTGACAATTTGGGACGTTCTTAATTCTGGATAAAATAATTCTTGAACTTGTTTTATTGAATTATTATGTCGTTGTCATCATCCTCATGTTATAATATGTTATCTTTGGCTTATGCGTAGATGAACTTAGTATGATTATGATTAGGGATCATTCGGTATAATCGTGGCTTGTTATAAATGATGTGATAAAAGTCCTCAAATTGACTTTGTAATGCGGTGATGGATAGTTTTGGTATGATTATGACAAGGGGTGATTCGGTATAGTCGTGACCATTGATAATTTGATGAAAATCCTTGGACCAGTAGTGCGGGGATGATTAGATATTGTGGTTTATTCATTAAACCGAGTCTTAGTGGAAAAAAATTGATGAAAACCTTTTAAAACCTAAAAGATAGTAGACTTTATTTTCTACTTGACTCTTTTAATGGATTGCATATTCATTGCTATGATTAAACCGGTTGTCTATTGTATTTTATCGGTTTAACTTTGTTGAAGGCTAATGATAATTTATTACGCATTATCTTAGTCATAATATTTCTTCTTTGGACTAGTTGAGCTCACCCTTTCTTTCACCGTTCTCTTCGTGAAATGAGAACATAAATTTGGAGACGAGTCGAGGAGCAGAGTAATGGTCCGGAGGATAGCATTAGTAGTCCTCACTATTACGTGAAATAGTGTGATAATAGTTGTAATGAAGTCTTTCTTTTGAGTTTGTATAATATCTAGTAGACAATATTTGTATTCAAACTCACGCGGTTTATGTCAGTATTATACCTACAATTATATTAGTAAGTTGTATTTGAATTTATGTACCATGTAAGTGGCGACCCAAGATGGGTGACGTATACCTAATTTTGGGGGCGTCACATTTAACTTTAATTTTTTTTTATCAATTTAATGTCTTATCGTTTAGAATAATATATAAATATAAAATAAATTTTATTAATTAAAAATTAGGGTATGACATTCATACATTTATGATACGTTTGGATTGAAAGAATAGAATGAAGAATGAAATGATTCATTTCATTATAGTTGGAATTAGTTATTCCATATGTTCTCTCTCTCCGAAGAAATCAAATACAATTTTTTTCATTTCAATTGCAACCAAACACAATTTTTTTCATTATATATAAATGAGTCGTTCCATTTTCACTTTCATTACTCCGATTTAAACATATCATTAAGGTTCAAAATAAAAAGGAAAAGTCAGTATTACCTTGAAATGATGATTTATTAATTGAAATTAGAGTTGTGTGTTTTTTTAAATAGTAAAGTTTGTATATGACGTACTTAATCACAACTTTTCATAATAATATTTACTTTTTACAATAAGTTTTATTTTTTGAAGATTAATACTAAAAAATAAAGTTATATATAAAAAAGATATATATTGGAGGATTGATTGAAGTATTGGAAGGCATCAATCCCTTTTATATGCTGAGCGTAAAAAAGATGAATTTCAATGGTAGAGAGATTAAAAAATCATTCTGGCTGGGTAAAGAAAAGACGTGATTAGGAATTCCAAAGACTGTTGACTGAAATACTACTAATGATTGTAATTATTACTACTACTAATGTACTACTACTCGTAGTAAAAAATAAGTTTACTAATCCCAATCAATTTGATTGATGAAATTTCATTGAATCCCTTACTTTGAGTGGTTCTTTCGGCCACTCATCATGTGTAATCATTCATGTCGACTGTTAAATTAACTATTCCTTAGGTCCCATCATAATATATGACGTGCACAAGAATTAAAAATAATAATTATACTATAACATTAATTGTCTAAAATACACTTAAATTTTCATTTATTATTATATTTATTTCATACTCTATCTCGTGTATAATATTTTTTTATGATAGATAATTTTGAAAAGAATGTAATTAATTCTCCTAAACGACAAATAATTTAAAAAAATAAAATTATCTAAAACGTCATATATTATGGGACGACGGAGGGAGGAGTAGTAGTAGTAGTATTGTGATCACATCATCATCAAATATATCGATTAAAAAAGTTAGAACCTAATTATTGAAAGAATCTCTTAATTATTATTCCTTTCGTTTCTAAAAGATTATTGTTTTAGGAAGTAATTTTTGTTTCAAAAAGATTGTCGTTTTGAGTTTATCAATATACATTAGCTATTTTTTCATACTTTACCCTTATTTAAAAGTTTTCTCCTATTTAAAGTTTTATTCTCTTTCCAATGATTCTTATTCAATTCAATAATATAATCCAAGTAGTAATTGGTTGAATAAGAAGTAGTAATTGGTTGAATTGAATAAGAAATATTGGGAAGAGAATAATTGGTTGAGACAATTAATAAGGGTAGTACTCCCTCTATCCCAAAATATTTGACGTTTTAGGAGGGGATTTTTTTCCCAAAATATTTGACGTTCTCCCATCCCAATAATATTTTGCCATTTATTTTCCTTCTCTACCCTTCCTTCTCCACCATTATTAATGCCTATTTTCCTTCTACACCATTTATTTTTTCACTCGGGCGACCACCGACTTCAAAAAAAGCCGTCGAATATTAGATAAGTGGGTTGATTTGAACATTAAGCGACAATGGCCAATGGTAGTCGAATCGCTACCAACAATGGTAGATGGTAGTCATGGGCTGTGGTGGTGGATCCGGTGATAAGAGAAGAAGAGTTTCAGATCTTGCCGGAGAAGAAGAGTTTCAGATCTGGCCGGAGAAGAAGAGTTGAGAATGGAGAAGAAGAGCCGGATAAAATAAAATTTTAATTAAGGGTAAAATAGGAAAATTGCACCTATTCTTAATCTGTGTGAAAATATGTAGAACGTCAAATATTTTGGAATTGAGGGAGTATAATATTTTTACTAGGTATTAATTATATAATCCTTAATCTATGTGCATTAACTTCAAATGATAATCTTTTAGAAACAAAACAGAGAGAGTACAAGTCAGACAGTGTCAAGATTTCAGTCTTAATCATAAGCCCTAATATCAACTTGACCACCTTAGTTTTTTATTTTCTGCCTCAAGACTCGAGAGGGCACACTGATAGACAAGGGCAAAATAACCATTTTAGTCACTATACTCTTATTTTAGTTTTATTTTAAATAATAATTTTTATTTTATAATAAATGTCCCTGAATAATTTTTTTATGGTTTTATTGTGTATGAACGAACCACGATGTTCTTAAAAGTCAGCATCATGGTTGGGTCTATTTTAGACTTAAGAATAGAGGGGCAGGGCAGGGCAGGGCAGGGCAGGGCTCACTTTAACTTGTAGTACTCGAATTTCTCCATCAAAAGGGTGTTCGCCCCAAATTTATGGGGTATCATCATTTGTGGGGCCCTAACTTACCTGCTTCCAGCTCAGTTTGTCGTCCTCACGTTTGGGCACGCGCATCTTCCAAGGCGTTGCTGCGCGTGATTGTGTATAGACATCGAAGTACGTAGACGCATAGCTTTTCTGGTATTAATGCGGTGAAATAAAATTAGGAATGAAATGATTCATTCTTATAAAATAAAAAAATAAAAAAGTGTTTTAGTTATTGTATTAAAATTGAATGAACTATTTTGAATTTGTGAATTTTATTTTTTAGGATAGATTATAGAATGAATTATTTCAATTATAATAAAATGAATCATTTCACACTCCTCTATGCTCCATTCTATTTACTATTTCATTCCGCAAAATTATTATCGGTAGTAGTAAAACAAACCAAATCTAATATAAACATTAATTATGCATTTGAATTGAAAGAATGTATTCATTTCATTCTAGTTGGAATGAGTTATACCATGCTCTCCTTCTCTGAAGAACCTAATGACTCAATGATAAAAAAAGCTACTTATAAGACTTTGGACATAAAATCTTGAGCAAGAATGTTAAATTTCATTCGAAAATAGCAAAACAAATAAATAATGATTCAATTCATTTCAATCGCAACCAAACACAATTTTTGTTATTCTATAAGAATGAGTGATTCCATTTCCATATTTATTATTTCAATAATCTAAACGTAACATTACTATTATTACATGAATTATTAAAAAGAAAATCCAAAATGTGTCACCTCACTCACTTGACTTCAAATAGGTGTTACTACTGAATTTTAATATTTTGGATACAAAAATTATTATATAAATTATAGGTAATTTTGTTTTGAAATTATTATGATCTAATTAATTAGAAATTAATATTTGAAGAAGTTAAAGATGGGATGAGGGTGGATATACAATTATGCTTTTTTGGTAGGGTCCATTGGCATTGCCGTCACTCTTTTTCTTCAACTCTCTCCTCCATGTACAGTACAACATCTTCTTCTCCATAATGTAGTAATTAGGTGCCGTGCCAGTTGCCACAGCCACAGCTAGCGCAATCCACTCCGTGACTTACTTACTCATACAATTACAAACCATTCTCCTCTCAACTCTCTGTGCCTTTCACCAATCAAATTATCCCATTCCCTATTAGTACTATATATTTATTTTTATTATTTCTCAGATGTCACTGTTAATTTTCGAACCTTACCCACTTTTGTATGTTTTTTAAAGAGGCTCACCATTCGGAATCAATCTTTTCCAGTTTTAATATCAATTGTTGGAGAAGGAATTTAGGAGGCCGTATGACTGTGCATATATCAGGTTTTTTCTATTTCCAGACCCGACCCGAACCGGCCGCCTTGGTATAAAAAGAATCAGTCCGGTTTCGGTGCAAAAATTCCGATATATATATTGGTTTTTGAGTCTGCAGGTTTTGATGACGGCCTATTTATAGTTGATTTTACTGCGCACTTATGCGGTATACACCGATTTTCTATTTTTTTTATTAATAAATAATAAAATAATGATTATAATAATAATATTAATAAAAATAATAATTATATTAATTTACGGTATACCGGTACAAAAATTTGCCTAATTTCAATACCGATTCGATTCGTTTCGGTACAGGTCCGGTTCGGGCCAATTTTTATCGGTTGCACACCCCCTAGGAGGCCGGACGTTATGGGCGAGTAGACACACTAACGCATGTTTGAAATTTTGATCCAAAAGTTTAAAGCCACAGGGGTGAACATGATGCGGGTTTGAAGTTTAAACTGCACACGAAACTGTTTAGGTGCGGTTTGATAAATTTAAAACCGCACATAAACTCAATTGTGGTTTGTGAGATGCGATTTTGAACCGTGCGGTGCGGTTTCATTTTGTACAGTTTTAGTTCCAAAATTAATTGAAACAACAAAATTTTATGTAATTTAAATTAAAAATTTAGCATCACACAATATTAAATATCATTTTGATAACACACACAACCTTACTTGTAATGTTTTGTTTAAACAAAAGCTAAATAGAACATGATGAATTATTATATGCTTACATATAAAAATTCTAAACAAAGATAATTAGTTAATTAAGTGAAAGATAATTCCAAATGAATTGCCTTTTGGCCATATAATTTAATTTTTAAAAAAAAAAACTCAAAAGAAGCATGGTGTAGTTTCGATTTTATAAATGCGATTTTGACCAGTACCAAAACTAAAATTATAAATTCAATTTTTCAACCTACTTAAAATCGTCACATACGTCAGAACCGTTAGTTCGATTTTAATTGTTGTGATTTGTGTCGTTTTTGATACAGTTTCGGATGCAATTTAGTTATTTTCTCATCCCTAATGAGCGATTAGATTTTGAGCTCATTCATATGTATTACTTATTCATTCTTTTATTATTTCTCAAATTTGAGACTACAACTCACTTGTGATATCATAATATTATATACCCTTTCTATTTTATTAAAAACTCTCATTTATAAGATTTATATATATTAAAATAACTAACATAATAAATTATAATAACAAACTCAATAATACTATATCCTTTTATAATAATAATAATAATAATAATAAAGATTTAAACTTTTTGCATTCTTGAAATAATTTTTTAATATTATGGTGTGAATTTGAGATAATATTATAGTTGTGGGTAGTATTTATAAATTTTGCTAAAGTACAAGCATTCATTAACTAAGTGGACCATTTCTTTATATTATATTCGATTGGTGGGGAATATTTGGTTTAGCAGATGGGATGGGGGAATATTAAATACTAAAAATTATATCTCAATCATTGGTGGACCGTAGGTGTAATGAAATTATTGGATTCGGATTGAAAAGCAGCAAAAATATTTTATTGAGAAAATAGGCGGAAGATTTTTGGTACAGTGTTCTTATTGAATTACTATCGGTAGTAAAAAATGCTCAATCATTAATGTAAGAAATTGGTTGCGTGAGAAAGCGACAAAAATATTTTGCGGTATTGATTATTGAATTCTTATTGAGTAGTGTAGCGCGGTATTGATTATTGATCTTTATGTGAAAGTCAAACCGGTTTGATTATTATGTCGATTAATAATATGAATTATTATAGCGATAATGGCGTTTTGTTTTATTCAGTATTATTAGCGTAATAAAAGCGAAACATCTTTTATATAAAATAGAATACTTTATTAAAGTTATTACATAAATAGAATATATTATATTTTATTATGCGTAGTGTTGCGTAGTGTTTTTGCGTAGTGTTTTGCGTAGTATTGCGTAGTGTTTGCGTAGTAAAATGTTTTTATATAAATAGAATATATTATATTTTATTTAAAGATTTTTCTTTAAATATGGATAGTCGAGTTAAAGTAAATCAATGCGGATAGTTAAATGGATTAATTCTTATGCATTCCATTTTCTATAAATAGAAGCTCGTTCCTTCATTATTTTCTTACGAATTCATTGAAACTACAGAGAGAGAAATTATAGAGAGAAGCTATAGAGAAAATTATAGAAAAAAAGAAGAAGAGTTATACCTACTTCTTTACTTCTTACATATTAGGTTCTTTTTACGGTAAGGGTGTTATTCTTTCTTCTTGAAGAACACATTATTCCATTCATTTATTATTACATTGGAATAACTTTTGTAAAAGTGGCATACTACCTATACATAACTTTGTATCATGGCTGTGGCATACCTATACTTGGTGAAATCCTTATGTTATTCCATTTGCTTATTATTACATTGGAATAACTTTTGTATCTGTGATTTACCTATACTTGGTGACATTCTTTTATTATTACATTGGAACATCACATGCATGTGTGTTTTACAGGACTGGTTAAAATCTTTATTATTACTGTTGGAACATCACATGCGTGTGTTTTACAGGACTGGTTAAAATCTTTATCATTACATTGGAATATCTATCGTGTGTTTTTACAGGATGCGGTTCCATCTTTATTATTACATTGGAACATCACAGCCGATTGTGAATTTCACGACTGGTTAGATTATTATTATTACATTGGAATAACACATACATCACAATCTGCATGCGTGGTGATTTCTTTTGTTATTCCATTCTTTATTATACCCGGTTGGTTAAAACTTTGACTTTATACTCCATGAAATTAGTAGAATATCCTTGATATTTGCGTTTCATCGATATCTTTTCATGGAAATATTCTTACGATCATTCTTGAATTTAACTCTGAAAGCGATATCGTGTTGATAATTTGGGCGTTAATAATTCATGGATTAAATAATTCTTGAACTTGTTTTATTGAATTATTATGTCATTGTCATCATCCTCATGTTATATTATGTTATCTTTTGGCTTACGTGCGTAGATGAACTTAGTATGATTATGACCGAGGATCATTCGGTATAATCGTGACTTGATATAAATGATGTGACAAAAAGTCCTCGATGGCTTTTTGTAATGCGATGATGGATAGTTTTGGTATGATTATGACCGGGGTGATTCGGTATAGTCGTGACCATTGATAATTTGATGAAAATCCTTGGCCAAGTAATGCGGGGATGATTAGATGTGGTGGTTTATTATTAAAATTTGAGTCTCGGTGATAAAAATTAATGAAAACCTTTTAAAACCTAAAAGATAGTAGACTTTATTCTCTCTTGACTCTTTTAATGGGTTTGCTTATTCATTGCTGATTAAAATGGTTATCTATTATATTTTATCGGTTTAACAACTTTGTTGAAGGCTAATGATAATTTATTACGCATTATCTTAGTCGTAATATTTCTTCTTGGGCTAGTTGAGCTCACCTTTTTTTTCTTTATTCTCTTGAAATGAGAACATATTTGAGACGAGTCGGGGAGCAGAAGTAATGGTCGGAGGATAGCATTAGTAGTCCTCACTATTACGTGAAATAGTGTGATAATAGTTGTAATGAGGACTCCTTTTGAGTTTGTATAATATCTAGTAGACAAAATTTGTATTCAAACTCACGGTTTATGTCGTATTGTACCTGCAGCAGTTATATTAGTAAGTTGTATTTGAATTTATGTACCATATAAGTGGCGACCCAAGATGGGTGGCGTATACCTAATTTTGGAGGCGTCGCGGTTGGTATCGAGCTTAGGGATATGATCCTGGCTAAGATGTGAGAATAGTACTAGGAGGGAGGCAGGGAATTCCTTGTTAGTATGACCTACTAAGTTTATTTGGTATTTGATTGGTCGGTCGGAGTATAGTGATAATATGTTGATATGTTAATTAACCCGTGTTTGGTGGCGGTATTTGAAAATGACATACGAAAATATTGAGATAATGATGAAGCACATGAGGCCAGTTGAGTCATTTCGACAAAAGGTAATGAAGCAACAACACGATAATAATCATCACCAGGTGGCAGCGGTCGTGAACAATGATAACCATCGGGGAAATTATCATGTCGAGAATGGTAACCATTTACGGTGGTAATCATGGCCAAGATAATAAGAATGGACATTTCAAGAGAGAGGTTCAACAATGGCGTGAAGGCGTCGGCATCGATTTACCGTTTCAAAGGAAGAAGAAGCGACCACCGGTCGTATGTTTTCAAATCTTGAGACGGGAGGGACACATCGAAGTCAAAGCTGTCTGTGACAATCAAAGCGTGTTTTAATTGCGGAAGAGAAGGTCAACTTAGCTCGATTTTTTGTCGTATGGTGAAGTCAAGTCTAGTTGAGATAGTGATGCCAAAGGATGTCCCGGACAATCAAGCCGGTAGTTTAAGAAGGCGTTTTTTTTTTCGTGACGAGGAACACTGAATAAAATTATCACGGGTAAGTTAATCATAAGCTCTTGCGAAGTCTATATATCGTATTCGATCTGGGTTCTACCTATTATTTTATCTCTCTTGCTTGCGTTCAGCGTTTAAATTTGACTCAGGAGAAATTGGACTTTGATTTATCTGTTTAAACTTAGTTGGGAGAAACCTTCGTTACCTCCTTTGTTTATAAATCTTGTTGATTCAAATCGAAACTTTCACGTTACTGTCGATCTTATCTCTTTGAAAATACTTGCCTTTGATTTTAGGAATCGATTGGTTAACTACTCATCATGCTTTTTCGTAAGGTTGTTAGCTTTTATATTTATAACAACCTGTTTACGAATTCAAAGTAACCAAACCTAAAATTAATCATTGTCATATCAAGCCATAAGTAAAAAGTCCCGAACCTTTCGTTGTTGACTTCCTTGTGTGGAATGCTGAAGCGGACTTTACGTAGGCAACATCGTGAATGAAGATGGCAAGTTTATAGGTATCATTGTGAGGTCTTTATCTAGGTTAAGGGATAGAAGTCGCAGTTGGTATCGATGTGACGTCTTATCAAGTCTTGGATGAAGTCACGATTTTGAATGATATTTCTATTATTAATAAATTTCTGGCGTATTCTTGAAGACTTCTTAGCCTACTTAGGCGTGAAATCGAATTTTGTATTGACCCCAAAGTCAAAAACCCATTTCTTAAACCCTCGAATATTTCTTGACTAAAATGAGCAGTTTTCGTGGTTTATGATGAAAGTCATAATAAAAGCATTGGACTAATGAAAATCATGGGTATTAGTGGTATTAGTAAGTTTTATGATGAGTTATGTTGGTTAGTATGTAAAAACATGAAAGTTTCTTAAAAATCACAAAGAGTTGAAAATCAGATTTTGGTGAAAAGCGTAACATGAAATTCAATTGACCATATCTCCTATTATATTTTGAATTTTTGAATGTGGTCAAGACCTAGAGTTAGATCTATGAGTTACCTAACTAATTCAAGTGGAATTACTGGAAAAGGTGTTGTAGATTTTTGTGTGGACTGATTTTAGCAAAGGAGTGCAAAGCTGTAAAAGCAAGAAAAAAGTTCTTGCCATGATTTTAGAGGGGCTGTTTCGGCCACTTAAATTATGAGAAAAATTCTGGCCTTTTGGGACATGAAAGTATATGGTATAAAGTATCTCTTGTCCAAAAATGAGCTCATTCGACTTAAAATGAGCAAGTTATGACTATTTCAATATTTAGGTTTTAAAATGAAAACGCTATAATAGGAGTTCTATAACTCAGATGACCATGAAATTTAAAGCTGGAAGCTCACGTTAACATGTGTAAGGTCCTGCCAAGATTTGGGAATTTTGGAGTTAACTTGAGGTAGCTAATTTCTTAAGGAATTAATTAGAAATTGATTTTGAAAAATAGTAAATGAATTTTAAAAATTCGAGAAAATATATTTTCATTATGGGACTATATTATGCTAAATCCCAGAAAAGAAATATTTTTGGGACTGATTTGGTATTTTTCATGAAAATAGTTTAATTCTGAACATATGAGTTAAATATGTTATGTGAAAGTAACAAAGTTGAAAATAGGATTTTATGGCTAAAGAATCCTATATAGAGTATATGCATATTTTTTGAGAGATTTGATAATTGGTGATGATATCTTATGAGTATGGCATTTTGAATGATTAAATGCATTATATGGTAAAAGCGTAAACAATTAAGATAAATTGTTTATAAATTTAAGAAGTGATTAAAATATTGTTATAATATTAATGATATTAGATTATGAGATTATTAAGTGATTGATAACATGGGGATATTCTTGAATCTGGATAAATTATATTATAAATGTTTAATATTTATCCTTTATCTCATTTGATTGATTCTTTATATCATTATCCTCATGCTTATATTATGTTGAAAGTAAATACGTGGCTTTGTAGTGCGTAGATGGACTTGGTATGATTATGACCGAGGGGATTGTTGGTATAATCATAGTAGTAATTGAAAACACAATTATCTTTGGTAGTAGTGCATGGATAATTTGTGGTCGTAATCTTAATGAATACACAATTATCTTTGGTAGTAGTGCGTGGATAATTTGTGGTCGTGATCTTAATGAATGAATACACAATTATCTTTGGTAGTAGTGCATGGATAATTTGTGGTCGTGATCTTAATGAATACACGATTATCTTTGGTAGTAGTGCATGGATAATTTGTGGTCGTGATCTTAATGAATACACGATTATCTTTGGTAGTAGTGCATGGATAATAATTTGTGGTCGTGATCTTAATGAATACCACGATTATCTTTGGTAGTAGTGCATGGATAATTTTTGTGGTCGTAATCTTAATGAATACCACGATTATCTTTGGTAGTAGTGCATGGATAATTTGTGGTCGTGATCTTAATGAATACCACGATTATCTTTGTAGTAGTAGTGCATGGATAATTTGTGGTCGTGTAATCTTAATGAATACACGATTATCTTTGGTAGTAGTGCATGGATAATTCGTGGTCGTGGTGATCTTAATGAATATCCTTGGCTTTTGTAGTGCGGGGATGATTCGATGATATGGATTAATTATTGGTGAGTCTCGTGATGAAATATTAATTCATGGATGTGGTAAAAAGTCATCTTTGGTAGTAGTGCATTGATAGACTTGGTATGATTATGACCACGGATTATTCGGTATAATCATGGTAGTAATTGAAAACACGAATATCCTTAGCGATGGTGCATGGATAATTCGTGGTTGTGATCTATTATTAAAGCTAAGTCTCGGTATTATTGGTTTACGGTTATATATCTTTGGCTGTAGTGCAAAGATGAATTGTTAATAAATATCTTTGATGCGTAGTGCGAAGATGAATTGTTAATGAATATCTTTGGCGGATTACGAAGATGAATTTAATATTTTTAACAATAAAGGTATTCAAGGTATCCTCATCTCTTTATCATATCAGTCGTACCCTAATTTGGGAGAAATTCCATAAGGAGGGAGATTGTGAGACCCAGATTTTATCGATAAAGATTTAAATTTTGTGAAATAATTTTTTAATATTATGGTGTGAATTTGAGATAATATTATAGTTGTGGGTAGTATTTATAAATTTTGCAAAGTATCACAGTGGTTATATTATATTCGATTGGTGGGGAATATTCGGTTTAGCGAGGGAATATTAAATGCAATGACTCAATCATTGGTGGACCCAGCATGAAATTATTGTCGGATTGAAAAGCAACAAAAATATTTTATTGAAATAACGGCGGAAGTTTCACAAGTAGTTCTTGTTGAACTACTCGGTAGTAAAAAAATGCGATAATCGTGTGGTTGCGTAGTAGCACTTTGCGGTATTGATTATTGATCTTATGTGAGAAGTCACTCGGTTTGATTCCATTATTGCCGATTAATAATATGAATTATTATAGCGATAATGGCGTTTTGTTTTATTAGTATTATTAGCGTAATAAAATAGAAACATCTTTTATATAAAATAGAATACTTTATTAAAGTTATTACATAAATAGAATATATTATATTTTATTATGCATAGTGTTGCGTAGTGTTTTGCATAGTGTTTTGCATAGTATTGCATAGTGTTTGCATAGTAAAAAATTTTTATATAAATAGAATATATTATATTTTATTTAAAAGATTTTTCTTTAAATATGGATAGTCAGATTAAAGTAAATCAATACAGATAGTTCATGGATTAATTCTTATGCATTCCATTTTCTATAAATAGAAGCTCATTCCTTCATTATTTTCTTACGAATTCATTGAAACTACAGAGAGAGAAATTATAGAGAGAAGCTATAGAGAAAATTATAGAAAGAAGAAGAGTATTACTACTTACTTCTACTTCTTATATTAGGTTCTTTTACGGTAAGGGTGTTATTCTTTCTTCTTGAAGAGAACTTACATTATTCCATTCCTTTTATTATTACATTGGAATAACTTTGTAAAAAAGTGGCATACCTATACATAACTTTGTGTCTGTGGCATACCTATACTTGGTGAAATCCTTATGTTATTCCATTGCTTATTATTACATTGGAATAACTTTTGTATCTGTGATTTACCTATACTTGGTGACATTCTTTATTATTACATTTGGAACATCACATGCATGTGTTTTACAGGACTGGTTAAATTTTATTATTCTGTTGGAACATCACATGCATGTGTTTTACAGGACTGGTTAAAATCTTTATCATTACATTGGAATATCTATCGTGTGTTTTACAGGATGCAGTTCCATCTTTATTATTACATTGGAACATCACATCGGTGTGAATTTCACACGACTGGTTTAGATTATTATTATTACATTGGAATAAATACACTTACATCTGTCTGCAATCACGCATGCGTGGTGATTTCTTTTGTTATTCCATTCTTTATTATACCCGGTTGGTTAAAACTTTGACTTATATCTCCATGAAATTAGTAGAATATCCTTGATATTTGCGTTTCATCGATATCTTTTCATGGAAATATTCTTACGATCATTCTTGAATTTTACTCTGAAAGCGATATCGTGTTGATAATTTGGGCGTTAATAATTCATGGATTAAATAATTCTTGAACTTGTTTTATTGAATTATTATGTCATTGTCATCATCCTCGTGTTATATTATGTTATCTTTGGCTTACGTGCATAGATGAACTTAGTATGATTATGACGAGGGATCATTCGGTATAATCATGACTTGATATAAATGATGTGACAAAAGTCCTCGATTGGCTTTTGTAATGCGATGATGGATAGTTTTGGTATGATTATGACCGGGGGTGATTCGGTATAGTCATGACCATTGATAATTTGATGAAAATCCTTGGTAGTAATGCGGGGATGATTAGATGTGGTGGTTTATTTATTAAAATTTGAGTCTCGTGATAAAAATTGATGAAAACCTTTTAAAACCTAAAAGATAGTAGACTTTATTCTCTCTTGACTCTTTTAATGGGTTCTTATTTCATTTATGATTAATTGGTTGTCTATTGTATTTTATCGGTTTAACTTTGTTGAAGGCTAATGATAATTTATTACGCATTATCTTAGTCGTAATATTTCTTCTTGGGCTAGATTGAGCTCACCCTTTTTTCCTTTATTCTCTTGAGGAAATGAGAACATAAATTTGGAGACGAGTCGGGGAGCGAAGTAATGGTCAGGAGGATAGCATTAGTAGTCCTCACTAATACGTGAAATAGTGTGATAATAGTTGTAATGAGGACTCCTTTTGAGTTTGTATAATATCTAGTAGACAAAATTTGTATTCAAACTCACGGTTTTATGTCGTATTGTACCACAGCAGTTATATTAGTAAGTTGTATTTGAATTTATGTACCATGTAAGTGGCGACCCAAGATGGGTGGCGTATATACTAATTTTAGAGGCGTAGCGTAAGGATTTCACCAAGTATAGGGTATCTGGCGTATCTGAGGTTATGTATAGGGTATGCCACTTTTACGAGTTATTCAGCGGAATAATAAAGAATGGAATAACAAAAAGTTCTCTTCATGAATAAGAAAGAATAACACCCACTACAGTACAACAAATAATATTCCATACCTTAGAAGAAGCTGAATATTGGAAAAGTGAAGTAGCGAGAATACTTTTCTTTCTCTCTATAGTTTCTCTCTACAGAGTTTGATGAATTCGTGAAATAATGAAGGAATGAACTTTCTATTTATTAAAAAACCGAGGTATTTCTTGAGTCTTGAGAAGGTTGAAATGACTCTTGGTAATATTGAAGAGACAACTACTTATTTGCGAAGGGTAATTAACCCTTGGAACACCGAAGAGGCAGTTAACTCTTGGTAATATTGAAGGGACAACTACTATTTGCGAAGGGGTAATTACTATTGACGAAGGTAATTACTATTCACAAAGGTAATTACTATTCACAAAGGTAATTACTATTGACGAATGGACTCTTAGATGATGACATATGGGCCCCCCCCCATAAAATAATCAAAGTTACCACAAACGTCTCATAACAGACTCTTTATATACATCAAGGATCGAATAAATATTACCACAAATTATTTTATTTTTAATCAACACATATTTAATCTTTCAACAATTATTAATCATTTATAACTTGTCGTCTCAATTAATAATTTAATCATATTATACGGATGATCTTTGTGTGATAATTGAATCGATAATATAAGGGATATGATGTAGCAATTATCGTAGCAATAATTGAGCATAATGAGTGACTTCTCAAGCGTAAGCATCAATAATCAAATATCGTGTCTTCTTATCTATTCAGACATATTCTTTGTACTTTTCTATCGGGTAGTTCAAGCAGTTTTGTGATAACACCTCTCCTAGTTATTTTTTATAGAAAAATAATTTTATCGTTTTCTAACTACGACAATACTTCCATTGTGGGGTCCAAATTAATAATTGGTAGTCGTCACGAATATTCCCGACACAAAAAGAATATTCTCGACGAAAATGAATATTTTATAACAACTTGCTTACTTTTGCAAAATTTATAAATATTACCCACAACTATAACATTATATCAAATTTATTCCATAATATTCAAAAATAATATTTATAGAAAATTCATCTTTATTTATAAAAGAGGGTCTTCTAACGACATTCGAGATAAATCCATTGTTATCAAATGGTGTATTTAAAGGGTGGGCAATTTGGTACCAAATTTCATCAAATTAGTATGATATAGTAGTTGGTTAAATAGACTGTACGGTAAGAATGAGATATTAAAATTTATGGATACTGAAAGCCATTTATTTAGTAGTAATTTTTATATGTTTTGGGTAATTAGAACTAAATTGAAAGGATCTTTATATCAACAATCTATTTAACCAAGACTTATGACCGCATAGGGTGATTATACGTTTGAATTTGAATATTATGTCATTTATATCATTATTAATAATTAAAAAAATTCTAATATATTTTTATAAAATAAAGGGGTATAATATTACATAAATTTGAATATATAATTAGGAACATCATTTGATATCTAAAATTTTCATCAATGATCAAACATATTTCATGTCAAGTAGTACTAAAATTTGTTCACTTAAAAAAAGAGGCAAGATTCAACGTCATTAAAGTATTTTGTTATTATTATTATTCATGTCAAAAATATGGAGTACAACATATATTTATTTTAACCAAGAGTGGTACCATCCTACTAATCAAATGAAATGGATACTAATTCCAAAAAGAGAGTAAGAGACCCAATAAAATACTACTACAGTAAAATCTCTATTTAGAAATAGACTTGGGATCAAATTATTTATATTTTAATTGAGAGATTATTACTAAATAGAAGTATTGGTACAAAATATTTTCTGAACACCCAGAAATATCAACTTTAACAAAAATATCAATAAGAACTCCTACATAAATTATTTAGATTTTCAAACTAGGAAAATGTAGTCTTTTATAAGAAATATAGTCTTTTATAGAAAAATGTGGTCTTTTGTAGGAAATATAGTTTTTTATAGAAAAATGTAGTCCTTTATAGGAAATGTAATTCTTTATAAGAAATGTAATCTTTTAAAATTAATATTGTCTCTCTCTCATATATATATATATATGAAATTATTATTATATAGATGTATAGTTTCTTAATACGAGACATAAAAAATATATAACATATTACAATTTAGAGGTTATTCTTATTTATAACTGGTTCAAATTGGGACCAATTTTTTTTATAATATTATATAAGTTATTCTTATATAGAGTATTCCTAAATAGGATTTTAACGTACTACCATAGTATCATCAAAATACGTGTCAACGCCCATGCAAATTACAAATCTACCCCTCACAACACATTTCCCGCCCAATAATCAATACACTAGTACAGTAGAATACACAAAGTGATGATAAAAATGAAATGAAATGAAATAGCGCCGCTCTCTACCGACCCCATAGGGTCCATTTTCTGAGCCTATCCTTTTAAGAATCTCTCTGTCCTCCATTACCCGCAAATCAATGGCCTAAACACCCCCTTAGCCCACTTACTAGTACTACTACTACTACTTGACTCTCAACATTTTCAGTTTCTTTATGGACTATATAATCTTAATCTAATCTAGTACGGAATAGTAATCAATACGCAACAAATGTAACTAAAGGAGCACTAGTGCTAGTATATATAAGACCCTCACCCTCTCACTCTCACTCTCACTCTCACTTCATTTGTTCTCACTCAGCTAATATGCGCCAGCCCTGTATGGCGCTCCTCCGCCTTACCATTCTATCTTTCTTCTTCATCTCACCATCCGCCGGGTGGCGTCCATGGCCCAACCAAACCACCAACGCCTCCAAGTCCGAACTCCTATTTGGAGGCTCCAAAAAATACGAGGGCTCGTCGGATTTCGTCAAACTCCGCTATCACATGGGCCCGGTTCTCACAGCTAACATTACCGTCCATATCATCTGGTACGGCCGCTGGCAAAATCCCCAGAAACGGATCATCCGCGAATTTATCAACTCGATTTCCGCGGCTTCTCAAACCCGCCCCACCGTTTCCGGGTGGTGGAAAACGGTTCAGCTCTACACCGACCAGACCGACGCAAACATTTCAAGTGCGGTTCGGCTTGGCGCTGAGAAAAACGACCGCTTTTACTCTCACGGTAAATTCCTAACTCGGTTATCAATACAGTCTGTGATTAAAAGTGCCGTCACAGCCAGTACCCGACCCTTACCCATCAACCCGAAAGGCGGCATCTATTTGTTGCTCACTTCAGATGACGTGTACGTCCAGGATTACTGCCAGAATGTGTGTGGGTTCCACTATTTTACATTCCCGTCAATCGTTGGATACACGCTACCGTACGCTTGGGTGGGTAACTCCGGTAAGCTGTGCCCAGGTGTGTGTGCATACCCCTTCGCCGTGCCGGAATATATCCCGGGATTGAAGCCGTTAAAGTCACCGAACGGTGACATTGGGGTTGATGGAATGATAAGCGTGATTGGGCACGAGATAGCTGAGATGGCAACAAACCCATTGGTGAATGCTTGGTATGCAGGTAGCGACCCGGTGTTCCCGGTTGAGATAGCGGATCTTTGTGAGGGTATATACGGAACTGGGGGAGGCGGGTCTTACACGGGGCAGATGATGAACGATGCGGATGGGGCCACGTATAATATGCGTGGGATTAGACGGAAGTACTTGGTGCAGTGGGTTTGGAACCATATTTTAAATTATTGCACCGGCCCTAATGCTCTTGATCAGTAAATTACTACTACTAAAGTTTATATGGGCTTTTTATTTTTTGGTTGTTAATCTTTATTTTTGTTTCTATCGTCATTTTTGGAGTATTAAACTATGTCCGGCTGTTTTTAATTAAAAACGAATCAGCTGTAGCGACACATAAAAATGTTGTTCTAGTCAATTTATTTTTAATTCATCTGAAAGACGGACGGACGGACGGACGGACCGATTAAACTATTAATGCATAATTAGTTGAGTTAGGTAAGCTCGTATAAAAATGTAATAATAATAATATAGTAGTATACTATTTTTGTATGCAGTAGCTTATTTCAGTCACTTTTAAGTACTTTTTTTTTGTTGTTGAAAAATTCCATCAAATGAGTTTGTGAAGAAGAATGTCTCTCATTACGTGATAATATGGAATCTGTCTTGTCTTATGGTTTGGTTAACTTAAAAGCATTTTTATTCATTTACCTCTCATTCAAATTTTAATTAAAATTCTAAATGTTGTCATTTTAACATAAGAGTCAAAGTGAGTTAAATACAACCGACACATTACAAAAATTACTCTCAACACATCACTGAAGAAAATAAAAAATAAATAAAGTTTGACGGCGGTCACTAGTGGTTTAAGGATATTAATTAAGTTATGTTCATCGAAATTTTGGTTATGTAATTTTTCCATAATCGCTTCTTTTTTATACTTTTATCAAATATTTTGACATGTATTTTTAAATGTTAAAAAGTTGTTTAATATTTTTAGTATTATGATAATACCTTTATATATAATTTTAGATTGATAGGAGTTCTTAGATAATGGTAAAATGTTGGGAGCTTTTTTAAGCCATGATGTTACAAAAGAAACAAAGATATTTGATAATAGTAGGGGTGTTTATTGGTAATTTATCGGTTATTGTTTTTATTTAAAATTGGGTACAATACTGAAATCGAATTATCGGTACCGATTTTGTACCGAAATAATAGGTAGAAAGATACTCCCAACTCTTCTGGCTGCTATAATAAAATCTGAGAATGGAGAAACTTGGAGATGCAACTTTCACCCAAGACGATAACACAAGATCTTGTAGTGTTCAGGATTCGATCTATCTCTTTCATACTAATACTTACTGAAAGATAGATGATTCATCCGTTATTAAAAAATAGAGTAACTTTAGATTTAATTTTTTTATTTATTTTTATCTACTTTTCCATGCGTTTTTCTAAAGTTTGAGTTAATGTAAATTAGTTATGAGAGAGAAATATAGACCTTGGGCTCTTCATCGATGACGAAGATTAGATTCGAAAGTAGGTTGAAGCACAGAAAAGGGTCAGGGGATTTATGAGTTGCGGAATCAACAATATACTTGAATTACAACCAGTTCGGTATATTTAATATGTTTTCCCGAATTTGGTATCAAATAACGTGTATATACCGGTTAATTGTACCGATATCAAACCAATTTTCTTTTGTCCCAAATTAACCGATTTGAACCGGATCGATTGGCCCAAAAATTTTAAAAATTGAAAAAAAATGTCCACCCATAAATAGTGGTAGTAGTAAGTGAAGAGTACATTTTATGTAGAAAATTGATATTTTTATATGTATTTTTGATATTTTTATTTGTTCTTCTTACATAAGCATACAATGAGTCTTATCTTCATGTGAAAATATCAAACACACCTGAAAATAATGCTCCCATTTTATGTACGATCAAAGATACATTTAAACATAAAATAGCACTCCCTCTTTCAAATTTATTTATCCTTTATTTCCATTTAATATTATTTTCGACATTACTTTTTTAATAATACTCTTATTTTACTTTTAAAAAAACATTGAATACATAACATACATTAAAAAATAACATTATTAACTTTGACATTAGAAACATAACTATTAACGCCAAGATCTTCTGTCACGTCCCAATCACGTAAAGCACTTGCGATCGATCGCATAAAGATAAACACGATAAACACCACAAGTTTGGACTGGTACATCGTGTCGGGATAGCTCGAGGCGTGAGAGTCGATGAGCGTGTTCACAAGGTTAACAATGGAGGATGTAATGTTTAGTGTCTTGAGAGAGATAATAATTTCGATTGTGTGTATGTGATTATGAATGAGAATGTGTATGAGAAGCGTTAACGTACCTCTTTGTGAAGACCTTCTTTACATGATATACTACTGGGACTGGTTTCTGCGTACAATGACCCTCCCGACACCGTTAATCCCATCTCTCTCTCTTCGCATTGGCCAATTGTCTAATCCTTATTAATGCCTTACGTAAGATATCGATCGGTATATCTTTGTCATCATCATGGGGTTCGTAACCCAAGTGAAGATATTTAAATATATGATGGAATCGACCCATTTGATTTGGTCAGATATTAGAAGGATTTAACAAAGATAATAAAACGACTAGATCCAATAATGTCAACACCCGATAGTGAAGACCTAATAGATTAATCGAATATGTAGCCAAATCCATTCTACCAATAGATAGAAATATCGCGTACCCAACAATAACCATACTTTTTTTTGCCCTCTCTTTATTTTATTGTTCCAAAAAAAAGTTGGGAGAATAAATAAAAGATGGGTAATTTAGAGAAATTTTATTTTTCTTTCAAAGTAGGACAAATAAAGTTGAGCGGAGGAAGTAATAAAATATTTTTCTCATTTTCTACAATATTTTCACTTTTTTTTTATATATATATATATATATATATATATATATATATATATATATGTCTCTAAAAGAATAAGCAAAATACAATTTGCATACATATTAAGAAAAATAAAATTGAAGAAAGAGTCAAAAAGTTCTAAATTTATATTTAGTAACCTCAGAAGATTATATAAGGTGATCAGTACATTTATTTTATTTTATACTAATGGAATTCACTAAATGACTTGGGGGCTATTTAATAAAAATTGAATGAAATAGTTTTGAATGTGCTGAATGAATCTAAATACTGAGTGATTTTTTTTTTATAATTAATATATACGAATAACAATATTTTTCTTATTTTACCTTTCTAAATTATAATAAACAAGTATATAAGACTTACTAAAAAAATTAAATATAATATTTATTGTACAACAGATAAAAATAAATAAATAAAACAAATTCTCAAACAAAATATTGAACAAGTCAAACAAAATCAAACAAATTTTAAAACGAGTCATCCTAATAATTTTCTTTTATCATTTTATGTAAATAAAGATGCATAATAGCAATAAAGAATAATAAATTATCAAAACAACAATCAAACAAAATAAAATAACAATTAAATAAAACAAAACAACAATTAAAAAACAAAAACTAAAGATAAAAACATAACAAATTTTAACCTAAAGATAAATATAAATCTTATCCTAATAATCCCCCTCCTTTCTCTTTTCTCCTTTCTGTCTTAGTCTCCCCATTCAGGTTGCTCGTTCTTGTTCCTACACCCATCCCTTGACCATCGTCCCTCGTCTTCGTCTCTTCATCATCTCGTACTTTTTCATTTTTAACAGATAAGGTAAACATAAGAAATAAAAAATAAAAAGTTTCAGATCAAGAGAACACATTTTCTTCTTCGATTCTTCCCTCTTTTTTTCCCTTCATAATCTCGATATTGCTAATTGTTGGATGAGAAGAGACATGGTTTTGTTTTAGGTTGATTATTTTTTCTTTTTGTAATTTATTCATGGTATAACATTAGATATGTGTTGTTATTTTAGGTATATGAATGTTTTTTTTATCGAATTTAGTGGACTTCGTGGCTAGCAGCTATTGTTAAGCATAGTGATCTAATGTTTTTGACTATGAGGTGGTAGGATTTTGAATATGGGTGGTGGAAGAGGAGAAAGATTTTCGACAGTGGTGAGTCTAGGAATTTGAAGATGGAGGTGGGTTATTGGGTGTTGATCCGATTAGTATGAAATTTATTTTTAAGTAAATTGATCAATTAACAAATAAAATACTGACGCACATAAAATTTTAATACTCTATTAATTATTCAAAAATAAACTTGATGCTAACAAAAATGTGAATATCGATGATAATGAGTGTCTTTCCCAGTATCCTGATTTCAACTATTATCCCAAGGACGACGACATGCCCCCATTTCATATTTTGTTTTGTAGTGCTTCCATGGAATCAAGCTCTAATGGGGATTTGTGCCACGAGGACTCATCAAGTTTCATGTAATACGGACCCACCACTGCTGTTCCCCCCGCCCTTTTCCACACCTTTTCTCAAGGAGAAACAAATCAAAATATATTTAGGCACAATAATACATTGTTGGATATATATATATGTATAAATGAATGAAATAAAATTAATAGGTGTGAACTTTAATTCATATTTTTTTAAAGAGATGTATCTTTTTAAAGGGATATAACCTTTTAAAAGGATGTAACCTTTCAAAATGGTGTAACTTTTCAAAATAATATAACCTTTCAAAAGGATGTAACTTTTTGAAAGGATGTATATCTTCAAATGGGTATTTGAAAACCTATAAATAGGTTCACAATCTACCCAAATCAATAACTTCATCTTCACCATTAATCCTTCTCAAGTTCTTAAAAATTAATTCATTCTTCATTCATTAAGAGTCATAGAGAGTATACAATATTTTGTTGTTTTCGTGAACTCTTCCATGAAGTCTTCTTGTAAGAGTTGAAAACATTTTATCGCGAAAAGAAACGTCCATTGTTCCATCCGTAAAGTTAACCGATAAGCGGGGACGAAATCTGCTTTAAGAGAGGCGTCCAACATTGAATTTGGTTTTAAAAAGTTTTGTCAATTACATTTTGTAAGTCATTATTATAAAATTATTTATTTTCTAATTCTGTTTATATAATTAGTATATATAATAATACTTTGGAATAACATACATACTGTAGGAACACACTTAATTTTATCAAAATTATATCTCGTCGCTCCTTAATAATTAAGGAAATGATTAAAAAACATTAATTATATTATCAATTGTCTATAATACACTTCATCTCACTTTATCTCATAAATATGGATCAAAAAATTAGGTGGAATAATAAGGCAATTTGAAAAAAATAATAATCAATTCTCCTAGATAATCACAAACAACAAATAATTAAAAAAAAAAAAAAGTCTAAAACGACTTATATATATAAGAATGGAGGAGTAGTAACCAATAAAGGTTATTCTCTTCTCATTCCAAGAAAATAAAAAATAAAAATTACTATATTCGTAGAATTTGTAAATTTTAAAGATCCCTCCACCCTATATGTTCTTAAATATTATCAATGTTTAATTTATAGTATGATGATGTGGAAGTACAATTTGTGATGTTATATTTAGAGACATTGTGATCTCATCAATTTATTCCTATATAAAGGAAAGGGAAGGAAAGGAAGATTATCAAACATATATAGCGAGTACATCCATTAAAATATTTTTAAATAATTGAGTTATTTCCATTGAAATTTTAAAATTTAATTTGTTTAATAATATAATTATGGGACCGTTGATATATCATCTATAATTTATAATATAAGAATAGGTGAGTGCATATAAGAGATTTTATTTTATTTTATCAAAAAATAAACATACATTTGGTTTCTAGCAAACAATAGAGTGTGATGCAGCTATATATCCCTAAAAAAGATTTGAAGGATGCAGCACTTGTAGTACATATTTAAAGAATCAAGTAATCATATCATAATACTAGCACAATCAATCAATCACAAGGAAAGGAATAATAATAGTCCATAAGTAGTAGAGTGGCACGCCACGCCACGCCACGCCACGCCACGCCGCGCCTAGCCTAAAGGAAAACTCACACTTGACACTTTGGCATTAAATCAAATTAACTTGGAGAGAAAGATGAATATTGCGTTCATAACCTCTTAACTTTTGTCTTCCCCATCATCATCATCATCATCATCATCATATTTTCTCTTCTTCTTTGGCATGATGATCTAGCTATAACGCTTCTGGGGTATGCCCCTTTCCACCTGTAATTATTTTTCATCTAATGCATTTTAAATTTAGCAAAAACAAAAGTACGTACTGAATTCCAGTAGGGCAGTTATGCACCTGATCTATTGATGGAGGGTCCAGAAATCAGACAGCAAAGGTAGCCAAGACTTTGACCAAACGAATAGGGATCAATTGATATAAATTTGGATTGTGGACTTTTCTAGGTTAATTTAAAATCATAAGAATTACTAAGATGGATATACATTTAAAACAGGACTTTTATATTAAAAAATTGGAAACAAAACTACAAATATTCTACATATATAGGGTACATGTTGCTATAGCTGTTAACATGATGCGGTTCAAGAATTAATATATTCAGAAAGGGTCAAAATGGTATTGCTTAAAGAAATCACCATAAAATAGATACCATACTCACTATCCACGATGGAAGTAGACTGCAGCAAGGATTGTCCAGCTTAATAGTTGGCATTAAATGGAATGCCTGAACTGCAGTGAAATTGGTTTGTCACATCTCTGACTTCATCACTAATGGTTGCCAGTATGCACAGTTAATGAGACAAATGATTAAGTAAATAGTTTAGTTATCAGTTTATTGATGAAAAGCCAGTTATCAGATGGATCGGACTAGGGATAAGTAGGAGGGGTTCAAAAATGTGAGAGACTTCAGCAATGAGCACAGCTCCAGCTGAAAGAAAATATATTCCATACTACTGAAATTATCTAAACCATGCAACTTAATACAACATCCTGGACAAAAGGAAAGCTTTAAAGCTTCAATGCCATTTTGGAGGGTGAGACATTTTAGAAAAAAGTCATAGAGGACCTAGCTATAAGATGGAGTAATCTACCCTATTGACTGTTAAAATATCTGTTTGACTGTAATGTTCAGAAAACATGCCTAGTATACCCTTCTCTGTAATCTGCTCCTTTGCAGTGGGTTCATGTATACCCTTGTTTATTTGAAAAGGCTGCATTTTATCCCAAATGTGAAATGGAATGAGTACACAAGTTTAGAGGTTACTAAACATGTTTTAGATCATTCCCAACATGAATTGACAACACAAGTGCTTACGTGTTAATTTGATGCCATAATTCCAGGATATATAAAACAGAAGATACAAATCATTAACGAAAACTGTAAAATTAATAATGCATTTGATGGGAAATCTTTTTCATAATTTTAATTACGTGTACCTAGATTTAAGTCCATGAACACCAACAAACTTTAAAATGAAGTTCCCATCAACTTTTTGAGCCATCCGTCCAACAAAAGACTTCGCGATTCTATGTTCAAATCTAACAATTTGATATATACTTTAATTTGAAAATATTTTATCTACATCACAGAAACCAAATTTTTTAAAACATTACACGAGTGGAAATCCACCATGTTAGCAAGAAAATAGATCCTTCGTAGGACGTACTAGATGACAAGATGCAACACAATAGCAGAGCTTCCTTTGACATGATCTCGCATTTGATATGAAATCTTATTCATGAAATGCATATATACCTGACTTTAAGGTCATGACCTCGTACGCGATCAACACCTACAAGCTGTAAAATGAAGCTCCCAGCAGCTTTTTGAGCCCATCGACAAAAGACTTTGAGATACTATATCCATATCTAAACAATTCAACATAATTCAATTTGAACATATTTATCTAGATAACAGAGCCGTTACATGTATGGAAATCCACCACGTTTAGGTAGAAAAATTTAGAAAACAGAACCTTTTAATAGGATCCATCAGATGACAAGACAAAATTCCATTAATGAAAATTCCTCTTCAGATTTCTCATATGATAAATCAGGGATATTATACATCTTTATCTCCATGTTAAGGAATAAAGCCAAAACATTAAGCAATTGTCAGTGTAAGCTACAAGAGCCATCTTTTCTTACTACTACCCTGACATATTGGCTTACATTCGCAAAATTATCAATTTTGGCTATTATCTTTCTCATTCTGCAGGTACTTTGACACTCCATACACAACAGTTCCCGCGAAAAAGAAGACAACTGTCGGGGTAAAAGATGGGTATACATACTTCACACAGAAATTATCCCATTCTTCTGGTAGGAAACCTGTAAAAGTGCAGTAATTTATACATTACAATTCCAAGTGAAACAAATCAAAACTGCCAGATATAAAACAAATTCTACTCCATGATGTGGATTGAGGAATATTGCTAGATTTGGGATTATCCTTACAAAGGGCAATTAAATTATACAAATCCCTGTAATTTATCTTCCTACCAAAAGCATATTATTTGCGAAATTCCCTATCATAATTTCTAAACTAACAAAACAATACATTGAATAATGACCTTATTAAATTATAATATCTTTGAAAGTATAAAATCAAAGGTCAGAAAGGGCTACTGATTATAAACCTGATACAGCAAGAAGAATTCCCTGAACAAAGATAATAGAACCAAGCCCTAACCAAGTAAGAAGAAAAGCACTCTCATTTTTACCCTGCTCCTTGAGCTTGCTCCCATCTTGTTGTGAAATAAACTTGGGTTTTTCAACTGGTGCTCGCCAAATTATTGATGCCCTCTCTCTCTTACCCTTCTGCTTCTTCTTGTTAGTTACTAGATTTGAATTTGAGGGAGCAGATGAAGAGCCAAACCATAGGCCAGTTGAGTTGGGATTTTTGGGTTGTGGGGCCAGAGTGGATGAGGTATCATAAGTTGGTTGGCTAGAAATCGGAGGCTCTGTTGAAGAACCTTGGGATTTGATGGAGAATTTTGTGGGTATGGAGAGAGAGAAGGTGAGGTTTGTGGAGAGAATATGAGGGTTCCTCGAAGGAAAGGAAGAAGATGAGTGCACTATTAGCGCCATTTTCAGTTTAGTTAGTTGGCGTTTTGCTTGCCCTTCTAAATATTTTTCGGGGAATCCGGCTAACATTTTTTGTAAGTCGGTCAATTGGCCAGTAAAATATTGATACACATAAAATTTTGTCTGTGTATCAATATTTTATTGGTCAATTGACCAACTTATTCAAAAATAAACTTTATGTTGACCATTTCCTTTTCGGGGGTTTAGGCAGAATTGTCAAGTTCCATTTTTTGGTTAATACTACGTGAGCCTTACTGAAAAGTTGCCTTAAGTAAAGATTTTTATTTTATATAAAAGAGTTTTTTTAAAAATAAATAAATAAATTATTAATAACATAAACATATTTTTTTTTAAATATAATAATAAAATTTTATTACTAGATTCACTTATATTATCATCTAGTTAAACTTTACTATATCTTTTGTAATTTATTTTGATATAGCAATACTATTCTTAAAAAGAGTGAAAAGTACCATGATTTCTGAAATCATTAAAATTTGAAATTATATTTTTATATATAATAATTGTTAATTTAATAATAATAGTATATAGAGTGGCGGTATAATAAAATTGCTTTTAAAATTATGATTATTAAATGTAAATATATATTTTATATAAATAATGAGAAATAAGTTAAAATTATGTCTATACTCAAACGGACCAAATACTATATAGATAAATATGTTGATAATTTTTTACAAATGATTTATGAAATAGTATTTTCATACTATTTTTTAAAAGAAAATATTATATTTAAGCACACAAATAATGTATATGCTTATAAATAAATATTCTTTATTTTAGTTTAGGAAATTAAGAGTAGTAGTGTTGGTAGTAACAATTAACTTCCTTATTAAATTTTAGATTTAATGGGAACCTCCCTTGGATTATGTTATTCTTGTATTCCGATTGGTCAGAATGATTTGGGCCCAATTACTTGATTATTTCGTTGGGTCCTTTTGGGTTGGATCAGGTTGTTTGGGTCATTTTCATTATTTGGGCTTAGTATTGAATTGACCCATTATACAAATTGTCACTTAATCCAACTTTCGACTAAGTAATCATTATGCCAAATAATAATAGTTTATTACTTATGTCGCCACCTTTCCGCATTAGCATTAATGAGGATGGGAATTCGGATTACCGGAGGTGGCAAAAAGAGTGGTAGCGGTGAGGAAGTAGGCTACATACTTTCTAATTTGAAATAATAGGGAGTGGGGAAAATGTGTCGGAGAGGTGATGGGTGGTACATGAAACCGGATTGGAGTGCAATATGATGGGCTAAGATCATAAAAGGTAGGTAAACAAAACATTACACACAATCATATTATTATTATTATTCTCTCGTGCATTAGACATTATTTTCTCTCCATTGTTAACCTTGTGATCGCCGACATCGACTCTCACGTAGGAGTTATCCCTCGGTCGGTAAGCCGCCAAGCTTTTGGTGTTAACTTGTTGGCTCATGCTAAGGATATCGACGCGTCTTGGTGATTGGGACGTGGGGAAAGATCTTAGTGTTAACAAGTAGTAATAAGTTGTTGTTAGTAATTAGTTTTATGAGGATGTTATTTAAGTATATGTTGAATATAAAAATTGGGACATATAGATATTTTCGGGAGAAGAAGATTGAGCTGGAGTAGGATCTCGAACTGGTAGAATTACAGGCGTTGAACTGGGGTGGCTGTCGGATGGTTGTTTTCTCTTTCGAGATGGTACTGCAGCATGTTCAGTTCTTTCTTCTTCATTCACAGTTAAAATCTCCACTGGGTTTGTTGAAGGAGGAACAGTTGAAGGAGTTACTCTAAGCTCATCGGGAGTTAAGGGAATGACTTTGGTTCTCAACTTTTTGATTCGAATAAGTCGCCTACGATCATTTACAGGTAGATCTAATAAACTTGTTCGAACTAGTACTGGATTGGCGTCTGGTGGTGTTAGATCAACAGTTGGCGGTATTAATTCATGCGGTTGGTGGTGTTGGATCGATAGTTGGGGTATCGGATCAACATTTGGTTGGATTCGAAAGAGCTTTAGAGTCCGGACGGGATGGAAATTAGTCGAGGCCTTTGGATGGCTCTTTTCTTTCGTCAGTTGGAGGACTCTTTCCAGAAGGGGTTCATCATCTATGGGTGTATGGGTTGGAGGTTCATCGGTGGGTCTTCAAAGAGGGTGGGTTGAATTTGGAGGAGGCTTCGTTATGAAGGTTCAAAGATCGATATCCGGAGATTGTCCATCGCATTGTCTTCGGATGGGACTTCATGTTGTGAAGAATCGATGGTGGCTTCTACCGGTTTTCTAGCTAACAAATCCTCTAACTCTTTTATCTCCGAAGGCGACGGTTTGATCAAAGTTACTACAGAAGATTAACAGTTCTACATCAGAATCCATATCACAAAATTTGCAAATATTCATAAAATGAATTTGTACTTACGTTTGTGGTCGTACAACCACGCTTGATTGGAAAGAAGTGTGACGCCCCCAAAATTAGGTATACATCACCCATCTTGGGTAGTCGGATACATGGATACGTAATTTAAATACAACTTACTAATATAAGCGTGTACAATACTGACATAAACCGTGAGTTTGAATACAAATATTGTCAACTAGAGATTATACAAACTCAAAAGGAGTCCTCATTACAATTATTATCACACTATTTCACGAATAGTGAGGACTACTAATGCTACCCTACGGACCATTACTCTGATTCCCCAGACTCGTCCCAAATTATATTCTCATTTCACAAGAGAATAAAGTGAAAGAAAGGTGAGCTCAACTAGCTCAAGAAGAAATATTATGACTAAGATAATGCGAATAAATTATCATTAGCCTTTTAACATGATGTTAAACCGATAAAATATAATGAATATCAAGTTTAACTACGGTGAACCAAGAATCCATTAAAAGAGTCAGTAGAAAATAAAATCTACTATCTTTTATGATTTAAAAGGTTTTTCATCATCGTTATATTTGAGACTCACTTTAATAAATATTCCACATCATCGAATCACCTCGCACTACTACGCATGAGGATATTCTTTAGTATCACGACCACAATTATTCATGCACTACTGGCCAAGAATATTTTGTGGTATTTATTATTGGTCATGATCATGCCAACAATCGCCCAACAATGCACTACTACCATCGAGGATTTTTACCACATCATTTGTAACATACTTGGCCATGATTACAAGAATAGTCTCTGTCATAATCATACCAAGTCCATCTACGCACTCTGAGCCACGAGATGACTTTCAACATAATATAAACATGAGGATGATGACAATGATATAAGAATTCAATAAAACAAGTTCAAGAATTAATTTATCTAGGAACCAATAACATCCAAATGCCAACATGATACATCGCTTTGTAGAGTAAAATTCAAGAATATCGAGAAGAATATTTCCATGAAAGGATACTGGATAAAGCTGCAAATATCAAGGATATTCCACTAATTTCATGGAGTATAAGTCAAAGTTTTAACTATTTGGGTATAATAAAGAATGGAATAACAAAAGAAATCACCATGCATGCGATAGGCCGCGCAAGACGGCGGAGTTATTCCAATGAGAATAATAAATAACGGAACTGTGTCCCCAGAAATGCATGTGATGTGATATTCCAATGTAATAATAAAGAATGGAACCAGTTCCCTACAGTAAAACACACAAACAGGATATTCCAATAGAATAATAATAAAGCGGAACCAGTCCCAAAGTAAAACACACGCACAGGATGTTCCAATAGAATAATAGAAGAATGTCACCAAGTATAGGTAAATGGCGTATACAAAGTTATTCCAATGTAATAATAAGCAATGGAATAACAACGCTTCTCTTAATGAATAAGAAAGAATAACACCCTTACTTTTAGTAGAGATTGAATATCGCAGTAGTGTAGTAACAAAATACTCTTCTTCTTTCTCTTATTCTCTCTATACTTTCTCTCTCTATAGCTTGAATGAATTCGTGAAAAATAATGAAGTACTAGCCTCTATTTATAGAAGATTTCTAGCTAAGACCGCCGTATGTGAAAAGGCAAGTGGGCTTGACGGTGGTGATGTGAAAAAAGTGGTTTCGACATCAGAATGTGAAACGACAAGTGGTTCGACGCCTATAATGTGAAACGACAAGTGGTTCGATCACCAGTAATGTGAAACGACAAGTGGTTCGACGTCACCGTAAAAGGTAATTACTATCGACGAAGGTAATTAGTATTCACAAAGGTAATTACTATTGTGAAGGTAATTACTATCGACGAAGAGACTCTTAGATGATGACATATGGGCCCCCATAAAATAATTAAACTTACCACAAACGCCTTATAACAAACTCTTTATATACATAAAGGATTGAATAAATATTACCACAAATCATTTTATTTTTAATCAACACATATTTAATCTTTCAACAATCATTAATCATTATAACTTGTCGTCTCAATTATTGATTTAATACTATAACATATTATCTGAGATGATCTTGTGACAATAATTGAATCAATAATATAAGAGATATGACGCAAAGAATTTCTTGTAGTAATAATTGAGATAAATTTGAGTGACTTCTCACGTAAAGATCAATAATCAATATCGTGCGCTACTATACAACTACTGCAGACATCTTGTATTACTTTACTACCGGGTAGTTCAACAGTTTTAACGGTAACACCTCTGTAGTTATTTTTATAGAAAGATAATTTTGTCGCTTTTCTAACTACTTATAATACTTAGATTAATGGGGTCCACCAATGATTGAGCCGTCGTACTAATATTCCCCGACAAAAAGAATATTCCCCACCAAACGAATATTTTATAACAACTTGCTTACTTTTGCAAAATTTATAAATATTACCCACAACTATAACATTATATCAAATTTATTCCATAATATTCAAAATAATATTTATAGAAAATTCATCTTTATTTATAAAAGTTGGGGTCTTACAACCTCCTCTTCTTATGAAATTTTCCCTTCGAAATTAGGGTAATGCACGGTATATCGAAGAGGTAAGGATACATTGACTTCATTTCGATTCTAACTCCCAAGTCATTTCCTCAACATCGTGGTTCCTCCACAAAACTTTCGACTTGAGGTATAACCTTGGAGCGTAGAATATGTTCCTTCTTATCCAAGATTTAAACAGAACCTCTTCATACGTCAAATCTTCCGCTATTTCGTCCGGTTCTAACTCAATAATGTGGTTCGGGTCTTTCACATATTTACGTAACATGGATATGTGAAAAACGTTATGAACACGAGACATACTAAGCAGAAATGCGAGTCTATATAGCCACGCTCCTACTCGATCGAGGATTAAAATGGACCGATGAATCGAGGATTGAGTTTTCCTCTCTTTCCAAATCTTGTAACTCCTTTCCATGGAGCAACTCTTAACAACACATGATCTCCTATATCGAATTCCACGCCCTTTCGATGAAGATCAAAGATAACTCTTTTATCGATTTTGTGAGGTTTTTATATGTTGTCGGATCGTTTGAATCTTTTCGTAGTCATACGCACCAACTCCGGTCCCAACAACGTTGCTTCACCCACTTCATCCCAAAGATACCGGAGAACGACACTTTCTTCCATACAACGCCTGAATGGAGCCATGCCAATACTTGCGATAATCGCTGTTGTAGGAAAACTCCACCAATAAGTAAGAACTTGGCCCAACTTCCTTGAAATCAAGGACATGAGTCTTAATAGATCTTCAAGAGTTTGAATAGTCCTCTCGACCGTCTGGTCCGTGGCGTCGAGGATGATATGCCGAAGCTAAATCGTAAAGTCTGTGCCCATAGCTTTTTGCAAACTAACCCAAAATCGTGAAGTGAATCTTGGGTCTCGATCGTAAACTATGGATACCGCAGATACCATGCATCTTACAATCTCGTTTATGTACATACTGAGCAAGACGTTCAAGTGTATAAGTTTCTCAGATCGGTAAGAAATGAGCAGACTTGGTCAATCTATCAACAATGACCCAAATCGCATCTATGCCTTCGAGAAACCTTAGGAAGACCGCAGAACGAAATCCATGGTAATGTGCTCCCACTTCCATTCCGGAATTTCAAGTGGTTGCAATGGACCTTTTGGTACTTGATGCTCGCTTAACTCGTGACAAGTTAGACACCTTGAGATAAACAACGCTATTTCTCTCTTCATATTGCTTCCACCAAAATGTATTTATTTAATATCATGATACATTTCGTACTCCTGTGATGGATTGCAAATGGTGTGTGTCAGGCGCTCCATCATGATATTATACTTTAAATCGTGGATCGTTAGGAACACAAAGTCCGGTGTTGACTCAAGTATTCATTCTTCATCGATTCTCGCTTCCCAAGATAAGACCTTCAGACTTTCTTCCTCATAATGATCACCCGTGTCTCAGAGCTTGAAAGCAACTTTAACTTTATCGATTAAAGTTTGGTTCTACTCGTGATACTCGCTTATCATCATACGCGTCCCTCGAGTCTTTAACTCTATCTCCATCCTTTGCAAGTCACACAAATGGGCCTTTCATTGACAATATCGCACTCGTTCAGCAGATATGATATTCTACTCAACGCGTCGCCTACCACGCTCGCTTTTTCCAGGATGGTATTGGATGGTATGATCATAATCTTTCATCAGGTTCCAAACCAACGTCGTTGTCGCATGTTGAGTTCCTTTCGAGTGAAGAAATATTTGAGGCTTTTATGATCCGTAAAGATCTCCACTTTCTCCCCATACAAGTAATGCCTCCAAATTTTAAGTGCAATGATAAACAAATACCGCTAACTCTAGATCACGAAGTAGGATAATTCCTCTCATATTCTTTCGAGTTGTCATGAGGCATAGGCTATAACTTTTCCATGTTGCATGAGAACACATCCCAACCCTTTGCTCAAGCATCACTATAGATGACAAATCCTCCGAGGCGGATGGTATTGTCGAGTAGGTCTTTGAAATAAGTCTTCTCGAAGTTCTTGAAAACTCTTCTCACATTCTTCGCTTCCAACCGAACTTTGTATCTTTCGAAGTCATTTGAGTGAATGGAGTAGCGATTCGAGAAAATCCTTTCACGAATCTCCGATAATAACCAAACTAAACCGAGAAAGCTACGACTTCGATCAATCGATTTAGGTTGTTCCCAACTTTCAATAGCTTCAATCTTTCTTTGGGTCAACAGATATTCCATGACTTGATACCACGCGTGCCCAAGAAATGCTACTTCTTCAAGCCGAACTCGCATTTCTTCAACTCGCATAAAGCTTATATTCACGAAGCTTTTTGAGTGTCATTTCAAGTGTTCGCTTTCATGATCTTCACGGCTTTTGAATAAATAAGGATGTCATCAATAAAGACGACCACAAAAGTGTAAGACCCCAACTTATTATTAATGAAATTTAATTTTCTATTTATTATTTTGAAATAGTAAGGGTTGATTTGATTAATGTGGATAGTTATGGGTAAAATACGTAAATATTTCAAAATGTTAAAGTGGTTATAAAATATTCATTGTTGTCGAGGGAATATTCGTTTGGTCGTGGAATATTCTTCTTTGTCGGAGAATATTCGCATTTACTGCAAGCAGCCTTTTTGTGGGCCCCATAACCCGGAAAGCGATTGGATGAAAAAAATGACAAATATAAGTTGTTTAAAAATAACTACAGTAGTTATTACAAGTAATCTTCGTTAAAATACTAAATTGGTTAAAACACAAGAAGATATGCAGTATCGCACCAATTATTGATTCTACGTAAGAAGGCACTACTCAATAATGGTTATAGTAATTACCGCTCGAAGATTTTATTGATTTAATAATTCTTTGCGTTGATATTTTATATTCTTTGTTGTTTCAATAATTATCATTACACAAGATTTTTCATTATCGAAGCTAATAATTCATATTATCTGAATAATATTATTAGATAACATTATTGGCAATGTCTAGAAAGTTACATCTAAGGAGAGGTTTGGTCACCTAATTGGCGCCAAGAAGGAGAAATTCTTATTAGAAAGCCCCTCTTCCTCAGGGAATCATTGGTCATCGATATTGTGATTTCGTAATATTATTTGTGAATAATTAATTATTGATTCATATGATGAGGAAAATATTGATTTTATGTGGATATAGATGGAGAAAATTTTTAATGTGACAATTGTTGAAAATTGAAATTTTATCTTTTCTCGATAAAATAATTTATTTAAATATATTATTATATTTTAATAATATAATAATGGTGATATTTTTACAACGAATGTGGGATATCCGAGTATACGAGGAGAAAAAGTATTTTGTTGCAATAAATGTTTAAAACATGTTAAACATGCTCTGTGGACCCCATTTATCGAATTGAAATTTGATTATACTTTGTAAAATCGTCTGTTTGTGAATTTCGATCAATTTACATTTGGAATTCGGAAAAACTTTCTTCTCGAAAAGTTGTATAGAATTGAATTTCCTATAAAAAGTCACGAGTTTGAATTTTCCGATAAAAGGACTATTTATTGTGAATTATTGAAGTTTCAAGTTCAAATAATTGATTTTGAAGTATAAAATATTTAAAATGACAAAAACGTTTTTTGTCATTATTGTGGGTCTTGCATATGTTATAAGTGGTTGAATTCAGATCTCTAAATGTGGGCGTAGGAATAAAAATTAATAAATTAATATTTTAATAAATTTTCGCTTTGGTGTTTCTAAAGATTTTCCTATAAATAGGTGCTTAGGTTAGAATTGAAAATCACATAAGAAAGCTGAAGTTTTCTCTCTATATTATCGAAGCGTATTCTTGTGAGTATTTTGAGTATATTTTGTGTATTGCTATACTCTGCAAGTTCAAGTCATGGCTTTATATCCTGTGTTCAATTAAGTAAATCTTGATCTTTCGAGGTAAGTGGATATTTTTTTTTCGTAATGATATTATTTCTTCAATATCATTATCTTTGAAATATTGATCTGAAGTTTTTATCAAATTTGGAACTTTTGGTGTTGAGTTCTTATTCACGATAACTACATTATTCACGTATATTTAATTATTTACGAATCTGAAGACTATTCATCGAAAAATGAAAATTTTCCTTTTCGTCTAAAATATCTATTGTGGATACTAGCTTTGATTGTATCCATGTTTTGATTATTCTTGAATTTTACACCACTATGATTATTTTTGAGGTGTTTTGGACATGGATAAAACAAAGTACGAATCCTTAATCCTTGTCTATTTTGTTTCACTAGATTAGTTTCTTTAAAAATATTTTTCATCATCCTCGGCCTTAAATGATGATATTATTGAATATCTTTGGCTCAGTAGTGCAAAAGATGAATGATTTTCGATGAATATCTTTGGCCCGTAGTGCAAAGATGAGCAGTGTTTAGATTTAATATGATTAATCGATGAATATCTTTGGCCCAGAAAAGTGCAAAGATGAATATTTGATTCGTATGTATATCGATTGATGTTACATGGATAAAAGATAGACGATGAACTTTTAAATTCATATATAGAAGATAGTAGTTTGCATTCTACTTAACTCTTCTAATGAATTATTATTTCCATTGCGAATATTGATTTAAAAACTTGTTGTCTATTGTATTCTATTAGATTTTCCCCTGTTCAAGACTAATGATAATTTGTTGTATATTATCTTAGTCATAATATTCTTTTATCGGGCTAGTTGAGCTCACCCTTTTTCTTTTTGTTCTATTTTTTCTTCTCGTGAGGCGAGAATATAGCGAGTACATTTAGCCTGGGGTATGGAATGAAGGTTCTAGAGAGTTGTTTAGTAGTCCTCACCATTTTTGTAAAATAAAGTATCAATAAATGTGATGAGGATTTATTTGAGTATAGATATTGTCTAGAAGATAATATTTGTATTTAAACTCACAGTTTATATGTTGTAATAATAAAGTTGTAGTTAAGCGCACTCATGTATCGACAACTCAAAATGGGTGATGTATACCTATTTTGGGGGCGCCACACAAAGTGATCCAAATATTCTTGAATACTCGGTTCATCATATCCATGAAGGCAAAGAGGAGCATTAGTCAATCCAAAGGACATGACTAGGAATTCATAATACCCGCATCGAAGTTCGTAAAGCCGTCTTTGGAATGTCGTGATCTAATCTTCAATTGGTGATATCCAGGAACGAAGATCAATCTTTGAAAAGAATTTGGCTCTTGCGTTGGTCAAACAGTCATCAATACGTGGCAATGGATACCTATTTTGATGGAGACATGATTCAACTCCGATAATCAATACAAAGTCGATACTCCCATCTTTCTTCTTCACGAATAGAATAGGAGCACCCCAAGGAGAAGTACTAGACGAATAAAGTCAATGTCTAACAATTCCTGCAGTTGGGTCTTTAACTCTCGAAGTTCAATAGAGCCATTCGATATGGGGATTTGGAAATAGGTTTTCAACGGGTTCAAGGTCGATACAAAATTCAATTTCACGCCTACGGGGTAGGCGGGAAGTTCTTGGGAATACGTCAGAAATTTATTAACAATAGAAATATCGTTCAAAACCGGCGTATTTTTGTTTAAATCATGATATGAGCTAAAAAAGCTTGACATCCGTTTTTTCAATAAACGAATAGCTTTATGGCTTGAGATGACCGTGATTGATTTTAATGGTTTGGTCGTGAATTCGCATAATAGGTTGGTTAGGAATATGAAAGCTAACAACCTTACGAAAATAATCAATTTTTGTATGATAAGTAGTTAACCAATCAATCCCTATAATCACATCAAATGCAAGTATTTTTAATGAAATAAGATCGACCCGAGGTAATGTGAGGGTACCGATTTGAACCAAACAAGACTTATAAGCGATGGATGTAATGAAGGTTTCTCCCAACGGAGTTTCCATAGATAAGTCAAAGTCTAATTTCTCCGAGTCAAATTTAATCGATGGCGCAAAGTAGGAGAAATAAAAGAATGGGTAGAACCAAATTATCAAATAAAGTATAGACTTCATTAGAGTTTATGATAATCTTACCCGTGATGACCTCATTCGGGTTCCTTGCTCTCTGGGAGGTCACAACAAACGCCTCTCCTCAGACTCTCTGGGTTTGACTTTTCCGGGACTGACCTTTGGTGCCTCCATCCTAGCTGAATTTATCTTGATGGCGATAAAAATCGAGCTAAGTGACCTCTCTTCCACAATTATAATATGCTTTGATGGCATGATACGGTTTGGTGATGTGTCCCTCTTCTCCGCATTTAAAGCATATGATAGGTGGTCTTTCTCCTTCCTTAACAAACAGGTCTTTGGTGTTGACGTCTTTCCATCATTGTTGAATCTCCTTTTCTTGAAATGTCCATTCTTATTTTTTGGCCCCGATTACCATCGAAGTGGTTACCATATCCGCCCATTGATTCCTCCACGCTTGTTGTCACCGCTCGATAACTACTCTCATTTGGTATTATAATTTTCTTACGCTTGCTCTCTTTTAAGCGTTGACTCGTTATCGCGCTCCACTAATCGAGCCCTATTTACAACATCCGAATACAAACACGGTTTATGAGAAATAAGATGTTGACGTATCTCCAAATTTCAAACCTCTTAAAAACATTCACGTCATTTCTCTCTTCATTATCCACGAGTGGGACGAAAACCGTGATAACTCCGCAAATTTTGCCTCGTATTTATTACACGGTCATATTGTTTTATTCCAACTTGCTAAACTCCACCTCCTTCATGTGGCGAATACTTTCGGAAAAGTATTTGTCGTTGAACGACTCTCGAACTTCTCCCAAGATATCTTCAAGACTGGTTGAGTTGAGTACGTTTCTACCGATTCCCACCATGTCTGCCTCTCTCGCGGCATAGATAAAGCGGCAAAGGAACCTTTTGCTCCTCGAGCATCCCAAGACATCAAATATCTTGGTAATCTGCTTTATCCATGCTTCAGCTTAAGTGGTTTTGGTTCTCCTTAAACTCCGGTGGTCCCAGCTCCTTGAATTGTTTAGCGGTGACCGCCGAGAGTTTTCCATGTTTCCACCTATGTTTTGGATGAAAGTCGCTCTCTCTTCATTGTTGCATGAATTGCATAAAGCCTCCGAACATTTGATCATTCATCATTTATCGGTGTTGTTGTTTGCATGAGGATTGTCGCGCTTCCTCGATGCACATTATCCCGATTAGTGATATGTGGTGAATCAACGACGCTTTGTGCTCCATTACTAATCTCAACATTCTCGAGATGTCATTTTCAGACATCGCCACAAACAAAAGGTTAATTGACATGTAACATATTATCCCTATATTACAATGAGACCAATAAAATAAAGACATAAACTTAGGTAGGTCATACTAGCGAAGGTATTCCCCGCTCTCCCTCCTCCAAGTATTATTCTCACATCTTAGCCGAGGATCATATCCCTAAGCTTTGATACCAACTGTGACGCCCCCAAAATTAGGTATACATCACCCATCTTGGGTAGTCAGATACATGGTACAGAATTTAAATACAACTTATTTAAGACCCCAACTTTTATAAATAAAGTTGAATTTTCTATAAATATTATTTTTGAATATTATGGAATAAATTTGATAAAATGTTATAGTTGTGGGAAATATTTATAAATTTTGCAAAGTAAGCAAATTGTTATAAAATATTCGTTTTGGTGGGGAATATTCTTTTTTGTCGAGGAATATTCGTATGACGACTACCAATCATTGGTGGACCCCTACAACGAAAGTATTATCGTAGTTAGAAAATGACAAAATTATCTTTCTATAAAAATAACTACAGAGGTGTTACCGTTAAAACCGTTGAACTACCCGGTAGTAGTAAAAGTACGATGAATGGCGTAGTTGTATAGTAGCGATCGATGTTGATTATTGATGCTTACGTGAGAAGTCACTCAATTTATGCTCAATTATTGCTTATAGTAATTAACGATCATATCTCTTATATTATTGATTCAATTATTGTCCGCAATGATCATCGTCAGATAATATGTTATAGTTTTAAATCAATAATTGAGACGACAAGTTATAAATGATTAATAATTGTTGAAAGATTAAATATGTGTTGATTAAAAATAAAATGATTTGTGGTAATATTTATTTAATCCTCGATGTATATAAAGAGTACATTCATGAGGCGTTTGTGGTAAGTTTGATTATTTTATGGGGGCCCATATGTCATCATCTAAGAGTCTCTTCGTCGATAGTAATTACCTTCGTCAATAGTAATTACCTTTGTGAATAGTAATTACCTTTACCAGACGTCGAACCACTTGTCGTTTTTCACATTACAAAAGGCCGAACCACTTGTCGTTTCACATTACAAAGCGTCGAACCACTTGTCGTTTCACATTACAAAGGCGTCAAACCACTTTTCTTTTCACATCACCAAATCGTCAAGCCACTTGCTTTTCACATGGCAAAAGCTAAGTTAGAAATCTTCTATAAATAGGCTAAGTGCTTCATTATTTTCATTTAATTCATTCAAGCTATATAGAGAAAGTAGTAGAGAGAAAGAGAGAAAGAAGAAGAGTATTTTGTTACTACACCATCTTTGCAGTATTCAATCTCCTACCAAAAGTAAGGGTGTTATTCTTTCTTATTCATGAAGAAGCTGTTGTTATTCCATTATTTATTATTATGATGGAATAACTTTGTATCTGTGATTTACCCTATACTTGGTGACATTCTTCTATTATTACATTGGAACATCACATGCATGTGTGTTTTACAGGACTGTTAAAATCTTTATTATTATTACATTGGAACATCACATGCGTAGGTGTTCTACACCGGACTGGTTAAAATCTTTTATTATTATTACGTTAGAACATCCTGCATGTGTTCTTACACCCAGGACTGGTTAAAATTTTTATTATTATTCATTTGGAACATCACATGCATGTGTTTTACTCGGGACTGGCTCCATTCTTTATTATTACATTGGAATATCACATGCTCACATGCGTTTTAATGGGACACTGTTCCGTTATTTATTATTACATTGGAATAACTCGCTTGCTGGCCTATCGCATTTGCATGGTGATTTCTTTTGTTATTCCATTCTTTATTATACCCAAAGTTGGTTAAAACTTTGACTTCTATACTCCATGAAATTTGTGGAATATCCTTGATATTTGCGCTTCATCAAGTATCCTTTCATGAAAATATTCTTCTCAGTATTCTTGATTTTACTCTACAAAGCAGTATCATGTTGTAAGTTTGGATGTTATTGGTTCTTAGATAAATTAATTCTTGAACTTGTTTTATTGAATTCTTATATCATTGCCATCATCCTCATGTTTATATTATGTTGAAAGTCATCTGTGGCCTGTAGTGTATAGATGGACTTGGTATGATTATGACCAGAGACTATTCGGTGTAATCATGACCGTAATGATACAAATGATGTGGTAAAAATCCTCAGTTGCCCGTTGTGCATTGATGGACAGTTGTTGGCATGATCATGACCATTAATGAATACACAAATATTCTTGGCCCGTAGTGCATGAATAATTGTGGTCGTGATACTAAAAAATATCCTTGGTAGTAGCGGGGTGATTCGATGATGTGGAATATTTATTAAAGTCGAGTCTCATTATAACGATGATGAAAAACCTTTTAAATCATAAAAGATAGTAGATTTTATTTTTACTTGACTCTTTTAATGGATTCATTGGTTCATTTGTAGTTAAACTTGATGTTCATTATATTTTATCGGTTTAACTTTGTTTAGGCTAATGATAATTTTTATTCGCATTATCTTAGTCATAATATTTCTTCTTGAGCTAGTTGAGCTCACCCCTTTCTTTCACTTTGTTCTCTTCAAGAAATGAGAATATAATTTGGGACGAGTTGGAGAACGGAGTAATGGTCCGAGAGGATAGCATTAGTAGTCCTCACTATTCGTGAAATAGTGTGATAATAATTGTAATGAGAACTCTTTTTGAGTTTGTATGATCTCTAGTAGACAATATTTGTATTCAAACTCACGGTTTATGTCAGTATCGCATACCTGAGCTTATATTAGTAAGTTGTATTTAAATTACGTACCATGTATCCGACTACCCAAGATGGGTGATGTATACCTAATTTTGGGGGCGCCACGGTTAGTATCGAGCTTAGGATATGATCCCTGGCTAAGATGTGAGAATAGTACTAGGAGGGAGGAGCGGGGAATACCTTCGCTAGTATGACCTACTTAAGTTTATGTGCTATTTTATTGGTCGATCGAATATAGGGATAATATGTTATATATCAATTAACCTTTTGTTTTGTGGCGATGTCGAAAATGACATTTGAGAATGTTGAGAATAAGAATGGAGCACAAGGCGATCATTGATTCACCACATATCAATAATCGAGGATAATGTGCATCGAGAATGCGACAATCCTCACTGACAAACAACAACACCGACCAAATGATGAATGATCAAATGTTCAGAGGCTTTATGTAATTCATGCAACAAAGAAAGAGCGACTCGCCCCAAAACGTGGGGTGGAAACATGGAAAACTCTCGGTGGTCACCGCTAAATAATTCAATTTGGGACCTCCGGAGTTTAAGGGAGAAAGCCAAAACCACTTCTGGCGGAAGCATGGATAAAGCAGATTACCAAGATATTTGATGTCTTGGGATGCTCCAAGGAGCAAAAGGTTCCCTTTGTCGCCTTTATGTTGCGCGGAGAGGCAAATTACTGGTGGGAATCGGTAAAACGTACTCAACCTGCTGTACTGAAGATATCTTGGGAGAAGTTCCAGGAGTTGTTCAATGACAAATACTTTTCTGAAAGTATTCGCCACATGAAGGAGGTGGAGTTTAGCAAGTTGGAACAAAATAATATGACCGTGTCGAAATACGAGGCAAAATTTGCGAAGTTATCACGGTTTGCGTCCCACTTGGTGGATAATGAAGAGAGAATGAGCGTGAATGTTTTTAAGAGGTTTGAAGCGGGAGATACGTCAACATCTTATTTCTCATAAACCTGTGTTTGTATTAGGATGTTGTAAATAGGGCTCGATTAGTGGAGCGCGATAACGAGTCAACGAACTAAAAAGAGAAGCAAACGGCAAAATTATAATACCAAATGGAGAGTAGTTATCGAAGCGGTGACAACAAGCGTGGAGGAATCAACAGCCAAATATGGTAACCACTTCGATGGTAATCGGGCCAAAACAATAAGAATGGACATTTCAAGAAAAGGAGATTCAACAATGATGGAAAGGCGTCAAAGACCAAAGACCGTTGTTAAGGAATGAGAAAGACCACCTATCATATGCTTCAAATGCGAGAAGAGGGACACATCATCCGAATCTGTGTCATGCCGTCAAAGCATGTTATAATTGTGGAAGAGAAGGTCACTTAGCTCGATTTTTTTCGTTCACATCAAGATAAATTCAAGCTAGGATGGAGGCACCAAAGGTCAGTCCCGAAAAAGTCAAACCGGTAGTCTGAGAGAGGCGTTTGTTGTGACCTCCCCAGAGAGCAAGGAACCCGAATGAGGTCATCACGGGTAAGCTTATCATAAACTCTAATGAAGTTTATACTTTATTTGATACCGGTTCTACCCATTCTTTTATTTCTCTCTACTTGCGCTTTCATCGATTAAATTTGACTCAGGAGAAATTAGACTTTGACTTATCTGTGGAAACTCCAGTTAGGAGAAACCTTCATTACATCCACTGTTTATATAACTTTGTTAGTTCAAATCAAGTACCCTCACATTATCTGTCGATCTTATTTCATTAAAAAATACTTGCATTTGACGTGATTACTAGGGATTGATTGGTTAACTACTTATCATGCAAAAATTGATTGTTTTCGTAAGGTTGTTAGCTTTCATATTCCTAACCAACCTATTATGCGAATTCAAGCGACCAAACCATTAAAATCAATCACGGTCATCTCAAGCCATAAAGCTATTCGTTTATTGAAAAGCGGATGTCAAGCTTTCTTAGCTCATGTCACGATTTAAACAAAAATACGCCGATTTTGAACGATATTTCTATTGTTAATAAATTTCCGACGTATTCCCAAAAAAAATTCTCGCCTACCAACAGAAGCGTGAAATTGAATTTTGTATCGACCTTGAACCCGAGACAAAACCTATTTTCAAAGCCCCATATCGAATGGCTCTATTGAACTTCGTGGAGTTAAAGACCCAATGCAGGAATTGTTAGACATTGGCTTTATTAGTCTAGTACTTCTCCTCGGGGTGCTCCTTCTATTCGTGAAGAAGAAAGATGGGAGTACGCGACTTTGTATTGATTATCTGGGAGTTAAATCATGTCACCATCAAAAATAGGTATCCATTGCCACGTATTGATGACCTGTTTGACCCGAGTTCTGAGCCAAATTCTTTTCAAAGATTGATCTTCGTTAGGATATCACTAATTGAAGATTAGAACCGACGACATCCAAATCTGACTTTCGTAACTGGTGCAGGCGGCATTAATTGAATCAATAATATAAGAGATATGACGCAAAGAATTATCGTGAAAGTAATAATTGAGCATAAATGAGTGACTTCTCACGTAAGCATCAATAATTAATATCGTGTGCTACTATACAACTAATAGACATTGTACTTTTACTACCGGGTAGTTCAACAAGTTTTAACAGTAACACCTCTCGCCGTTATTTTTATAGAAAGATAATTTTGTCGCTTAACTACAACAATACTTAGTTGTGGGGTCCACCAATGATTGAGCCATCGTACTTAATATTTCCCCGACAAAAAGAATATTCCCCACCAAACGAATATTTTATAACAACTTGCTTACTTTGCAAAATTTATAAATATTACCCACAACTATAACATTATATCAAATTTATTCCATAATATTCAAAAATAATATTTATAGAAAATTCATCTTTATTTATAAAAGTTGGGGTCTTACAAGAAGTCTATAGTTCCATTCCTCCATCGGGAAATTGTCCAAAAGCTCTATCATCTCGGCCTCACGTTCTTCAGAGACGTCTCCGAAGTCCGTAGAAATCTTCTCATCAGTGGCCCAATCCGGTAGAGAGATGATTTCGGGTCCTTTGACGAAAAACCATCTTTCATGCCATCCTTTGTTGCTTGAAGGAGTATTCACTAACGAGCGCCTCTCAAACCTCTCTCCTGTTTTTGAAGAATGCTTGCTTATAGTCTTAAATCCTTTCTCTCTGGACTGGCCGACCTTGTATACAGAAAGAAGAAGTCGGCCTTGAGTTCGACACCAAGTTCGTGGCATAAAGCTATTTATGCTAAAATATGAATATAAGAGTTCGACATTAATCGGGCGAACCCAACACCCTGTGAACCCTAATAAAGTTACTACGAAAGCGTGAAGGGGAATCGGATCCCTTTCTTCGGGGATGGTCGTCAGAATACCATCCATCCTTCGGGGCGTTGAGTACATCCGTTCTCAAGCACTGGAGCTCTCACCAAAATGGGTATCCTGAATGTGGCAACGAAGTTCAAGCCTCTCCAAGTCAACCTCTCGTAACTTTCGAGGAGTGTTGGCATGGAGATACTTATTTTTATTCCCGTAGAATGCGGAAGGACCTGGGAGAAGATTTCATTATTGGTTTCTTCTTTACTAGTCAATGCGGTTTGATCGTAACTTCAAGCATTTTGGCGTAGTTTGGGCTTGGAGGAACGGGAGCGATTCGTGTCACTAGTAGGGGACGACTTTGCTCGTAATCTTTAGAAGCCATTGTTAACGATTTGCGCAGAGAATACAAAGAGGGTTTGAGAGATGTAAAGAAAGTTTGAAAGTCCGAAATTCAAATTGGCGAGTAAAACCGTCGAATTGGTAAAGTTTACCTTTTATCTTGACGATTTACACTGTAATCGAGGGCGCACATTTAATTCACAAAGAATGATGGTGAATTGGAAGAGGTTTCATCCGTTTTGGGTCTAAATATCTTCACCGAGTGGACTTCAGGTCTATTGGGCCTCCCATTTACGCTTCGATGTCAATTTGGACCGATTTTGTTGGGCTTTGGTGAGTTTCACTTTGGACCTCTTGTGATTTATCATAATTCGTTATGTCATGGGCCTATATTGTTTATAGTCTTTCATTAAACATTACGCTTAATAAAAGACTAGGCAATGTTGGCCATAATCCTTTTCCTTATGGGCCGGGACTTAATGGGCTCCTCCTTAGATTATGTTATTCTCATTCCGATTGGTCCGAATGATTTGTGCTCAATTACTTGATTATTTTGTTGGGTCCTTTGGGTTGGATCTCGGTTGTTTGGGTCATTTCATTATTTGGGCTTAGTCATTGAATTGACCCATTATACAAATCGCCACTTAATCCAACTTTCGAATTTAATCATTATGCCAAATAATAGTCGATTACTATATCCGCCACCTTCTCGCATTGACATTAATGAGGATGGGACTCGGATGACCGATTTTGTGGCAAAGAGGGTGGCAAAGAGTGGTAGCAAGTGAGGAAGTAGGCTATATACTTTTAAATTTGAAATGACCGGAGTGGGGGAAAAGGTGTTAGGAGGTGATGGGTGGCGCGTAAAACCGGATTCGATACGTATGGGGCTAAGATCACAAAAGAGGTAGGTAACAAAACATTACACACAATCATATTATTATTATTCTCTCTCAGATATTAGACATTATTTTCTCTCCATTGTTAACCTTGTGATCGCCGACATCGACTTTCACGCCGAAGTTTATCCTCCATTTCGGCCAAAGTAAATCAAACTTTTGGTGTTGACTTGTTGAACTGTGCAGGATATCGAACGCGTCTTGGTGATTGAGACGTAGGGAAAGATCTTGACGTTAATAAGTATTAATAAGTTGTTGTTAGTAATTAGTTTTATGAGGATGTTATTTAAGTATATGTTGCTTATAAAAATTGGGACAAATTTTTCAATGAAAAATAATATCAAACCCCTTGCGCTCGCTCTATTACTATTAGAAAATAGAAACGGTGACCTGCTCTGTATTCCTCCTGTGTCGTGGTGCAATGCTCTCCTCATCTCTCTAAAAAAAATCTCCGCCACATTTTCTCTCTCTCTAAAATCATGTAATTGGAGAGCCCCAAATGTGAAGACCAGATTATATATCCGTTCATTTAATGGAAACCAATATACGTTCTACTGAAACCCTAACAAATTCTGCCCTTTTCAGATTTCATGGCGCTTCTCCTTTCTCCCCGCTTTCTCTCACCCAATCACTCTCTTTTTCTTCGCCGAACTCCGCCATTCAACTCTTCTTTGTCGTCGTCATCCGCCATAAGAATTTCATCGAGTGCGGCGGAGAACACCAAAACCGGTGGTACAGCCGTTCTTTGGTTCAAGCACGATCTTCGAATTGATGATCACCCCGGCCTACTTGCTGCTTCCCGGCACCGAACCCTAATTCCTCTCTACGTATTTGATCCCCGGATTCTTTGGCGTCAGTTCTCTAACATATGTTATTCTAGTTATATTTATGCAAGTCTATATGTTGGCTAGGACATTCTTGATAATAAACTGATGGAATGCACCTTGTCAAATAAATTGGGCAACATTGACAGGCTTCAGAATCAGTATAAAATAGGGTAGTTACTTCTACATTACTTACACTTAGGGTCAGCTCAGTTAGGACCATGGTAGTTAGTAAATGAGTAAGGCAGTCAACTCAAATCTAGGGCTGGTTAATTTAATGATCTAATTTTGAATAGGATAAGTTCATGAACCTAGAGTTAATTTAAGGCATACTTTTTGTATAGCCTTCATAGTTATCAAATGTTTATGCAGATTGCAGAAATTATAAATAAAACTTGCTTTATTAAATGATGTCGATATTACATTTATATCAAATACTAGGTAGCTATTTTTATGTGAGCACTCGAACTTGGATTGATACAGTTCGATTTGATTATACTTTTGTTAAGTTTGATGTATTTTTTTCTCTACATTCTATATTTCTATGTAACTAAACATACATTAATTGAAAATTGTATGGTAAATCTACCAATTTTCTCAAAAAAAAAAATGTAATTCAGAATATATTAAATTTTACTAAGCAGAGGTCATGAAATTTCTTTATTAGCTTGGCTCGAAGCAGGGTCCACTCAAGGTTGTACATTTGTAAATTGAGGCAAGCTTGAAAACTGTTTTAGGTCATTTACTAAATGAGAGTTATGGGACATAGTCAATAAAAATCCTGAACAAAGGTGACCTCGGGCTTGGGCACGGTTCATTTACAACACTAGTTCTGGAAGAAAACTGAGAATGCGCCAATTTAGAGTTTTTGGAAATGATTTCTGAAGAATAGAAAGCAGCTTACCGTTTGCTGTTCTTAAGATATGTTCTGCTGATCATTACACTTTTGTATCTTTCATTTCCTAGTATAGATGCATTAAACAGTGTAGTGGTCGACATTTTTCAACTTGAGCTCTATGGAAATGATTTTATTAATAGTTGCGTTCATTTTTTAGATTAAATCAAACTAGGTAGTTATATTTTGGATATTCCTCAATTTTATGTATCAGGAGATTATTAGTGCATGGGGTTTGAAGGTATTGATTGGTGTGGCTGATGTGGTGTAAATGATAAACTCTGTAACTTGGTACCTTTTTCTGTTTTATGAAGTCAAATGTGTTGATTCTTGTCCGTACTACTCCAGGATTTTCGGATGAGACACTCGAACTACTCCTCTTTGCTGTGAAGGATTTAAAGAAGTCATTGAGAGATCAGGGGTCTGATCTGATGATCAGGTTTGGGAGTGCAGAAAATGTCATACGAGAGCTTGTAAAAGAGGTTGTTAAACTAGGTTTGCTTACTGTGATATTTAATCGGCCAGGAATGTGAGGAGCTTCAAGCACTCATCAACTCACTAATATGCATCACTGAGGATTGGAACAGGTCAACGCTACCCAAATATTTGCAGAAGAGGAGGTAGAATACGACTTGTGCAGACTGATGGAGATTGTCAAGGAGGGTCTAGCAACAATATCTGTTGAGGAGGGTAGCCCAATTTTTTTACTGTGGACTACCCATTTTTATGAACTTAAGGTGTTCTTTTTTTCCTTTTTTCTTTTAAACTTTTTATGCATATTGGTTCCATGAGTCCGTTAAGTGTGTCAATTTATTAACTGTTTTATTTTACTAGAATTTGGAGGACTTGCCAGCATCACACCATGACTTCAAGAAATTAAATTTGCCTGTACTTCCACCTCTTTTACCCCCGAAATTACCTGATTTAAAGATGGATTTAGCTTGGGGTAAGTTTCTTAGATCTCTATAACCTCTCAATGCCCTCTTTTTGTTTATTCTTCTTCCGTGTCTGGTTATAATTTCTCATGTTTTCTGGCAAGTGATTGTGATTTGGACATAGAAAAGTGACTGTCGCTTTATGAATCAGGTGCTTTGCCCACATTAGATGATTTGGTGAAATTTAGGAATGACAATATGCGCAACTTGAAAGATAAATGGACTACAATCAAGAACACTTCAGCTGAAGAAATTTTGCGGAAATGTCAGGTTAATCTTCCAAATAATCGGATTGAAGGTTTCGTCTTATCAAAATCAGGGGAAAGCAATCAAAGCAACTCTTATAAGCATGCCCAACGCAGGAGAGCAGGAAAATCAGTATTTGTAACACAACAAGGGAATTTAGTGGGAGGTGGGACGAGCGTTGTATTAAATGCATTGGCTGCATATTTGAGATATTTGGAGGGAACCATGCGAGATGACTGGCAGGAGTATGTGTTGGCTCATCAATTTTAACTATATGTTTAATTTTATATTTTAGTTGAAGTTAATTTTGTACCAATGGATTTTTGAGTGTTTATGATTTAACATTGTTTTCTTATTCAGCGTATTGTTAAGAGCATATGCGCGGCATCTTTTTTGCTATTTAGACTTTTTATTTGGTGATTTAGCTGCTAGGTCAATCAAATCAAATTCATAATAACTACCACAATACCTACTTTCTTGTTTTGGGTAAATAGAAAGCAGCAGGCATCGGTCCGTAGAACCTATTTGGGGTTGGGGGTGGGGCGAGGGTTGCTGTCTGTGTTTTATTATTTCTAATGGTATTTATAATTCCTTAAAGTACCATCAGAAGCTTATTTTATTAAGTGCAGGGTACATGAAAAGTTACGCAATACTGAAATTCGAGAAGGAGCCTCGTTTGGTGCGCTTTTCGGGTCTGCACTTTGGCTTGGAATCATTTCTAGAAGGAGAGTATATTATGAAACTATCAAATATGAGAAAGAACGGAATGCTGGATTCCTATCACCCTTTGGTTATTCGGCAGCTACTGTTGCAGCTGCAGTTGATACGGTTTGTTCCATGGAGGTATTGGTTTTATATCTTGGTGCTGCACCATTTAGTTTTGATTTATTGATGTGATACAGTGGCCTACACTATATCATAAAGATATTTCTTGTACTTGAAATATTTCAACTTTTATCTGATATTTGGCTTAGTGGTATTGGCTTATGGCTTCAAGAAGTAGATTGATTAATGACATAAACCACGATATTAGGATATGGAGATGGAATGGCTATCTAATCCAGGCAAGTGGGTGGAAATTAGCTGATTCTTATTATATTTGCATTTGCTAATCTGGATTAGTGCTTCATCAAGCTTAAGTAACTTCTCAGTAAGAATTATTTTTTTGATGTTTCAGTACACTGTAGCTGGTCAAGAAGGTTCTGCTATTGTTCTTGTGCATGGTTTTGGTGCTTTCTGGGAGCATTACCGTGATAATATAAATTGCATAGCTGAAGGTGGAAACCGGGTGTGGGCAATCACACTTCTAGGATTTGGCAGATCAGAGAAACCAAATGTTGTATACACTGAATTCATGTGGGCCGAATTGTTAAGGGACTTCATAATTGAAGTTGTTGGGGAACAAGTGCATCTTGTTGGAAACTCTATTGGCGGTATGTCCTGCTGACTTGATGTACATCACCCTCGTATTCAAATGTTTGTCCTTCTACTTGTGTTTCCTGCTTTCCGCTTCACTCATTTGTAAGCATTTCTACGTTATCTTCTGATTGGTCAATCTTTATTCGCAGGCTATTTCGTTGCTATCGTTGCTGGTCTATGGCCTGCTTTAGTCAAGTCAGTGGTCCTTCTAAACAGCGCTGGCAATGTCATTCCTGAATATTCTTCTGTTCCTTCCTATGAAGTAAGACAAGTTAAATTATGAGAACTTTTTTTTTTCCTACTATTTATAAGTTATGCATATGGTTATCATAGGTATCAACATAGATATTTTTTTATTTTAGTTAGAAACTGTTTACTTTTTAAAAAAACTATTTTCTGCTAGGGTTTCCTTATTGGACATAGTACTCCTACAATTATCGTATGGTTGTATCATATTGTTTCGTTTATTTGACTTTGGCAATGTCATCCTAAAGTTTTGGACTGCAAAATAATAATAATAAAAAAAATGTCAGAAAGAAATTTTCATGAAAAATATGCTGCATCCTATATTAAGTAGTGAAATAAAAGAGTTCCTTCAGGAGTGTTGCTCTCTGTTCTTGGAAAGTGAATAGAAGAAAGTCTTCCCCTCTCCAAGCATTTACTTTTCTTATTTTGTATGAACTAATTGATGTGCATTAATATAGTAACCAATATTTGTTTTGTAGGTCTGTCATATTGGGTTGTAATAGCACTACTGGGATTAAGAATATTATAGTTGGAAGATGACTGAATCTTGTTTAACCATCCAGTTTCTCTCGTATTTGGTTCTTTGAAAAATATCCAAGGATATTTTTAGACTTACGAAAACGTGAGGGGAAAAAAAAGAAAAGGAAAGAAATTTTAAAAATTATTGGAGTTCAGTTAACCTTTCATAACTCTAAGCTTTAGCAATCATATACATTAGATATTTTAGAAGTATAAATAAGATTTATGTTTATTAAGATGGTGTTACCTTTTCCTTTTCTTTTTCCCCCTTTCCCCTAATTCTTTCTTTTCCCTGTGTTTTTCAAGTCCCGAATGTGGCCTGATAATCTTTTGATTTTATATATGACACTGAATCAAGATATAAGTATTACTTATTAGTGTTGTTGGATGAAGCGCGTGCTAATAGATTTATTAGATATCTTGATTAAAATAATAAAATTTCTAATGAGGATGTGATATGATGCATGATTAGCTTTTCGTTCTTTATTTTTATTCCTGAAACTCGACTTCTACAAAGAACAGTTGGCCAGAGTATCCATACATGCTTGAGCCAGATTTCCACCTGTGGTAGATTACTAGATTACAGTTCAACTGAACAGTTTTTATGTAAAAATGTTTGCTTTGATATCCTACGATGCATGAACATGGTCTAAGAAACATGATGCAACATGACATCTGACACGCCAATAAATTAAATTCAAAAAATAGGGCATGAACACAGAAAAAACATGCCAGTCAAGAAATATGTCCCCTGTTATAAATTTATAACAACAAATCTAACATGATATATCAGACTTGTCCCAAAAAAAATAAAACGGAAAATGCTGTATCTAAATATATCAAGGGTACGTCTTAAATTTCATGCCACAAACTTGGTTTCCAACAATGTCGTTTTAAGTGGAACGAAGGGAATATTCTCTTATCTTACTCTTGTTATGATAAAACATTTTTTTTTGTTTTTTTTATAACAAATATACTGTATCAACATTCTAGATTAATATCATGTCAGGTTTTTAGGAACATGTTTACTGAGTATCTAAACAACTGTTGATCATTTTTCTACAGGAAGAATTTTGTATTAATTTTAAGTGTCATACACGTGTCTGAAACTGTGCAGAAATTGTCAGTGCTAACAAGGATACGTTGGCCTTGTATCCTTACTGTCTTATTGTTATTATTCCATTTGGATAATTTTAAGTGTCATGCACGTGTCCGAAATGAGACAGTTCTTCGACCTTCCTGGTTTTGTTTTTTCAGGAGGCCCGGGTAGGTGCTTTTAGAGACTGTAAAAGCTAACTACACAATCTTTTATGGAAGATTTTACCTCTAGCAATTTCTATTCATAGATTTTTTTACCCCATCACTCCAGCTGCTAGAATTTAGAAACAGGTGCTCTGTATATATTTCAGGAAAGGCGAATTTCTGGGGCAGCATGGTTGGGTGCTAGACTCCTTTTGGTCTACTTGAAGTTAAGTATCCGGAATATAGTGAAGAAATGCTACCCAAACGTAAGTACCAGTACCATCTTATTTCGTAGCTTCTAGTATAGCACGTGGTTCTTACTTCATTATGTTATGCAGAATGCAGATCGTGCTGATGATTGGCTTATTAATGAAATGACAAGAGCAGTATCCTGTTTGTTGCAAAAATATTGTCAGTCTTTTCCTTTATTTTTGAACTTCCTTTTGGAACATTTTGCAACACTTGCTGTACGACGTCCTTTTTATGTGTCTTGGGCTTCATTTTTCATTTCAAGTTAAAAAGCTTACTTAAAATAACATAGAAGCAATTCCTTATTTAAATTATATCATGTATTCAGTTCTCCCATCATTATTTAATATGCTTCAGTTTTATAAGCCTTGGCCTTCCAAATGGAGGTTGTCAGTGAACACCCTGTTCAATAGGAATTAATCAACCTTGATATCTCGCCATAGTTAGCAGAACATGCACAACACTATTTCTCCTTAACAAATCTTGTAGTCATGTGACCCTGGTGTGGTCTTGGTCCTGGAAAGCATCTTCAGCTTTAATCTTTCAATTCCGCTGAACTATCTTTTGAAAGGATTTGAGGAAAGGAGGCTCCTTGTTATACAGGTGATATCTTTGTTTACAAGACCACCAAATGCAGGTTATGTTAAGACATGCTACTACTACTCATTATTGATTTTGTTCTATCAGGGGATTAATGATCCGCTCAGGGACTCCAAATCTATGCTAGCTATGCTTAGACAGCACTGCAAAGGAATTGTAATCAAAGAAGTAGATTCTGGTAATTATAATTCAAAACTAGTTATGGCTTGATTTATTGACTCCTACTATTAAATATTGGATGCATTTCTTTATATTTCAGGCCACTGTCCCCATGATGAGCAGCCAGAAAAAGTGAATTCTATCATCCGGGAATGGGTAGTTACTATTGAACGTGAGAGTTTTTCTGTAAATACCGAACAGAAGAAATGGATAAACTTGTAATTTTTTATGTCATCTTTCTTGTATTTTGATTTTTTTTTTAAATTTATGTGCAAAAATATAATTTGAATATCTTTTGGAGGACGGAAGGGGTAAACCCAAAAGGAAAAACACATTGCAAAGAGTCCTTAACACTAATATACAACAATTAGAAAGTAGTTTTTGCTTAGTAAAAAAATAATAAAGAAAAACAAAATTAAAACCGGATTGTATTGAGCCCATTAGGTATTCATGAAGCCCAGACCTTTTGGTCGGTCTGGATTCTGTTGAAGCCCAAATCTCTAAGCTTCAATGACCTATATATAACTCGTATCATATTCGAGCCTTCGCTTGATGCCTAAAAAAAGTAACTTATTTTTAGGAAACGAAGCTAGTTATTGCTGATTTTATTTTTAAAAAGTGAGTACTTGTATTGATTATTTTATTAAGATTAAAGATTTATATTGATTAATTTAGACATTACAATATTTTGTAAATTTGAGGGCAACATATTGAAAAAATTACATAATAATAATAATAATAATAATAATAATAATAATAATAATAATAATAATAATAATAATAATAATAATAAAATATTGAAGATGATACTCCTCCTTAATCATGATATAATTTTTAGTATCTTAAATTTTGTTATTAATCTTTCACCACTCTTATTAAATTTTCTCCTTTCGTAGAAGCAAGTTCTGCAAAAAAAAAAAGCAAACTTTGTTTCTTCTATAAAAATTTCAGAAACAAGGATTTTGAAATGATTTTTTTTAAAACTTATTTTCCTTTCTTTTCTCCTCATTTTAAATTTTGTTTAAAATTCATTTAAATTGATTTATTTTAGGTACTAGTAATAAATATGATCATGCACATGAGCGGAGATGGGTAGGTCTCGTACCCAAATCCGACCCCTAAAGTTTTAAAATGAATTAAATATTTCGTACTCGCTCATTTAAGTTTAAGCTCAACTAAGTATAAAAGTTAAATTAGAATTCGACGTAAATTATTTAAATATAAATAAATTTTAATATTTAATAAATTATTTAAATTTTTTCAAATTATAATTTTATATTAATTCGAGATTTAAATTATAATATTTAAATTATTCGAGATTAATTTCAGAATCCATCCTTCTTACATATTCAATAAATCTAGTTCGGTTGATTTATACCCGTCTACACGGTGCCTCGCTGGTTTAACGACAGAAGACAACTAAAAAATCGATACGTCACGTTTCGATTGTGCAGTTCAAATTTATATCTTCCGCATGGCACTCAAGGTGTTCGACAAAAAGAGTGCCTGAGATCCCAAAATAAGCTCCCACCGTGAAGAATAGTCGCACAAAATCAGAGATGTGGAGGCGATCGAGTCTAGTATCTCAACTGATTTCTTCGTCGAAATCATCACTTCTGCTTAATCAGGTAGCAGATCGATCGGATCATCTAATACGATTGATTATGCTCAAACTCCCTATAACAGTGTAATGTTGGTTCTATTTGTCTATCCACTTATTGTTTCATTATATGGTTTAGCTTACTTCTGTTTGGCTGCCAATATTTCTAATTTTGTTAGCTGAGCATTTTTTCTGCTCTTAAGTTTTACATTATTTACACTACTAAAGTTTCTTTTTACCCTGTGGTGATATGATTTATGAATTATGAAAATATGTCATATCTGTGTGGTATTTACCATGTAATCATGTTGTATTCTTGTCTATATGGTTAATCTTTTGTTTTAATAAAACTATAATTCGCTTATATATGTTTGTATTTAACAATTAACTGTGACTTGTTGAGGATTGGAAGTTTGCTTAATTTTACAACCTAATATGCCAATAGACTAACCAAAATACATAATGCTGTTTTAATGTAATGTAGTGGATAATAAAAATTGAATTAGTTCTTGATGGAATGAAAACGTGCTTGTTGTATAGTAAAAGTGTTTTAGTGTAATTATGTAACTTTACCAGCCAACTCATTGGTCTTCAAAATAAAATTGATAATAAGTTGCTAGGAAATAAAGTTAGTTGGAGAGAAACATGCTTTTACTAATTAATGGCAATAAACAGTTCTTGTAGAAATAGTATGAACTAGCCAAGATATAATACGTAAAATGTGCAAGCTGGTAATTTTTTGTGCATTTAATTTTGGCGTTTCTGTCAATTGGATGATGTTATTCATTAAAGTTACAGCAACAAATTGGAATGTTATGGAATATAAGGTGGACTTTGAAGTTCTAGTCGTTAAATACAATTAAATATTTTGAAACCCTTTCCTCAAGTCCATGACTCCATTCCACAAGCTGGAGGAAAATAATAAAGAACATCAGAATATTTTGGAACATGGCTATTTTCTCACTTGGATTTTGCATGCTAGATTAGTGATTCCATGGCTGCACTTATATTCTGATAGTAATCCCTTTATATACTTCTTACCTAATTTATGTTTGAAGGTGAAGTCAAGCTATGGATTGAAGATATGGGAAGCATTTAGTACTGAAGTATTTAAGCAGGTATATAAAATCTTGTATATCAGATAATGTGGTTTATTTTTAGTTCTCGTAATATGAACAGTCTCAATTATAGACTTTTCTTCAATTGCCAATTTGTGAAGTTTTTATAATGAGATATTAAAAAATGTTTGTATTTTCCTTTGAACATTGGAATTTATCATATTTATGTTTTTTCTTTGGATAGTGGAGTTTATCATACTTGCATTTAGCAAAATAAATAAATCCCTATTGAATCAATTCTGTAGACCTTTCTCAGATAATAAGCGACGTGTTACGTAATTGTTGTGGTCACTGTTCTGTTTTGAAGGAATACTAACAGCATGCCCTCTTATCTCATCATGCATTCTCTTGCATCCCAGTTTTTGTACTGTTACTTGGCCTTGAAGTGTCTTCAACTCGAACAATTTCACGCAATCGATGTTTCTTTTACTGCAATTAATTTTGTTTCAGGTTTGCCTGCTTGTGTGGAACCTTCACTAAGAATCTATCAACTTGAATAGTTTTGAACTAATTATATCTTCAGTGAAATCCTAATCAACTTGAAAGTTTGTAAGTAATTATATCAGTCATATTCTGATTAGTTCCTGGATTCATATATAATTGAATAATTTCTTCTTCTTTATTTGCATCTTGAATTTTGATCAGATGTGGCTTAACTAATCCCTTGCAGAAAGTTTTATTTCTAAAAAGTATCTATGTTCCAGCAAGTGATTTTTTGTTGGCAGATGAAATTTTGTGTTATGTAATTTACTTATTTGGATGTAGGCAGATGGTGGAACCTTCCCCAAAGAGAAAACTCCATTCATCACTTTTGTCTTGGGTAAATAACTTTATATAATTAAGTGACTTATGTTTCTTTATGGTTAGAAGAGTGATTTGGTATTCTTATTTTTCACTTGTTGCTTATATACTTATTATTAATATTATTATTATAAGCACTCCATATTTATCTTAAGCATGTTAAAGCCTATCTCACTTGAGCCGTTGGGAAACCTATTTGCAGGAACGAAACAAGGATTTGATCTTGGGGGGGCCAAGAATTTTTTTAATAATATAATATATATTCATCATTAAAAAATAAAGTTCCACCATTACAAAATATATTTTTACTAAAACAAAGATAATTTAGTAATAGATTTGCTTTACCAAAGATAACAAAACATAGCAAAAAGAATCTTTTAGAACATATCTTCGTCAAAAATTGCACCCGACGTTCTTTCAAATCACGAAATGTTGCAATTGTATCCTTAAGTTTTCTTTCTCATTCTCTGTGAAGTCTTTGAGGTAAAATTCATCCACAAACTTATAAATATCATCAATACTGAAAGACATGCCCATTTTGAGGATCCAATGTAGAGCTGAGAACAAGTAACTTTAACGCATGCTCACTAAACCTATTGTTTAGCTCTTGCAACTGAGAGTCTATTATAGTTGCAAATATATCAATCCGATAATGCTCAATCACTGTAAATTTATCGTGTTGATGTCGAGCTCGGCCTCCTCTCTCAACATATAAAGAATCTAAATCTGGGACATCTATTGTATGTTGTTCACAAAAAGACTTCACCTTTACTATGAAAGTATCACATCCATCATCTCTCAACTTCTGAAGAAGTTTCTTTGTGATTTTCACAAGGTGCATAGCATTTAAAATTGTTCACATCACTTAGCAAAAAAAAAAAAATTCAGATCTTGTGGGGGCCATGGCCCCCTGCAGCCCTAAGTCAGTTTCGTCCCTGCTGCAAAGGTTGAGCAGTGCCCAAGGAACAAACTTGTGCATAAATTATGTCTTTCATTTTGGATTTTTCCTTAATTGAGAACATATTCTCATTAAAATGAACCATGAATATCTGTATTAACCCGCTGTTTCTCCTTTGTTCTGGGCAATGACAGACACATTAATTGCATTTCTTGTGTACTATTCTTCCCATCTAGTTCCTTTTTTCTTGCATCCGATGAGTGAAAAAGACACTAGATCATGCAAATTGATGACTTCTGTGAACTCCTTACCTCAATTACTATTTGCCTCAATTTTCCCCCTCTCAGTTATTTTTTTCTTGCATTTTTGTTGAGTGAAAAGACACTAGATCATGCAAACTGACGATTTTGTGAACTCTAACTCGATTTACTGCTTGCAACTATACTCGGATTTTCAGAATGCTTATCTTTGATTTCTACGCTTTCAGGAGGTCCTGGTAGTGGAAAAGGTACACAATGTTCAAAGATTGTTGAGACCTTTGGATTCACCCATCTAAGTGCTGGTGATCTGTTAAGAAAGGAAATATCTTCAAATAGTGAGAATGGGTATGACTGTCAACTTTTAGCTAAGATATTTTTTTTGGCAGCACACCTTCACATTTTGTGATGTGACATATTGATGCCTAGATATGATTTCAGTTCCATGATTCTTAGCACAATCAAGAAAGGAAAAATTGTTCCTTCAGAAGTGACAATCAAACTGATTCAAAGGGCAATTGAATCCACTGAAAATGATAAATTCCTAATTGATGGGTTTCCAAGAACTGAAGCGAATCGCATCGCCTATGAACGTATTGTGAGTTCCTTATGGTTTATGGAAACTCTCTCCTCATTCTGCCCATGTACCGTATGTTCCAAGGGTAGTGCTGCAAAAATTAACCTAAAACCAAAGAATCTGAAATTACTTGTTTCATCATACTGTTGTTGCAGGATTGTAACTATAAGAATGTTTGTGCAGATTGGAGCAGAACCAAATATTGTTCTTTTCTTTGATTGCCCTGAAGAAGAGATGGTGAAAAGAGTGCTAAGCCGTAACGAGGTACTTTTAAATTAATAACAGTCTAAATAATAAAATGCCATAAAAAACCATCCGTCTTACCAACTCTGGGGAAAGTAATCTTTGATGTTGTTTTGGACCATTGGTTCAGGGGCGGGTTGATGATAACATTGATACAGTCAAGGAGCGCCTTAAAGTGTTTAGATCTTTGAATCTTCCTGTTATAAATTACTACTCTGAGAAAGGAATACTTTACAAGGTATTACATCATCCTATAGTTGAGAATTATAATGCTCAACGCTTTTGAAAAGAAACATATAATGCTTCCTGTTTTACTGAACAGTACAGTGGTTCAAATTTAACTTTTGAGAATATTATGTCTAATTTTGATTGCTACCAGGTGTAATTTGTTTTGTCAAATTTTCTATTCAGAAAGTCTTAGGCTTAAAGGAACAAAAAAGTTTGCCTATTTTTACTCATTTTTTGTGCTCGAGTGCATCTATGGTCTCTTCCTGTTATTCAATTTGTAATTTTGTTATAGAAATTTTGTTGAGTATGTTTTCTAAGAATTATATGTAGGTTATAGTAATGGGAAGTGGGAACCATTTGCGTGCAGATCAATGGTACAGGGACAGAAGCTGAGATCTTTGAACGAGTTCGCTCAGTTTTTGACACCTGGAAGTATGTACTTTGTGCTCTATTACTACATAAAGCATCTTAATTTGCTTAGTGCTCATGTTTACATTAAATTGTAGATAATAGTTTCATTTTATAACTGTTTCACCTAGTTATCTTGATTTGTGCGTCATTTATCATATGATTCTTTTTCCGCGATAAGCGGCTTTTAAACTCCAGTTGTCCACCATAGCTATTTAGTGATTTAGGTTTAGCATATGCTAACTATCGACAACTGGTTTCATACAAAACTTCCTTTAGTGGTGTTATTTTTTGCATGGCCTTCTGCTTCCCGGGTTTAATCAGAAGAAAAGGTTTCAGTTTCTTTACACTGGCTGTTATATATATATATATATCCAGTTTTGAGTAAACAGAAAATAAAAGTGCTTAACACATGGAATAGGCATTGCATCAATAACATTTCATATCTGTAGATTATGAAATTTTGATATCATTAGAATATTAACTCGGATAGAAACTGGAAAAAAAATATAGTAAAAATTGGATTGAAACAGAAAGTTGAATTTGCTTTATTATGTAGAAAGGAATAATTTATTATAAGTACTATATTTGTTATTACACTTGTAAAGAACAGTATTTGTTATTTGCAAGAGAAAAGTACGTTTTTTTAATCAAATAATACAAGTTACGGGTTAAATATTTTTTACATTACTGTATTTTAGTTCAACTTACAAATGCCTAACTATAATTTTTTTTCTTACAATTAACTAACTAAACTTTTGTTTTCTAACAAAACAATACAAAAACCGTTAAGCAAGTTTGACTTTTAATAGAAAGTTGAGTTGGCGTATGATTAGGAAAGAGAAATTCCACCTTAATCATGATTTGGCAATATAACTGATGATGTGCTTTATTAACTCATTTATTATTTTTTTTAATAATTAATCAAACAAAAAATAAGAAAATTATTTCTCCTCTCTCTCCACACCATTGGCGCGACATGCATACTTCAATCCCGCAAAATTTTCTAGATGATAAGCAAGTTGTAGCTATTAGATAATGGCTTGGTTTGTTCGCAAATATAATTGTTATTCTTTTCAGTCAAGACCCCTCTGCTTTCTCCTTTGTTGTTGTCTTTGGTTCCCGGGTTTCTGTTGAACCGAATATCGACTTCACGTAATCCCTTTTTCAATTTTTTTCCTATGAATGTGAAGCTATATACATACAAATACTTTGGTTTATGGTTTTTGGAGTGGTAATTTTTCTAAAATAATTTGGACCATTTTATTTGATGTAATCCCTACTTGTGATGGTTAGGTAGGGTATATTTAAAGGGAATAATCACTTGTTAGAAAGTTATTCAACTTGATTATCTTGGTTGTTGGCAAAATAAAACTGCCGATTATACATATAACATCTCCTTGCCAGACTTTATCCTTATAGATCCCGAAATCATCCTCTTGCCAGACTTTATTTTCATTTTAAATCATGTTGTCAAACTTGATAATGATTGGCTCCTAGTTGCCTCATCGCGGAATGCTTCCTACTTCCCGTTTAATTTGGATGCAGATTGTAACACCCCAATCTCACATCAAAAGATATGAGAAAAATTTGTCTGTGTATATAAATAATTAAGTTACTAACAATATTACCTTCAGTCATGACTTTTTGGATAAATTTGTGGTGAGCTAAGATGACCCAAGAATATACTATTGTGATAGTGGTTTAAGACCTTTAGTTTGGATAGATTTGACCCAAGATTTGTTCCGGACTCGGAATTTGACCTGGGTTGTTTCATATGGTGTCAGAGTCGACTCTTGAAAGTTCGGCGTCATCCGATCTGGTTACCGGAGGTGGGGATACGAAGGTTGATGGTATTATCCCACAATAGAGAGAGGGATGTCCGGAGGTGGGGACACGAAATCACCCGGTATTATCTTACAATGGCTAGATAGACAAATACCTGTGGACTGTATGTGTGATTGGTTCTAACGTGAACGTTAGAAATTTAAGGGGTAGATTTTGTAACGCCTCAGTCCCATATCGAAAGATATGTAAAAAAATTGTCTGTATATAAGGAATTAAGTTACTAACAGTAGTACCTTTAGTCATCACCTTTTGGATGAATCGTGGCTAAAATGACGCAAGAAGATACTATTGTGCTAGTGGTTTAAGACCTTGTTTGGATGGATTCGCTTCGGACTTGAGATTTGACCCAAGATTTGTTCCGGACTCATAATTTGACCCGAGTTATTTCACAGATGGTAAACATTGGTTATCAGATCTAGATGATAGTAGTTGGAAGTAGAAGATGAAAAAGAGTTCATATCTATAATTTATTATCATAATTGTAGTTGGATCGAGTCGAATATTTGAGCAGGTAAATTTGTTTTAATGGGTGAGTTATAAATAATGTGCAAAAAATTGTTGAAAGAACAAATTCTTAGCCCTGTTGATGATTATCCATCTAAAAGATAAAAAGGAGATTACTCAGAGCAGGTTTCGTGCTCAAGACGAGACTCCTCATCTAAGTCAATAGATGGGCCATTTGGTTTATCTCTTTACAAGTCGTCTGGCTCTAGACTTACCCATCTTTTCTGACCCCCGAGCCCTTTAAGCCTGTCTTGAACCAAGTAAATAACTTTTAAGAACGAAATAATCATTTATTTAAATATTTAAATGAAAGTCCACGTCAAACATCTGTTAAAAATTTAACGATCAAGAAGGAAATTCAAATTTATTTAAGAAAACAAAAGTTGAGTTAGTTGAATGTAAGAAAAAAAGTATAGTTGGTCATTTGTAAATTGACCTAAAGTACAATGATGTAAAAAACATTTAACCCTACAGCCTACATGCTCCGACATGAACTAGCTATTCTTCCCAATTTAAGCTAATGGAAAATTCATTGACCTAGAAGTTTATACTATAAAATAACCGTATGTTCTATCTATCTATCTATCTATCTATCTATCTATCTATCTATCTCGGTAAGGATCAAGAGCATTCTCCTTAAATAGCATTCCTCCTTAAATAACATTATTTTATTAAAATTACGTCGTTTTAATAAAAGAATGCTATTTAAGGAGAATGTTCTTGATCCTGACCGCTATCTATCTATCTATCTATATATATATATATATATCTATCTATCTATATATTGTTCAAATTAACTCCATTTTTTGTAGGTAAATGGCCGGTCATTGATGTGCTTCCACAGCTGGCAGCCTGCAGTTAGACGAAGAGAAAACAAGACTCGGAAACAAGGTTAATGAAGAAGGTCGCTACCCCGTTATTTCCTTCAAAGTGAACCACAGAGCAATGTTTGAAACTAAGTAATGGAAGGGAGCTGAAGCGCAGCAGTTTTGGTCTTTTCATGGTTGTTTGTTCTACACTAATACTGAATGGGACCTTTTGTTCTAACCTTGTTGTAAGCTATTTTTTCCCAGAAAATATATAAGTAACAGAAACTTTACATGCAATGTGGGGAAAAGAAAGGTCATATGGAATGGAACTTTCTCCTCAATGCCTTTTCAAATGACTCAAGTTTTTTCTCGTATTTTGGCTTTCAAGTTTCTTTTCAAATGATTCTTATTCCTCCTTGTCCTTGTAGAGTACCAAAATAAAGTAGAACTTGCGTCTATATTGAAGTTTCTCATCATCTTCTTTGCGTTACGCTGGCTACAATTTGAGTGTTAATATAATATTAATTTAGAGAAAATTTGGGACCAAAAGCCAGGATTTGAAATCTGTGATATATATATATATATATATTGCGTTCAGCAATCAGGTTTGGGTTCGAGTAAGTTTTAGATGTGTATTATTAGTATATGTTTAAAGTTAAAAGAAGAATATATATATATTTTTATTATGTTTTTGTTATGTATGACTATCTTTTTATATTTGTGCATACGTAAAGAAAAAATTAGACCGTATGTTGTGGTTGTATTTAATTACTGAACCCATCTATATATTTTCAAACATTATTAATACACATTATTTTGTATTAATTTTTTTAACACTACTAGCATTACTCGAGTTGCAAACAATTAAATTACTAGAAACTTATGTCATACTCAACTTATGTCATTACGTGTTTTCTTTGTGCGAAAAGAAATGTATTGCTGAAAAACTAATCCAAAAGAGCTGGAATTGGACGTTACGTGATGAATTACATGTCAAGGTAAACAACAATAAGTTAAAAAAATTGGTAAAATTTATAATGTCTTAAAAAAAAATAATTTAAGTTATGCATTACAAAAGTTAAGGATGAGGTTGAATTTGGTTCAAGTGTAAAGAAAAAACAAGCAACTTTAGATGCATATTTTCATAAGAAAAAATGACTTTTTATATGAATATTGTTGATTGACTAAAAAAATTTGTGTCTATTGTATGGATGTTATAACAAAAAGTTCAAGAATATGTGGATTATATATATAAATTTTTGTATGAAATTTAGTAATTATTAAGTTATATTTTTCGTTGGGCCTTTAAGAATTCAAAAAAATTATTACTTAATATATTTTATGAGGTTATTTTTTTATTACACACGTCTAAGTTAGGACTTAAAAAATTAAAATTATTATTTAAACAACATTATTACTTTATCGAATATTTATTTATTGAAATTTTACTGTATCCCTACCGACAGAGGGAATTAAGGTAAGGTACGTACTCAATATTGGAAAGAAGGTGGATTTATGACCTTTTAAATACCGAGGGCCGTAATTAGTACAGTAGAAACTTCCCATATCACATGATAAGGTGGGATTCTTAAGGAGAACATATATCCAATGAATTAAAGAAAATGTTTAATGTCTACTTATATAGTATTTTTCAACGTCATTGTTTTTTACTACTAATAATTAAATATAATATAAGTTTGTTGATTAATTAGTTTATTGAATTACAAATTGGCATTTGATCTGTATTTTTTATAGTTTAGCTATTGAACTTATCCACCAGCGTGGGTCCGAGGACGAAAATATATGTTTTATCAATTAATTTCACTGTATGTATAGATATTTTTAATTAATTTCACTGTATATTCTTTATTTTATCAAATTGCTCTTCCCTGTTAATTAATTAATGACCAAGTAAACTAGTCTCATAAGCTCTTAGTTCTTAATTCCCAAGTGGGCTTTCAGTACAAGTTCTTCATATTAATTTAATTTCTAGAGCATGCTTACAAATTAAGAGAAGTAGACTGCAACTTTAAATTTATATCACGTATGGTATGTGTACTTTTTTTTTTTTTTTTTTTTTTATGTTCCTAAGCTGCCTAAGCACATGTAATTTCTTATTTATATATATATATATATATATATATATATATATATATATATATTAATTTGTATAAATTGAGACTAGTCTAGTCTAGAAGGACGTATATTTCATGCAATTAACATGCATAACTATATTATTACTTGTTTCAGATTACATGTGAAACTTGCAAAACTCCAGATAAATGAAAGTAAAAATCTTCCTACATAATTAATAAACTTAAATTAAGTTTGCAAAAAGAATTAATATTGTGTGGATATTTAATTATTATTTCTTCTTAATCTTTCTCTGCATTATGATCGAATTTTGTCCTGCAGGGACGTGGACATGAAAATTTGTTAGTAACAGGAAATGCTTTTCGCAGGTCGACTGGTACATACATACGTGATACGTACGTACCCACTACTTAATTTAACTTCTTTATTTATTAAAGGAGTACTTAATTTGCTTCACGCTGCTTTTCGCAAAATTTAAAGCAGCAGTACATATTACTACATTATTTTTCAAACATAATTAATACTTCATTTGTTTCATATTATTTAATTATTATTAATTCTTTAAAGTACTTCAAATTGACATATATTCTTTTAATTTTAATTAGTACAATAACAAATATTAATTTTAAACTATCTAAAAAGTATTTATTACTCACGATAAATTTTATTGTTTCATAATTTTTAATTTAAAAAATATCTCAATAATAATCATATAATTTAAAATAGAGGGAGTATTAATTATAACTTTTAATATTAATTAATATATTTTTGATAAGGACTCGTGCTCATGTTTCATAAATGCTAACATTAAAAAATACAATTTAATTTTTAACATATGTAGTAGTAGTATAGTATTTATATGACATTAAAAACCATGTCAATCAACACAAGACATCCAAAAGAAAAAGACATCATCTAAAAATAAACCTAAAGGAGTAACCACGACTGTACGTGACTTTAATTTTCAATGGGAAAACCCTTTGGCATCCATGTTTTTGAAATTTAGCCCAATCATTTTAATACTTGTATTTTATAGTTGGTTTTAATTTCATTCATGTATAATTTTTTTTATAATAGTCCTTATACTTTAAGAATGATCAGGAATAATTTAATCTTTTTTTTCTTAAAAGCAATGATGATGTGGCTTTTTACAAAAATATAATTAAGTGTCAACATGGATACGTATTTTTTTAGTAAGGATAAACAAGTTTTTTTATCTCATTTTTTAATTAATTTTTATTGAGTAATGTTTCGAACTTTTTTTCTTCAAGTAATATATTTATAAATTCATACTTTGTTTTTCTTCACAACTTAGCCACCACATCTTTGTTCCTCACTATTTAGATTCTTATATGAAGTTCATACATATACATATATATGAGGCTAATCATTTAATTTTTCCCATTCTTATGCAATTTTAGATTCCTTGAGAATTTGCATTTATAAAAACTACTAAGTATAAAACTTCAATTTATTTTGTTTCTAATGGTTCAGTGATCATAACATGACTCAATGATAAAACAAAATAACAATGTTATAAACGATGAACACCAGAGAGAAAATGATATTATAAATAATAAACATGCATGTTCAAAAAATAAAAATAATTAATCCTGAGATTACATGCACAAGAGTAAATTAAAAAACATAATTTCTTTGATAAAGAGCAATATAAATATAAGTCTAAATTAGAAGAAAAAAATGAATCCACAATAATTACTACTCAAATTTATATTTATTACATTAAATATCTCAATAAAAAATTGAAAACCTTAGTACTAAATATCCAAAAATACCCTTATTAAATTTAGAATTTGAGATTCAACAAGAATTATTATTCTATGTGCACTATTAGTTTAACTTGTCATAAGTCTTGGTGGTTCTTAGATCATATATAATCTTCACCTTCTTTTTTCAATTAAATTTGTATGCACAAAGAATTCTACACAATTTGTCAAAATAGTAATTTCTCTTTATTAATTCTCACTTAGATTATTAAAATAAATGTTGGAATAAATTATTTTTAAAAAAAGAAAAGCCACGTCATTATTTTAAAAAAGACTAAATTATTTCTCTATTTTAGAGTTCAAGGACTATTCTGAAAAAATAATTATACATAAACAAAATTGAAATTAATTATATTATACAAGGACCAAAAATAATTATTTAGCGCTTATCAATGCCGACAAATAATTTAATTTGGGAGGTCCACATCCTTTTACATGCATTCATATTTACTGACCCTAATAAACTATATATGAGTCGGTGTCCGTAGCGGAGCATCAAAGATATTCCTTACTAAATAATTCTATATAGGAGTATTTTAATGAATAATCTATTAAGAAAAAACAAGCCTTTCCCATTTTAATTTTTTCTACATTCGAACTGTGCGAGTTTGTATCTTACTAAATGGGGTATAATTAAGGGAACAAATATTTTTATATTTTTACACGTAGAGTATATACATTAGTTAATAAAAATTTGACACATCAATTAATATGTGGACCCTACGTATAAAAATATCAAAAATAATATGAAAATATCATAATTAATTCTCTCCATGATATTATTATTTATTTTAAGTTAATAATTTTGTGATCAAATTAAGAAATATAATATCATTCGATATATATATATATATATATATATGAATAATATTTCACCGAGCATCGAAATTTCACGACAATTAATAGGTTACAAATTTATGTGGGATCCAACAGTATCTAATTAGTATAAAATATATTACCAAAAATAATAAATAAAATCGTTCACAGTACCTAAGTATAAAATATATCACCAAAAATAATTATAAAATATTGAGAATATTTTTTGTTATAATGTTGCTACAACTAGTATCGCTGCAGTCATTTATCCAATTTGGTAAACAAGGTATAAACGAGTTGAATAATTTTTTTTACTCAAATTAGATTTGGATTCGAATTGTATTTGAAAAACTCTACTCAAATTCGATTAGGCTCAAATATATATTTATTACTCGAATTCAATCCGAATCAGATATAAATATATTCAAATTACTCGCGAAATTTGAATTCAAACTCGTATTCGAGTTTTGACATAGTAAGTATTTTTATAATACATATAATTATCAACTGAATTTATTATTTTACTTAAAAATTAAAATATATATATACAATTACAGTTTACAAATAAAAATACTATTAAAAGTAAAAAATAATAAAAATTATTTATTCTAATTTTATTAAATTGTGTATATATTATAAGAGAATGTATCAAGTATTTATTTGAATATGTATCGAATCATAATTAAAAATTCAAATAATTTAAATTCTAAATAGAACCGAATATGATATTACTCAAATTCTACTAGTATTTTTATTCGACCCTCTCCCATATTTTTTCGAATCAAATCCGAATCTAGTCGGGAGTGCTTGTTCGGATTTACGGATCCAATAAGATTAATTTCATTTTGAGTAAGTTAATCAATCGACCATAGAACGCCGATACACATGTAGACCGGGCGCGCACAATACTTTATTGATCAATTGACCATCTTACTCAAAAATGAACTTCATGCCGCTTCCGATTTACGCACTTCTTGAAAATAAGCCAAACCCTATAATACACGTCTCGGCACACGGCGCTAGAATAAGGCAGGCTGTGGGCCCAAAATACTCTCCTCAATCCCTCCTATAAGTGTAGGCGTGTAGCTACACTTATCTCCCATTTTCTCATCCAAAACAATGGCAAAATTTATCCTTTCAATTCTCTTCTCTTTCATCTGCCTTTGCCACGTCAGCAGCCCTGAGGAATCCTCCGCCGCTCCGGCGAACAACTTCATCAAGTCCTCATGCAGCGTCACAACCTATCCTGCGCTGTGTGTAGACTCACTCTCCGTGTACGCAGAAAGGATCAAACAAAGCCCACAACAGTTGGCCACAACGGCCTTGGAGGTGAGCCTGAACCGGACAAAGTTGGCCCAAACCTTTCTGAAAAGGCTGACTAAATTGAAGGGACTGACCGTTAAACAGCTCGCAGCTATAAGGGACTGTTTGGAAGAAGTTGAAGATAGTGTGGAGCGGGTGAGCAAAGCGTGGGCAGAAATGAAGGGCATGGGGCGGGCCAAGGGGGAGGAGTTCACGTGGCACATGAGCAATGTTGAGACATGGGTGAGTGCTGCAATGACTGATGAGACCACTTGTTCGGACGGGTTCTCAGGTCGGGAAATGGACGGTAAAATAAAGAGTTCGGTTAGGGCCCAGATCACTAGCGTTGCGCATGTTACCAGTAATGCCCTTTCTTTGGTCAATGACTTTGCTGCAAAGCATAATAAGCCCTAAAATGGGATGGCATGGAGTTGTTGTGAAAATTCGGATTGGCTATATAAGTTTTGACATACTCATGTATAATACTAGTAATAGATTGTTAACCAGTGTGTAGTGTGTTTTTGGTTCAATTACCAATTCTCTCTTTTTGTCTTAAATTAACTTGTGGGAATAAAACAAATGATATTACATGATATACTCCCTCCATTCCTAAATACTCCCTTCCTCCCTATTTAAATGACGTTTTAAAATTTTTTTATTTGTTCCTAATTAATTGACGTTTGTTTAAATTTAGGAGAATTAATGATAATTTTTCCAAAATTATCCCTGATTACTCTACCTATTTTTTGGGTACTTTTAACTCTTGTGCTATGATAAATTAATGATTTAAAGGGCAGATTATGTATAATCGAAAGAAGATATTTAATGTTTTCCAATCATTATCTTAATTTTGTGTCCATCTCTAAAACGTCATTTAAATTTGGACGGAAAGAGTAAGTGTTTTTGTACATGGATTAAGGAAGCTATTAATATTAGTAAAAAAGTATTATTATGACTAAAATACCCTTATTTAATAACTATTCTCTCTCTCCCCTCTCACATATATATTGCATATTAAGATTGTCACTGTTATTGAATATGTATCGGACAGGAAAGGAATATGAAAGGAGATAGTCTACACCTAATTTAGTGAAAAGTTAATTACCGTTTGCATTAATTATACACTTATTGAAAAACAAGGGATAAAGATAAATTTAGAAGAAAAAATATTAATTATGTTTTGATTTCCTAAAACGTCAATAGTTTCATGAGATGTAGTCCAATAATTTCGGCGCAAAAACATTTGATCAGTGAATTATTACGTATTTTTTTAAAAATAATTATTTTTAAACTAGTAGCGTTATAATAATATCACATCATTTAAAACATTTAACGTTATCTTAAATTTTTTTTTAAAAAATAAAAAATCATGAAGAAAGATGATTTTTGTAAGTGAATGTGAATGCTAATTTAACAGGACCAAATAGATGACAGTAAACTCGGTTGTGGGGTTGTAAACACGTGACGTGACAGATGCTTTGTCTCTTAAAGGGAAGTGAGAAAACATGTAGGTAAACTAATACCAATAAATATGTCGGAAATGAGTGAGAAAGCCGAAAGGAGATCAGATCACATGGATTTTGTTGACGAATAAATAGTTTGGCCCTAATATATGAAATTATTATGGCCCAATTCCCAAATCTCTAACTCTAGGAATCTCTTACACAGTCGGCACATTTTTTTATAATAGATCATGCACAAAAAAGTAAATACCCCATCATTTCTACTAACTTCACTCAAAAATTAGAGATATTTTTTAATTTTTTAAAATTAATTTATAAAATTCTAAAAGTTAAAATTGATATGAAATTATTTAATTTTAATACAAACAAAAATAAATGTATAATAATTATAAACTAACTATAAAACACTACTCTCTCCATCCCATTATATCTGACGTTCTACAAGTTTTCACTTAAATTAAGAATTGATAAAATTTTACTATTTTACCCTTAATTAATATATCATCCCATTAATGCCTGGTGTTCGTCTGTGGGAGCAAATTTGCTTGGCTTCTCTGTTTCTTCTAAAAATTCTCTCTCCTCCTGCATATTACCGGTAGCAGAGAAGTATTAAGAATAGATGCAAGCCTTCATTTTCTCTCTTTCCCTCTCTCTCTTCAGAATTAAGATCTACTCCATTGAAGATCTCTTCAGATTTAAGATCTACTTCATCTGCGTTCTGTTGTCTTCTTCTTCATCTCTTCATCAGTCAGATCTGACCGTTCAGAAACAACTCATTTCTTTATCGGTCAGATCTGACCGTTCAGATCATCGGCTGGATTGATCTCGCCGACGGCTAGTCCGTCTCCGGGGACGGAAAAGTTAGAGGTGAAAGAAGAAGATGATGAATTTGGGGGATCCGATATGGCTCTGAGTGATGATTTCTTCATGGGTTTGGAGGAAATTACCAGTCCGATCGCCGGAGATGGATTCTCAGATCATTTCCATTAAAGTGAGTCTTGTAGAAGAAAAAATAGTTTATTCCTTGTTTCTTAACTGTTCTCAATAGGCATTAATAGTGGTAGAGAAGGAAGGGTAGAGAAGGAAAATAAATGGCAAAATATTCTTGGAATTTGAGAATGTCAAATATTTTGGGAACCCCCCCCCCCCTAAAACGTCAGATATAATGGGATGGAGGGAGTATTAATTATCATATTTATTATTTTCAAAACTTGAACGAGATTATATCAATCAAAGTTGTGAACCGAACTGTCGGTTGAACCAGTTAAAATCGGAATCGATTGACACTTCTGTGCAGGATTGGACCAATTAACTAGTTTTGATCAAAACTAGGTTGAATCAATGGTTCAACTTGTAAAATCGGTTAAGTTGACAAAGTGAACCGATTTTAATTATATTTTAATATTTTTTGTACCAATTTTTATGTAATATTAAAATTAAACCATTTTTAGTAATATTATAGCTAAACTTTATTATGTTTTAGTTCAGAGATTTTTTAAAATTTTATTAATTACTAATAATATATATTTTAATATATTAATGACATCACTGGGTCAATAACGGATCAACCATTGGTTGAGCCATTGATCCATCCACTTGCATACCTTTTTCTTGCTCGATGACTAGATCTGTATGAAGTTCGGTTTTTCGGCTTTTTAGGACCGAACCGAACTTCTTAGATTGAGATAAAAAGAACCGGCCCGGTTTTGGTACAAAGAAATTGGTATATACCGATAGGGGTGCTCATCGGTAAAAAACCGAACCGGTACCGAAAATACTGAACCGATACCGATCCAAAATTACCAAAAAAATAAGAACCGAAACCGATATTGTGACGCCCCCAAAATTAGGTATACGTCACCCATCTTGGGTCGCCAGATACATGGTATGTAATTCATATACAACTTACTTAATACAACTGTCGCAGGTAATAATACGACAAAACATAAATCGTGAGTTTGAATACAAATATTATCTACTAGAGATTATACAAACTCAAAAGGAGTTCTCATTTCAATTATTATCACACTATTTCACAGAATAGTGAGGACTACTAATGCTATCCTCTGGACCATCACTCCGTTCCCCGACTCGTCCCAGCTATATTTTTATTTCCTGAAGAGAACAGTGAAAGAAAGGGTGAGCTCAACTAGCCCAGTAAGAAATATTATGACTAAGATAATGCAGAATAAATTATCATTAGTCTCCAACAATGTTAAACTGATAAAATATAATAGACATTAAGTTTAAGCTGCAATGAACAAGCAATCCATTAAAAGAGTCAAGTAGAAAATAAAATCTACTATCTTTTATGATTAAAAAGGTTTTTCATCACTGTTATCACTGAGACTCAGCTTAATAAATATTTCACATAATCGAATCACCCCTGCACTACGGCCAAGGATATTCTTTAGTATTACGACCACAATTTATCCATGCACTACAGGCCAAAGATAATCGTGTTTTTATCAACGGTCCTGATCATGCCATAAAATAATTCATCTTTGCTCCCCTGGTCAAGAGAATCCATAGCCATAATCATACCAAAAATCGCCCATCAATGCACCACGGCCAATGAGGACTTTTAATTTTCACATCATTTGTAACATTACTACCATGATTATATTCTAATAATCCCTAGTCATAATCATACCAAGTCCATCTATGCACTACAAAGCGCCACGGATGACTTTCAACATAACATAAACATGAGGATGATGACAATGATATAAGAATTCAATTAAACAAGTTCAAGAATTAATTTGTCCAGGAACCAATAACGTCCAAATTGTCAACATGATACTTCTTTATAGAATAAAATTCAAGAATGCTCAGAAGAATATTTTCATGAAAAATACTGGATGAAGCGCAAATATCAAGGATATTCCACTAATTTCATGGAGTATAGAAGTCAAAAATTTTAATTAACTGAGTATAATACCGAATGGAATAACAAAAGATATCACCATGGATGTGGTACTTCGCATAGACGGTTATTCCAACAGAATAATAATAACGGAACCAGTCGTGAAATTCACACCGGCTGGATGTTCCAATGTAATAATAAATGCAGAATAATAAATGATGGAACCAGTCCCACAGATAGATACGCATGTGATATTAAACGTAATAATAAAGACGGAATAATAAAAAATAGAACCAGTCCCGTACAGATAAAGATGCACGTGATATTAAACGTAATAATAAAGGCGTAATAATAGAAGAATGTCACCAAGTAGGGGTAGCTCACAGATACAAAGTTATTCCAACAGAACGATAAAGAAATGGAATAATGTAAGTTCTCTTCTTGAATACAAAAGAATAATATCCTTACGTAGTAAAATAATACTTGATATAAAGTAGTGAAGAAGTAAAAAACCTTTTCTTCTATCTCTATAGTCTCTCTCTATAGTTTCTCTCTCTAGAGTTCAAATTGAATTCGTAAGAAAATAATGAAGGAATGATCTTCTATTTATAGGAAAATGGAATGCATAGTAATTAATCCATGAACGGTCCAGATTGATTTACTTTAATCTGACGGTCCATATTTAAAGAAAAATCTTTTAAATAAAATATAATATATTCTATTTATATAAAAAGATTTTTTACTATGCAAACACTACGCAAGGCACTATGCATAATAAAATATAATATATTCTATTTATAGAATAACTTTAATAAAGTATTCATTTTATATAAAAAGTTTTACTATGCAAAACACTATGCATAATAGAATATAATATATTCTATTTATAGAATAACTTTAATAAAGTATTCTATTTTATATAAAAGATATTTCGCTTTATTACATTAATAATAACGAATAAAACAAAACTTCTAAATCAACAATAATTGAATCAAATAATGTGAGATACTACGCAAAGAACTATCAGAAAGCAATAATCGAACAAAACCGAGTGACTTCTCACATAAATATCAATAATCAATATCGTGGTACTACTACGCAACAACGCCAGACATCGCATTTTTTACTACCGAAAGTAGTTCAACAAGATCAACCAGTAAAACTTCCGCCGTTATTTTCAATAAAATATTTTTGTCATTTTCTCAATCCGACAATAATTCCGTTGTGGGGTCCACCAATGATTGTACCGTCGTACGGATATTCCCTGACAAAAAGAATATTTCCCGACCAATCGAATAAAATATGACAACTTGCATAATTTGCAAAATTTATAAATACTACCCACAACTATAACATTATCTCAAATTCACACCATAATATTAAAAAAAATATTTCGAGAAAATTAAATCTTTATACGTAAAATCTGGGATTTTACAATCTCCCCTCCTTATAGAATTTCGCCCTCGAAATTTACGTGACGCATTCTGGTATGCTTAGAAACGGTGAGGATACCTTGACTTCACTTCAAATTCTAACTCTTGAGGTATAACCTTTGAGTGTTGAATACGATTCTTCTTATCCAAAATTTTAACACGTATATCCTCAAACGTTAAATTATCCGCTATCTCGTCCGGTTCTAAATTAATAATGTGGTTCAGGTCATCCACATATTTACGTAACATCTTTACGTTGAAAACATTATGAACACGCAACATACTTGGCGGTAAAACGAGTCTATAAGCCACAGTTTCTACTCGATCGAGGATTTCAAATGGGCCAATTAAATCGAGGGTTGAGATTTACTCTCTTCGTCGATTCTTGCTTCTAGAATAACACCCTCTTGAACCTTCTTCTTCACATTCATCAGCTCCGGGTGTGTAGCTTGAGCGACTTTAACTTTATCGATTAAAGTCGATTCTACTCGTATATTCGTTATCTTCACGTGGGTCCCTAGAGTCTTTAACTCTATCTTCATCACTTGTAAGTTATACGAAATGAGTCTTTGTGTTAACAACATCGCACTCGTAAACGCATCCGATCTTCTACTCAACACGTCAGCTACCACATTCGCTTTCCCATAATGGTATTGAATGGTACAATCGTAATCTTCAACAGCTCGAGTCAACGTCTTTGGCACGTTATACGTTCGTTTTAGTTGAAGAAATATTTGAGGGTTTTAGAAATGGGTTTCAGATCGGGTCGATAAAAAATCGACTTCACGCCTAAGGGTAGGCTAAGAAGTCTTCAAGAATACGTCAAGAAATTTATTAACGATAGAATTATCATTCAAAATCGTGACCCTCATCCACGACTTGGATAAGACGTCACATTGATACCAACCGCGACTTCTATCCCTTAACTTGATAAGACCTCACAATGATACCTATCAACTTGTCATCGTCATTCATGACGCGCTTCGTAAAAGTCCTCAAGCCGATTGCATTCCCACAAGCGAAGTCATCAACAAAAGGATCGGGACTCTTTACTTATGGCTTGATATGACAATGATTGACTTTAGTGGTTTGGTTGCTTGAATTCGCATAACAAAGTTGGTTAGGAATATGAAAACTAACAACCTTACGAAAAGCATGATGAGTAGTTAACCAATCGATTCCTAAAATCGCATCAAAGGCAAGTATTTTCAAAGAGACAAGATCAACACGTAACGTGAAAGTGTTGATTTGAACAAGATTTATAAATAGTGGAGGTAACGAAGGTTTCTCCGAACTGAGTTTAAACAGATATATCAAAGTCTAACTTCTCCGGAGTTAACTTCAAACATTGAACACAACTAGGTGAAATAAAAGAGTGAGTAAAACCGGTATCTAACATGGTATAAACTTCGTAAGAGCTTATGATTAACTTACCCGTGATAATTTTATTCAGGTTCCTCGTCACGAGAAAAAAAACCGCTCTCTCTTAAACTACCGGCTTTGGCATGCGGGACATCCTTGGCATCACTATCCGGTTGGACTTGACTTTACCATACGACAAAATCGAGCTAGGTGACCCTTCTTCCGCAATTAAAACACGATTTGGATTATTACGTCGGTTTGACTGGATGTGTGTCTCTTGTCGCATTTGAAACATACGACCGATGGGCGCTTCTTCTTTCTTTGAAACGAGTCTTTGGTGCCGACGCCTTCACGTCATTGTTGAACCTTTCTTCTTAAAATGTCCATTCTTATTATCTTGGCCATGATTACCACCGAAATGGTTACCATTCTTGGCATGATAATATCCCCACGATGGTTATCATTGTTACGATGACCGTTGCCACCGGTGATGATTATTATCGTGTTGTTGGTCGTTGCCTTTTGGTCAGGCCGACTCATTATCGCTCTCCAATATCCGAGCCCTATTCACAACATCCGAATATAAACAAAGTTTGTGAGAAATGAGGTATCGACGATATCGGGTTTCAAACTCTCAAAAACATTCGCCATTCGCTCCTCATTATCGACCAAATGGAATGCAAACCGGATAACTCCGCAAACTTAGCCTCGTCATCACGACTACGGCCATATTGTTTTGCTCCACTTGATGAATTCTACCTCCTTCATGTGACGAATACTTTCGGGAAAGTACTTGTCGTTGAATAATTCTTGGAACTTCTCCCAAGACATCTTGAAAGTCGTCGGGTTGGATACGCTTTTTCTGATTCCCACCAATGATCTCCTTCTTCACGCAACATAAAGGTGGCTAATGGAACCTTTTGCTTCTCGAGCATTCCAAGACATCAAATATCTTGGTAATCTGCTTTATCCATGTCTCGCCTTAAGTGGTTCTCGCTTTCCCAAAACTCGGTGGTCCCGCCTCGAATCGCTTAGCGATGACCAACCGTGGGTTACCATTGTTTCCACCTGCATTTATGGCAGTATTTAAGAATGGCAGCTGAGAACGTTAATAATGGAGTGAATGAGATCGTGGAAACACCTCTAATCACCAACCAGGATAATGTGATGTCAGGCGAAGAAGGAATTAGAGATATCCACGTGGTGAGTGAAGAATTGATAGTTGCACCCGAGATAGTCGTAGAGGTAACAGCTGAGAGTGAGGAAGAAGAGGAAGAAGAGGTACCTGAAGAGAGTTTATTAGAGGTATTATATGATCAAAATGTAGAATTACAAAATCGTATTCATGAGTTAAAAGAGTAGGCTGAAGAACGACAGGCGGTCGTGGAGCAAAAGGATGCAACAATTCAAGCTTGTGTTACCCGATATGTGATACTTGAACAGAAGCACTCTTTGGCAGAGTATAAGATGATAAAGCTAGAATCTGAGCTGAAAGAAGCAATAACAGAACGAGTGAGAATGAGTGATGCATGGGTAAAAGCCGCACGACGCATTGATATTGTGGAAAGAGATGTCTGATCTAATAAGAGAAGATTTAACGATAACAGGAAGACATCGGCAACAGCACCAGCACCAGCAACAAATTCTAGGGGGGGGGGAGAATGACCGCCAGTTAGATGCTACAGATGCGGAAAGAAGGGACATATAAGGTCAAACTGTTCAAAGCCTTTCAAGGTATGTTTTAGTTGTGGAAAAGACGGTCACATAGCTCGATTTTGTCCTGTAGCGAAATAAAGTCCAGCTGGGACGGCGGCACCAAAGGTGGATATAGACAAAACAAAGTCGGTGGTTTCAGGAAGAGCATTTTTCGTGACTTCTCAAAGAGAGAGTAACCCGAACGAAGTTAGCACGGGTTAGTTAATTATAAATTCTTTCAAAGTCTATACCTTATTAGATACCAGTTCTACCCACTCTTTTATTTCTCCTTCTTGTGTTCAACGTTTAAACTTGACTTTGGAGAAATTAGACTTTGACTTATCTGTGGAGACTCCGTTAGGAGAAACTGTTATCATATCCATAATTTATAAATCTTGTTTGATCCAAATGGGCACAATCACATTACCTGTTGATCTTATCTCTTTAAAGATGCTTGCATTTGACGTAATTTTAGGGATTGATTGGTTAACTACTCATCATGCCAAATTTGAGTGTTTTCGTAAGGTTGTTAGTTTTCATATTCCTAACTAAACCTGTTATGCGAATTCAAGAAACCAAATCATTGAAGTCAAACACTTTCATATCAATCTATAAAGCCATTCGTTTATTGAAAAACGAATGTCAAGTTTTCTTAGCCCATTTCATAGATTTAAACAAAAATACGTCAAATTTGAATGCTATTTATGTTGTTAGTGAATTTCCTGACGTATTTCCTGAAGAACTTCCTGGTCTACCCCAGAGCGTGATATTGAATTTTGTATCGACCTTGAACCCGATACAAAACCCATTTCTAAAATCTCTTATCGAATGGCTCCTATTGAACTTCAGGAGTTAAAAACCCAACTACAAGAGTTGGTACTCAAGCCTCTATCTGGTAACTTCCTTTATAGAATGCACCAAAGCCAGACTCTCCGTAGGGGACGCTATATTTGTTTGGTGGTAAAACAATAGGTGCTATTATGACGTGCTATCCAAGATTGGGATATGAGTCACAGTTGAGAGCAACTTAAGTCAGTAATCGAAATACGTAGCTTTCTAGCCTTAGCAGGTTACTATCGGAGATTCGTGGAAAGATTTTCTCGAATCACTAATGCATTAACTTAGCTGACTCGAAAAGATACAAAATTCGTATGGAGCAAGGAATGCTAGAAGATATTCCAAGAGCTCAAGATGCGACTCATTTCGGCACATGTTCTGACCATACCATCCTGGAAAAGTGAACGTGGTAGCTGACGCATTGAGTAGATGATCGTATACGAGTACGGGTACGATATTGTCGAACACAAAGACCTATGTTGTATAACTTATAAAGGATGGAGATAGAGTTAAAGGCTCCAAGTACCCACGTTATAATATACGAGTAGAATTGACTTTAATTGATAAAGTTAAAACCGCTCAAGCTACACACTGGAGCTGATGAATATAAAGAAGAAGATGCAAGAATCCGTTATTCTAGAAGTATGAGTCGATGAAGAGAAGAAAGCTCAAGCCTTCGATTATTTGAAATCCTCGATCGAGTAGGAACTGTGGCCTATAGACTCGCCTTAACGCTAAGGATGTCGCGTGTTCATAACGTTTTTCACGTATCGATGTTACGTATGTGGACGAGATAGTCGAAGATTTAACGTACGAAGAGGTACCTGTCAAGATCTTGGATATGAAAGAACATGTCCTATGCACAAAGGTTATACCTCAAGATAAGGTTTTGTGGAGGAACCATGCTATTGAAGAACTGAACTGGGAGTTGGAATCAGAAGTGAAAGCGAGGTATCCTCACCTTTTCAAAACACCAGGTACGTACATCAATTTCGAGGACGAAATTTTATAAGGAGGGGAGGTTGTAAGACCCCAACTTTTTAAAGAAAAAAATCAAATTTTCTTTATTTATTATTGTGAATAATAAGGTATTAATTTGATATAATACTTTGGTTATGGGTGAAATGTGCAAATTTTGCAAAATAAACAAGTGGTTATATAATATTCATTGTTGTCGGGAAATATTCGATTTGGTCGTGGAATATTCTTTCTGTCGAGGAATATTAACGACCACAAGATCTATTGTGGGCCCCATAACGGATAATCGTCGGATGAAGAAAACGATAAAATTGAATAACGGCACAGTAGTTGTTACCAAGTAATATCATTGTTGGAATACCCGGTGGTTAAAATACGATGAATGGCGTGGGTGCGCACAAAGAAGACACGATATCGCACGATTTTGTTGAATTATTGATCCTTACGTAAGAAGGCACAACTCAATAATTGTCACAGTAGTTACTGTGACGCCCCCAAAATAGGTCCATTCCATCCAACCCATTCTGAGTCGCCAAATACATGGTACAGAAATAACTACAACTTTATTAATACATTTGTCGTGCAAAATACGACAACATATATACTGTGAGTTTAAATACAATTATTGTCTTCTAGACAATATACATACCCAAATAAATCCTCATCACAATTATTTATACATTATTTTACAAAAATGGTGAGGACTACTAAACAACTCTCTCTGTAACCTTCATTCCATACCCCGACTAAGACTCGCTACATTCTCGCCTCCGAGAAGAAAAAATGGAACAAAAAGGAAAAGGGTGAGCTCAACTAGCCTAGTAGAAGAATATTATGACTAAGATAATATACAACAAATTATCGTTAGTCTTCAACAAGGAAAAATCTAATAGAATACAATAGACAACCGGGCTTTTAAATCAATCTTCAAGAACGGAAATAATAATTCATTAGAAGAGTTAAGTAGAGAATGCAAACTACTATCTTCTATATATGAATTTAAAAGTCCATCGTCGATATTTTATCCTCGTAACATCAATCAATATATATCCGAATCAAATATTCAACTTTGCACTATGTGCCAAAGATATTCATCGGTTGGTCATGTTCATCTAAACAACTGCTCATCTTTGCACCACGGGCCAAAGATATTAATCGATCGGCCATGTTCATCTCAACACTGCTCATCTTTGCACTACGGGCCAAAGATATTAATCGATCAGTCATGTTCATCTCAACACTGCTCATCTTTGCACTACAAAAGCCAAAGATATTCAAGAATATCATCATTTAGGACCGAGGATGATGAAAAATATTTTAAAGGAAACGAATCCAAAGTGAAACAAAAGAACAATATTAAGGATTCGTATTTTAAACAATCCAAGTTCAAAAATACTTCATAAGTAATCGAGTGGATTAAAATTCAAGAATGATCAAAACATGGATACAATCAAAACTAGTATCCATAATAGATATTTTGGACAAAAAGAAGAAATTTTATTTTTCTATTGAATAAGGCCATATTCGTGAATAGTGTCAGATACGTGAATAAGGCCGTGATACGTGAATAAGAACTCGACACCAAAAGTTCTAAATTTGATAAAACTTCAGATCAATATTTTAGCATAATGATATTGAAGAAATAATATCATTACGAAAAAAAATAACATTCCTTACCTCGAAGAAAGACAAGATTTAGTTGAAACACCGAATATAAAGCTATGACTTGAACTTGCAGACCGTATAGCAATACTCAAAGTATACTCAAAATACTCACAAGAATACGCTCGAAAATATATAGAGAGAAAACTTGGATTTACGGTGTGATTTTCAATTCTAACCCAAGACACCCTATTTATAGGAAAACGCTTAGAATTAAAGCGAAAATTTAATAAAATATTAATATATATTTATTAAATTCTTACGTACACTTTTTATCAACTGAATTCAACATTCAACACAAGTAGCCCACCTCACAAAACTTTTAAAAACGTTTTCTTATTTAACATAATTAAAACTTCAAAAATTAACTATTTTTGAGCTTCGTAACTTCAATAATTCATAATAAATAGCCCTTTTTTGTCGGAAAATTCGAATCTCGCAATTTGTATAGGAAATTCAATTCTCTACAACTTTCTGTAAGAAAGTTTTTCCAAATTCCAAAATGTAAATTGACCAAATCCACAAGCAGACGATTTTACGTGCTATAATCAAATTTCTATTAATAATTCAGGTCCACCAACACACAAAATATGTGTTAAACATTTAATGCCACAAAAATACTCTTCCTCCTCATATACTCATATATCCCACATTCATTATAAAATATCACCAGTTAATATATTATTAAAATAATATATTTAAATTAATTATTTTATTAGAAAAAGATAAAATATTAATTTTCAACAATTGTCACAAAAAATTTTCTCCATCTATATCCACATAAAATCAATATTTTCCTCATCATATAAATCAATAATTAATTATTCACAAATAATATTACAGAATCATAGTACTGGCAACCAGGCCGTTCCCAGGAAAGAGGGGGCTTTCCAATAAGGATCTCTCCTTACTGGCGCGCAATTAGGTGACCAAACCTCTCCTTAGACAAAACTTTCTAGACATTGCCAATAATGTTATCCAATAATATTATTCAGATAATATGAATTATTGCTTCGATAATGGAAAATATGTGTAATGATAATTTATTGAAACAACAAGTAATATAAAATATCAATGCAAAGAATTATTGAATCAATAAAATAAAATAATTGAATAGTAATTATCGTAACAATTATTAAGTAAAGGCCTTCACGTAAGAATCAATAATTGGTGCAATACCGTACCTTCTGCTCAACAACGCGTATTAGTGTGTTTTAACCCGGGTATTCCAACAAGATTAATGGTAACAACTACTACTGTTATTTATAAACAACTTATATTTGTCGTTTTCTTCATCCAATCGCTTTCCGTTATGGGGCCCACAAAAACTCGCGTCGTGCATTTAATATTCCCCGAAAGTCATTGAATATTCCACGACCAAACTAATATTCCCTAACAATAATGAATATTTTATAACCACTTGCTTATTCAAATATTTGCGTATTTTACCCATAACTATCTACATTAATCAAATCAACCCTTACTATTTCAAAATAATAAATAGAGGAAAATAAATTTTATTTATTAATAATTTGGGGTCTTACAACATCCCCTCCTTATGAAATTTCGTCCTCAAAATTGACGTACGTACCTGGTGTTTCGAAAAGATGAGAATACCTCGCTTTCATTTCCGTTTCCAACTCCCTGTGTCATTTCCTCAATAGCATGGTTTCTCCACAAAACTTTAACTTGTGGTATAACCCCTAAGACATAGGACATGTTCTTTCCTATCCAAGATCTTGTGGTACCTCTCTCAGACGTTAAGTCTTGGCTATCTCGTCCGGTTCTAACTCAATGACGTGGTTCGTCGTCCACATATTTACGTAACATCGACACGTAAAAAAGCGTTATGAACACGCATATATACTTGGCGGTAAAGCGAGTCTATAGGCCGCGCTCCTATTCGATCGACAATTTCAAATGGATTAATAAATCGAAGGTTTGAGCTTTCCTCACCTCACCGATTCTTGCTTTTGAAATAACAACTTCGCACCTCCTTCTTCAAATTCATCACCCGGTGTGTAGTAGCTTGAGCGACTTTAACTTTATCGATTAAAGTCGATTATACTCGTATATCATCACGTGGGTACCTAGAGTTTTCATCTCCATCTCTATTATTTGTAAATTATATGAAATTAGTCTTTGACAATATCGTACTTTCAGATTTGTATACGATCTTCTACTCAACACGTCACCTACCACGCTCGCTTTTCCGGGATGGCATGGTCGTAACATGTCTTTGAAATGAGTCTCCTCTTGAGTTCTTCAAGCTTTTCCCACATTCCTTGCTCCATTTGAATTTTGTATCTCTACGAGTCAATTTGCGTTAATGGAAAAGTGATTCGAGAATATCCTTCAACGAATCTCGATAATAACCAACTAAGCTCAAAGCTACGATTTCGATTCGACTTAGGTTGTTCTCAATCGTGACTCATATCCCAACCTTGGATAAGACGTTACAATGACACCTATCGGCTTTACTTATCGCACAAATATGGTGTCCCTACGGAGATCGATGCGGCGGTGCATTCCACAAAGGAAGTCACCAGATAAAGGCTCAGTACCAAATTCAATAGTTGAATTTTTTTTAACTCAAGTTCAATAGAGCCATTCTATATGAGATTTTAGAAATGAGTTTTGTCTTGGGGTTCAAAGTCGATACAAAATTTAATATCGAGCTTTGGGAGTAAGCCAAGGAATTCTTCAGAAATACGTCGAAAAAAATCAATAACAAACAGAATATTATTCAAATCGACGTGTCTTTATTCAAATCCATAACATGGACTAAGAAAACTTGACATCCGTAATAAACGAATGACTTCATGGCTTGATATGAAAATGTTTGACTACAATGGTTTGATTGCTTGAATTGAATAACAAAGTTGCTTAGGAATATGAAAACTAACAACCTTACGAAAGTAATCAATTTTGGCGATGATGAGTAGTTAACCTTAAAATCACATCAAAACAAATATCTCTATAGAAATAAGGTTAACAAGTAATGTGATAGTGCCAACCTGAATCAAACAAGATTTCTAAACAACGGATGTAATGAAAGTTTCTCCTAACTGAGTCTCCATAAATAGTTCAAAGTCTAATTTCTCCGTGAGTCAAGTTCAAACGTTGAGTATAAAGCAAAGAGATAAAAGAATGGGTAGAACCGGTATCTCAGTAAGGTATAAACTTCGCAAGAATTTATAATTAACTAACCTAACTAACTTCGTCGTTCGTTCCTCGATTTTGACCTGGCCACGACAAACGCTTCTTCTAGAACAGATTGACTTTGACTTTTTTGGGACATCCTTTTCGAGTCACCATTCCCGTTGGATCTGGGTTTCGATACTGCATCTGATCTCGAAGCGATATGTCCTTCTTTTCCACAATTATAGCATACCTTAAACTGTTGTGGGCAGTTTGGGCTGATATGTCCCTCTTTCCCGCATTTGTAATATACAACCGGTGGTCTTTCTCCTCCCTTGGAACCAGTTGTTCTGTTGGTGTTGACGTCTTCACATGGTCGTTGTTGAATCTCCTCTTTTTAAAATCTCCTCCCGACTCGCTTCTTCTATTTTCATGGCCACGATTACCACCAGAGTGGTTACCGCCTTTGTCAAGTATTCTTCTTTCTCCGCCTGGTTATAGTTATTACGATGATCGCTATCTTGATTGATGATCTTGGTTATAGTCCTTCGGTTGAACGTATTCGTTATCTCACTCTAACAACCGAGCCCCCGCTGACAACATCCGAATAGAGAGAAAATTTATGATAAATGAGATATCGACGATATCTGGGTTTCAAACCTCTCGAAACATCCGCGCTATATATGTTTCTCATTCTCCACCAAATGAGGTGCAAACTCGGATAACTCCATGAACTTCGCCTTCGTCATGGGACACCGCCATGTTATTCTCGCTCCGGCCTAATAAACTCCACTTCCTTCATACGACGAATACTTTCGAGTGGAAGTACTTGTCATTGAATGCTTTCAAACGTCTCCCATGATATACCGAGTGCGGTTTGGATGGGTACGCCTCACGTGATTCCCACCAAGAATCGCTTCGCATACGGAACATAAAGGTGGCGAATGGAACCTTCGTTCTCCGCGCATCCCAAGACATCGAATATCTTGGTAATTTGCTTGACCCATGTTTCCGCCATGATTGGATCTGGCTTTCCCTTAAATTTCGTGGTCCCAACTCTTTGAACTGCTTGGCCATTTGTGACAACCCGTGAATTGCTATAATTTCCTCCTCAGTATTTTGAACACGAGTCTCCTCGGCTCGATTTTGCATGAATCGCAAAAAGCTTCTAAACATCCCCTCGTTCATCATCTGCTCAGTGGTGTTGTTCACAGGAGGTACATTGCCAGCCTGTTGCACATTTTCCTTGTTAGTAAGTACATGCATCTCCACGATCTCATTTACTCCACCGTTAATATTCTCAATTCGACATTCTCAAATATCGTCATAAAACAAGGGTTAATTAAGGAAATCAATATATCACATAATATCCCTATATACTAACTAACTAACAAATAAGCTTAGGTAGGACACACTTTAGCGAAGGATTTACTCGCCTCTCTCCCTCCTAGTTCTATTCCCCGATCTCCGCCGAGATCATATCCCTAAGTCTGTGATACCAACCCGCGACGCCCCAAAATAGGTCCATTCCATCCAACCCATTCTCGAAGTCGCCAAATACATGGTACGTAAATAACTACAACTTTATTAATACATTTGTCGTGCAAAATACGACAACATATATACTGTGAGTTTAAATATAATTATTGTTTTCTAGACAATATACATACCCAAATAAATTCTCATCACAATTATTTATACATTATTTTACAAAAATGGTGAGGACTACTAAACAACTCTCTCTAGAACCTTCATTCTATTCCCCGGCTAGTACTCGCTACATTCTCGCCTCCTGAGAAGAAAAATGGAACAAAAAGGAAAAGGGTGAGCTCAACTAGCCCAGTAAAGAATATTATGACTAAGATAATATACAACAAATTATCGTTAGTCTTCAACAAGGAAAAATCTAATAGAATACAATAGACAACCAGTTTTAAATCAATCTTTGCAGCAGAAATAATAATTCATTAGAAGAGTTAAGTAGAGAATGCAAACTACTATCTTCTATATATGAATTTAAAAGTCCATCGTCGATATTTTATCCCTGTAACATCAATCAATATATATCCGAATCAAATATTCATCTTTGCACTACTGAGCCAAAGATATTCATCGATTGGTCATGTTCATCTAAACACTGCTCATCTTTGCACTACGGGCCAAAGATATTAATCGATCGGTCATGTTCATCTCAACACTGCTCATCTTTGCACTACGGGCCAAAGATATTAATCGATTGGTCATGTTCATCTCAACACTGCTCATCTTTGCACCACAAAGCCAAAGATATTCAATAATATCATCATTTAGACCTGAGGATGATGAAAAATATTTTAAAGGAAACGAATCCCGGTGAAACAAAAGAACAAATATTAAGGATTCGTATTTTAAACAATCCAAGTTTAAAAATACTTCATAAGTAATCAGAGTGGAGTAAAATTCAAGAATGATCAAAACATGGATACAATCAAAACTAGTATCCATAATAGATATTGTGACGCCCCCAAAATAGGTATACAACACCCATTCTGAGTCGCCAAATGCATGGTACAGAAACAACTACAACTTTATTAATACAACATAAAAACTGTGAGTTTAAATACAAATATTGTCATCTAGACAATATCCACACTCAAATAAGTCCTCATTACAATTATTAATACACTATTTTACAGAATAGTGAGGACTACTAGAACAACTTCTAGAACCATCATTCCACACCCCGACTAGTACTCGCTACATTCTCGCCTCCCGAGAAGAAAAATGGAACAACAAGGAAAAGGGTGAGCTCAACTAGCCCAAGAAAGAATATTATGACTAAGATAATATAGAACAAATTATCATTAGTCCTCAACAGGAAAAATCTAATGTAATACAATAGACAACCTCAGAATAACCCCAAAATAGGTCCATTCCATCCAACCCATTCTCGAGTCGCCAAATACATGGTACGTAAAAACAACTACAACTTTATTACAACAATTGTCGTGCAAAATACAACAACACATATGTCGTGAGTTTGGATACAAATATATACCAACCAGAAGACGTCACAATGACACCTTACATAAAGGTATAGTCAAAAACTGCTTTTAGAAATTAGAATCTTTGGGAAGTGCTCAAGAAACCTTTCATACATGGGAGGCCATGCTTTTAGGTTATGGTAGATATCATATGGCCACGTAATTATCCTTGGTCAATCTAATAAACCCCAAAGAAAAATGAGAAGATTACTATCATATTCTTCCCAATGGTGAGTCTTTTCGACATATCATTATCTCCACTCGCTCTAATTGGGTATTATACTCCAAACAAACACCAAGATTATATAGTAGTGCTTGTAAATATACTCAAAGAAGTGGATGAGCACAACCATGTCTTATGATAACACGAGGTCAGTATGTCATTAGACATCTCAGATGATAAGTGACAAAACACCCTTCCAAAGTTGGGTTCGCTTTCACCCTATTTAATTTACCAAAATAACTATTAAATGATGTATAAAATACAACACACTAAAGTCCTCAATAAAATTATTTTCATACTCTTTTGTGGAGAACCTCAACAACTATAGACCACCGCTCTATTCCCTTGTTATCCCCGGGCCAACCCGCCTACACTTTTATTACCCGAAAAGGAATCAGGAAACAAAAGGGTGAGCACAACTAGCTCAAGAAGAATATTATGACTAAAGATAAATAAATTATCAATAGTCTTCATCAAGAATGAATTAGAGATTTAGAACATATGGTAGATGATAAAACTTTTCAACCATAGTTGCAAATGAACGAGCAATCCATTAAAAGAGTCAAATAGACTATAAAGTCTATTGTCTTCTCCACGTTAAAAGTCCACCAACAATATTTTATCCCTCGTAACATCAATCAACAGCCTTTCCACAATCATATGAATAACTCATAATCATAATTGTGATTCTAAATTCCTCTTCTCATCCAGACGTAAGATAATTTTCATCACTGCCTTTACCGAAACATCAAATATCATGGTTATACCAAATCACGCCTCGCTCATAATCATACTAATAAATTCATCTTGCTTTGCACGGCCAAAGATATTCATCAACAATTCATCTTTACACTACAAAGCAAAGATATTCAACAACAGTCATCTTTGCATTACGAGCCAAAGATATTCATCAATAATTCATCTTTGCACTACAAAGCAAAGATATTCAACAAACAGTCATCTCAGCATTACGAGCCAAAGATATTCATCAATAATTCATCTTTTGCACTACAAAGCAAAGATATTCAACAACAGTCATCTTTGATTACAAGCCAAAGATATTCATCAATAATTCATCTTTGCACTACAAAAGCAAAGATATTCAACAACAAAGTCATCTTTGCATTACAAGCCAAAGATATTCATCAATAATTCATCTTTGCACTATGTGCAAAGATATTCAACAACAAAGTCATCTTTGCACAACGAGCCAAAGATATTATATATCAAAGAAATACATAATCATTTCGTAAGTTATATAACAATAATTATAACCATGTTGATCAATTCACCTTTGCACTTAAGCTAAAAATATTCAATTGTAAATTCAATGGTCATGATCATACCAACCAACAATTCAACTTTTGCACCATCGACCAAAGAGAACCTATGGTCACGATCATACCAATAATCTACCCATCTTTACACTCAAGTCAAAGAGAAATATCATCATTAGGGTTATAAGAATGTTATATAAAAATAATATAATCAAAATATGGTTTTAATTTCAAGAGTAAGATTCATAAATCAACGATAATTTAGTTAGAAAAAGAAACCAATTTTATTGTGAATAGTACCCGTGAATAAGAATCGTGAATAAGAACTCATGAATAAGAACTCATGAATAAGAACTCATGAATAAGAACTCGTGAATAGTAAATCCTCAATAGTAACTCGTGAATAAGAACTCATGAATAAGAACTCGTGAATAAGTAACTCATAAATAAGACTCATGAATAATAAGATTCAGAAATGATATAAGACAAGATAACGTAAATAATGTCATATACGTAAATAGTATTATATACATGAATAAAGGTCGATACATGAATAAGGCCAGATACGTGAATAGTAACTCCCGACTCAAAAAGATAGAAATTCCACAAAAAAACATCTTCACGTTTCATTAATAAGTACTTCATGAATAAGAAATCGTGAATAAGAACTCATGAATAAGAACTCGTGAATAAGAACTCATGAATAGTAATCGACATGAAAATGTTCCAAATTTGATAAAACTTCAGATCAATATTTCAAAGATAATGATATTGAAGAAATAATATCATTATTTAAAAAAAAAAATAATATCCCTTACTATCCCTTACCAAAAAAGAAAGAAAGACGATGGACAGATATCTGATACCGATGAATATGAATCAAAGGAAACTACAAATTGCATCGATGAATATCAACTCACCAAGTATCTAAATACTCACAAATTACACTCAATAATCTAGAGAGAAAGAGAGAAAGCTTATGTTTCGGTGTGATTTTCAATTCTAACTTAGCCCTCTATTTATAGGAAAATGTTAAAGACGTCAAGAAGATTTTGACTCAACACCGATGGCTTTTACTCGCTACTATTCCACCCACCAAAAATCAGCCATCTTCCCTAACAACCAAGAGTGGGGCCCACTCAATTCTAGAATTTTCCACCAAAACCTAATTTCCTAATCGCCACCTCTTAAAATTCATAACAAATCATACGCTCATTTTAATCGGCTCAAAATTTGTGGACATATACTCAACTTATATATGTATAACATATCCAAAATTACAACGATCCAACGGTCGGATCAAAATTTATAACTCACTTAATATAGTCAAGAACACCGATTTTTTTCAGACTATTAGTCCTTCTGGACCAGCTTTCATTCAAAATTTCACCACTTAAATATCTACAAAGAATTTTTGGGTGATTCAAATTTCTACAAGTTAGCTTACTTCTAGGGATTTCTTTTGATATATGGCTCATCTCTTAACTCATTATACATTAAAGAGTTATGGATTTTACAAAATCAAGTAATAAACTAATTTTTCCGAAAATCCCATATTTTGTTCTCCATTTCGACAAATACCGATAAAACACCTCATCATTAATTCCTTCACTTATAAATACATAAATAAATCCATCATTTATATCCACATCAAATAAATATTTTCTTATCATATAAATCATTAACTAATTATTCACAAATAATATTACGTAATCACAATAATGACAACCGTGCAGCTCCTGTGAAAAGAGGGGCTTTCAATAAGAATTTCTCCTCATTGGCGCAAGCAATTAGGTGACCAAACCTCTCCTTAGATGTAACTTTCTAGACATTGCCAATAGTGCTATCTAATAATATTATTCAAATAATATGAATTATTGATCCGATAATGAGAAATATCAGGCAAGTTGATAATTATCAAACAACAATAATATAAAATATCAACGCAGCAATTATTGAATCAATAAAATAAAATATTGAATAAGAATTACGTGAATAATTATTGAGTAGTGCCTTTCACGTAAGAATCAATAATTGAAAAATATCGTGCAATACCGCAGGTGCTATCGCAAGCAACAACGCAGACATTTTACTTTACCAACCGGGTATTCCAACAAAATGTTAATCTGTGAACGACATTACGCCGTTATTTATAAAACTCAAATTTGTCATTTTTCCATCCGATGCTTATTCTCGTTATGGGCCCATTAAATGGTCGCTACTGTCGTGCATTTAATATTCTCCACGTAAAAAATATTCCACCACCAAACGAATATTCCCCACAACAATAAGTATTTTATACCCCACATTTATTTTGAAAAAAATTCATATATCACCCTTTAACTTTAATTTTTATCAATTTAACCATTTAATGAATAGTAATTATAAGAAAAATTGAATACTTTTATTTCATAAAATCGGGGTCTTACAATCTCCCTCCTTATGAAATTTCGTCCCCGAAATTTACGCACTCGGTATTTCAAAGAGTTGAGAATACCTTGCTTTCATTTCAGATTTCATCTTCCCCGTCATCATGATTTCTCCATTCTTTCATCTCCCGTATTTCAGATATATCATTCTAGAATACAACTTCAAAACAAGGGTTAATTGAATAAATTAACATATCACATAATATCCCGATATTACGACTCCGACCAACAAATAAGCTTAGGTAGACACACTAAATGAAGGATTTACTCATCTCTCCTCCTAGTTCTATTCCCCGATCTCCGCCAGAGATCATATCCCTAAGCTCGATACTAAAATGTAATAACCCCAAAATAGGTCCATTCCATCCAACCCATTCTCGAGTCGCCAAATACATGGTACGTAAAAAACAACTACAACTTTATTACAACAATTGTCAGGCAAAATACAACAACACATATGTGTGAGTTTGGATACAAATATATACCAACCGTCAGAAGACGTCACAATGACACCTTACATAAAGGTATAGTCAAAAACTGCTTTTAGAAATTAGAATCTTTTGGGAAGTGCTCAAGGAAACCTTCGTATATGGGAGGCCATGCTTTTAGGTTACGGTAGATATCATATGGCCACGTAATTATCCTTGGTCAATCTAATAAACCCCAAAGAAAAACGAGAAGATTACTATCATATTCTTCCCAATGGTGAGTCTTTTTCGACATATCATTATCTCCACCGCCTCTAATTGGGTATTATACTCCAAACAAACACCAAGATTATATAGGTAGTGCTTGTAAATATACTCAAAGAAGTGGATGAGCACAACCATGTCTTATGATAACACGAGGTTGTATGTCATTAGACATCTTGTATGATAGTGACAAACACCCTTCCAAAGTTGGGTTCGCTTTCACCCTATTTAATTTACCAAAAATAACTATTAAATGATGTATAAAATACAACACACTAAAGCCCTCAATAAAATTATTTTCATACTCTTTTTAGGAGAACCTCAACAACTATAGACCACCGCTCTATTCCCTTGTTATCCCCGCCAACCCAAATACACTTTTATTACCCGAAAGGAATTGTGAAACAAAAGGGTGAGCACAACTAGCTCAAGAAAGAATATTATGACTAAAGATAAATAAATTATCAATAGTCTTCATCAAGAATGAATCGTAGATTTAGAACATATGGTAGATGATAAAACTTTTCAACCATAGTTGCAAATGAACGAGCAATCCATTAAAAAAGAGTCAAATAGACTATAAAGTCTATTGTCTTCTCCACGTTAAAAGTCCACCAACAATATTTTATCCTCGTAACATCAATCAACAGCCTTTCCACAATCATATGAATAACTCATAATCATAATTGTGATTCTAAATTCTCTTCTCATCCAGACGTAAGATAATTTTCATCAACCGCCTTTACTCGAAACATCAAATATCATGGTTATACCAAATCACAGCCTCGCTCATAATCATACTAATAAATTCATCTTGCACCACTAGGCCAAAGATATTCATCAACAATTCATCTTTACACTACAAAGCAAAGATATTCAACAAATAGGTCATCTTCAGATTACGAGCCAAAGATATTCATCAATAATTCATCTTTGCACCACAAAGCTAAAGATATTCAACAAAAAAGTCATCTTTGCAGACACGAGCCAAAGATATTCATCAATAATTCATCTTTGCACTACAAAGCAAAGATATTCAACAACAGTCATCTTTTGCATTACAAGCCAAAGATATTCATCAATAATTCATCTTTGCACTACAAAGCAAAGATATTCAACAACAGTCATCTTTGCATTACAAGCCAAAGATATTCATCAATAATTCATCTTTGCACTACAAAGTGCCAAAGATATTCAACAACAAAGTCATCTTTTGCATACGAGCCAAAGATATTCATATATCAAAGAAATACATAATCATTTCGTGGTTATATAACAATAATTATAACCATGTTGATCAATTCACCTTTGCACTTAAGCTAAAAATATTCAATTGTAAATTCAATGGTCATGATCATACCAACCAACAATTCAACTTTTGCAGACCATCGCCAAAGAGAACCTATGGTCACGATCATACCAATAATCTACCCATCTTTACACTCAAGTCAAAGAGAAATATCATCATTAGGGTTATAAGAATGTTATATAAAAATAATATAATCAAAACATGGTTTTAATTTCAAGAGTAAGATTCATAAATCAACGATAATTTAGTTAGAAAAAGAAACCAATTTTATTGTGAATAGTAATCGTGAATAGTAACTCGTGAATAAGAACTCATGAATAAGAACTCATGAATAAGAACTCATGAATAAGAACTCGTGAATAGTAAATCCTCAATAAGAACTCGTGAATAGTAACTCATGAATAAGAACTCGTGAATAGTAGAACTCATAAATAAGACCTCATGAATAGTACTTCAGATTCGTACATAGTAATCGTATACGTAAATAATGTCATATACGTAAATAGTATTATATACATGAATAGTGTCGATACATGAATAAGGCCAGATACGTGAATAAGAACCCGACTCAAAAAGATAGAAATTCCACAAAAACATCTTCACGTTTCATTAATAAGACTCATGAATAAGAATCGTGAATAAAGAACTCATGAATAGTAACTCGTGAATAAGAACTCATGAATAGTAACTCGACATGAAAAAGTTCCAAATTTGATAAAAACTTCAGATCAATATTTCAAAGATAATGATATCAAGAAATAATATCATTAAAAAAAAATAATATCCCTTACTATCCTTACCTCAAAAAGAAGAAAGACTTCCGACGGGATATCTGGATATGACATCAAGGAAACTTGCACCGATGAATATCAACTCACCAAGTATCTAAATACTCACAAATTACACTCAATAATCTAGAGAGAGAAAGAGAGAAAGCTTATGTTTCGTGTGATTTTCAATTCTAACTTAGCCTCTATTTATAGAAAATGTTAGACGTCAAGAAGACTTGAATTCGCCACACCGATGGCTTTTACCGCTACTATTCCACCCACCAAAAATCAGCCATCTTCCCCAACAACCAAGAGTGGGGCCCACTCAATTCTAGAATTTTCCACCAAAACCTAATTTCCGAATCGTTACCTCTTAAAATTCATAACAAATCATACGCTCATTTTAACGGCTCAAAATTTGTGGACATATACTCAACTTATATATGTATAACATATCCAAAATTACAACGATCCAACGGTCGGATCAAAATTTATAACTCACGCAATATAGTGAAGAACACCGATTTTTCGGACTATTAGTCCTTCGGACCGCTTTCATTCAAAATTTCACCACTAAATATCTACAAAGAATTTTGGGTGATTCAAATTTCTATGCTTAGCTTACTTCTAGGGCTTTCTTTTGATATATGGCTCATCTCTTAACTCATTATACATTAAAGAGTTATGGATTTTACAAAATCAAGTAATAAACTAATTTTTCCGAAAATCCCATATTTTGTTCTCCATTTCGACAAATAATCGATAAAACACCTCATCATTAATTCCTTCACTTATAAATACATAAATAAATCCATCATTTATATCCACATCAAATAAATATTTTCTTATCATATAAATCAATAACTAATTATTCACAAATAATATTACGTAATCACAATAATGACAACCCAGTAGCTTCTCAGGAAAGGGGCTTCCAATAAGAATTTCTCTTCATCGGGCGCCGCAATTAGGTGACCAAACCTCTCCTTAGATGTAACTTTCTAGACATCGCCAATAATGCTATCTAATAATATTATTCAAATAATATGAATTATTGATCCGATAATGAGAAATATTGTGCGGTTGATAATTATCAAACAACAATAATATAAAATATCAACGCAAAGCAATTATTGAATCAATAAAATAAAATATCGAAACAAGAATTATCGTAATAATTATTGAGTAAGGCCTTCTCACGTAAGAATCAATAATTGAAAAAAATATTGGTAATACCGTATGCCATCTCGCAACAACGCCAGATTATTTTACTTTACCAAAGGGTATTCCAACAAAGTTGTTAATCTGATAACGATTACCGTTATTTATAAAAACTCAAATTTGTCGCTTTTTTCCATCCGACGCTTATTCTCATTATGGGCCCATAAATGATCGCATTGTCGCATTTAATATTCTCCTACGTAAAAAATATTCCACACCAAACGAATATTCCCCGACAACAATAAGTATTTTATACCACTGCTTATTTTGAAAAAAATTCATATATCACCCTTAACTTTAATTTTTATCAATTTAACCATTTACTTGAATAGTAATTATAAGAAAAATTGAATACTTTTATTTCATAAAATTCGGGTCTTACACAACCAGGTTTTAAATCAATCTTCGCAAGTGAAAATAATAATTCATTAGAAGAGTTAAGTAGAGAAAAAACTACTATCTTCTATATATGAATTTAAAAGTTCATCGTCGATATTTTATCCTTGTAACATCAATCAATATATATACGGAATCAAATATTCATCTTTTGCACTACAGCCAAAGATATTCATCACCGATTGGTCATGTATAAAATCTACAAACACTGTTCATCTTTGCACTACGGGCCAAAGATATTAATCGAAGAAGTCGTGTTCATCTCAACACTGTTCATCTTTACACTCTGGGACAAATATATTCATCAAGAAATCATTCATCTTTGCACTACTGGCCAAAGATATTCAGATAATATCATCATTTAGGACCGAGGATGATGAAAAATATTTCAAAGAAAAGCGAATCCGATTGAAACAAAAGAACAAATATTAAGGATTTGTATTTTAAACAATCAAGTTCAAAAATACTTCATAAGTAATCATAGTGGAGTAAAATTCAAGAATGATCAAAACATGGATACAATCAAAGCTAGTATCCATAATAGATATTTTGACAAAAAAAATTTCATTTTTGATTGAATAGTCTTCAGATTCGTGAATAAGTGTCAGATATCGTGAATAGTCTTGATATCACGTGAATAAGAATCTCAGACACCAAAAGATAGAAATTTCACAAAAAACATCTTCACGCTAACCGTGAATAGTACTCATGAATAGTAATCGTGAATAAGAACTTTCATGAATAGTAACTCGTGAATAGTAACTCATGAATAGTAACTCGACATAAAAAGTTCCAAATTTGATAAAATTTCCAACCAATATTTAAGCATAATGATATTGAAGAAATAATATCATTTTCGAATAAAATAACATCCCTTACCTCGAAAGATCAAGTCTTAGCTAAAAACAGGATATAAGGCTATGACTTGAACTTGCATCAGTATAGCAATACTCAAAGTATACTCAAAATACTCACAAGAATACGCTCGATAATATAGAGAGAAAACTTGATTTCGTGTGATTTTCAATTCTAACCTAAGCACCTATTTATAGAAATTGCTTAGAACACCAAAGTAGAAAATTTAATAAATTAATATATATATATATATATATATATATATATCAAATTCATACGCCCACTTTAGAATTCAGCTCCTAACATTTCCCACATGCCACCTTCTAGAAAAGTAAGAAAAAAAAACGTTTTTCATAAAATAAATAATTAAAACTTTCAAAAATCAATTATTTCGGAGCTTCGGAACTTTAATAATTCATAATAAATAGCCTATTTATCAAAAAATTCGAATCCCGCGATTTTTATAGGAAATTCAATTCTCTACAACTTTGCAGAAGAAAGTTTTTCCAAATTCCAAACAAAAATTGACCGAAATCCATAAACGGGCGATTTTACATGCTATAATCAAATTTCGGTCAATAATTGTGTCCACCAACACACAAAATATGTGTTAAACATTTATTGCCACAAAAATACTCTTCCTCCTTATATACTCATATATCCCACATTCATTGTAAAAATATCACCATTATTATATTATTAAAAATATAATAATATATTTAAATGAATTATTTTATCGAGAAAAAGATAAAATTTCAATTTTCAACAATTGTCACATTAAAATTTTCTCCATCTATATCCACATAAAATCAATATTTTCCTCATCATATGAATCAATAATTAATTATTCATAAATAATATTCTGTAATCACAATATTGACAACTAGGTAGTTCCTGGAAAGAGGGCTTTCAATAAAGATTTCTCCTTCTTGCCGCAATTGATTAGGTGACCAAACCTCTCCTTAGATAGAACTTTCTAGACATTGCCAATAATGTTTTGAATAATATTATTCAGATAATATGAATTATTGCTTCGATAATGGAAAATACTGTGTAATGACAATTTATTGAAACAACAAGAATATAAAATATCAATACAATAATTATTGAATTAATAAAATAAAAATACTGAACAGTAATTATCTGTGTAACAATTATTGAGTAGTGTCTTCTTACATAAGAATCAATAATTGGTGCAATACCGTGTCTTCTTGCTCAACAACGCCAGATTAGTGTGTTTTAACCAACGGGTATTCCAACAAGATAATCTGTGAATAACTACGTCGTTATTTATAAACAACTTATATTTGTCGTTTTCTTCATCCAATCGCTTTTAGGTTAATAAAAGCCCACAAAAAATTGCGTCGCATGCGAATATTCACGGACGAGCACGAATATTCCACGACCAAACGAATATTCCAAACAATAATGAATATTTTATAACCACTTGCTTATTCAAAATATTTGTGTATTTTACCCATAACTATCCACATTAATCAAATCAACCCTTACTATTTCAAAATAATAAATAGAGGAAAATAAATTTCATTTATTAATAATTTGGGGTCTTACAACCTCTCCTCCTTATGAAATTTCATCCTCGAAATTGACGTACGTACCTGGTGTTTCGAAAAGATGAGGATACCTCGCTTTCATTTCCGTTTCCAACTCCCAGGTCATTTCCTCAATAGCATGGTTTCTCCACAAAACTTTAACTTGCGGTATGACCTTCGTGCTTAGGACATGCTCCTTCCTACCCAAAATCTTGACAGGTACCTCTTCATACGTTAAGTCTTCGGCTATCTCGTCCGGTTCTAACTCAATAACATGGTTCGGGTCGTCCACATATTTACGTAACATCGATACGTGAAAAACGTTATGAACACGCGTCATACTTGGCGGTAAAACGAGTCTATAGGCCACAGTTCCTATTCGATCGAGAATTTCAAATGGATTAATAAATCGAAGGTTTGAGCTTTCCTCACCTCACCGATTCTTGCTTTTGGAATAACGACTTCTTGCATCTTCTTCTTCATATTTATCAGCTCCGGTGTGTAGCTTGAACGTTTTTAACTTTATCGATTAAAGTCGGTTCTACTTGTATATCATCACGTGAGTCCCTAGAGTCTTTAACTCTATATCTATCATTTGTAAGTTATATGAAATGGGTCTTTGACAATATCGCATTTGTCAGATCAGATATCGATCTTTTACTCAACACGTCACTACCACGTTAAACTTTTTCAGGATGGTATGGTCAGAACATGTGCCAAAATGAGTCTCCTATTGAGTTCTTCGAAGCTCTTCCCACATTCCTTGCTCCATTCGAATTTTGTATATCTACGAGTCAGCTGAGTTAATGGAGTAGCGATTCGAGAAATCCTTCCACGAATCTCCGATAATAACTAATTAAGCCTAGAAAGCTACGTATTTCGATTACCGACTTAGGTTGCTCTCAACTGTGACTCATATCCCAACCTTGGATAACACGTCACAATGACACCTATCAGTTTACTATCGCACAAATATAGCATCCCCTACGGAGAGTCTGGCTTCGGTGTCTTCCACAAAAGAAGTCACCAGATAAAGGCTCAGGTACCAGATTTTATAGTTGAATTTTTAACTCCTGAAGTTCAATAGGAGCCATTCGATATGAGATTTTAGAAATGAGTTTTGTACCAGGTTCAAAGTCGATACAAAATTTAATATCAGTCTTTGGGAGTAAACCAAGAAATTCTTCAGGAAAAACGTGTTTGACTACAATGGTTTGATTGCTTGAATTCGAATAACAGGTTGCTTAGGAATATGAAAACTAACAACCTTACGAAAGTAATCAATTTCGGCATGATGAGTAGTTAACCTTAAAATCACATCAAAAGCAAATATCTCTATAGAAATAAAGTTAATGTGTAATGTGATAGTGCCAACCCTGAATCAAGCAAGATTTCTAAACAACGGATGTAATGAAGTTTCTCCTAACTGAGTCTCCATAAATAGGTCAAAGTCTAATTTCTCGTAGTCAAGTTCAAAGCGTTGGCGCAAGCAAAGAGAGATAAAAGAATGGGTAGAACCGAAGATCTAGTAAGGTATAAACTTTGCAAGAATTTATAATTAACTAACCTGTCTTAACTTCGTTTGGGTTCCTCGCATTTTGACCGGCCACGACAAACGCCTTCTTCAGAACCGATTGACTTTGACTTTTCTCGGGATGACCTTTTGAGTCACCATCCCCAATCGGACTCGGGTTTCGCTACTATACAATCTCGAGCGATATGACCTTCTTTTCCATAATTATACCATACCTTGGAAGGTCAGAACAGTTTGGACTTATGTGTCCTCTTCTCCAGATCCAGTAGCATCTAACTGGCAAGTATTTCTCCTCCTCTAAAATTCGATTCTTTGGTCTTTGGGTCATGTCACTTGACATCTTCCCGTCATCGTTAAATCTTTTCTTCTTAAAATTTTCACTTGAGTTATTTCTTCTATTATCTTGGCCATGATTACCACCGAAGTGGTTACCATTTTTGGCATGATAATTTCCTCCATGATGGTTATCATTGTTCCGATGACCGTTACCACCGGTACGATTATCATCGAGTTGTTGGTCTTTATTCTTTAGTTGAGCCGACTCATTATCGCGCTCCAATAACTGAGCCCTATTTACAACATCTAAATATAAACAAAGTTTGTGAGAAATGAGATATTGACGTATTTTGGGTTTCAAACCTCGCAGAAACATTCATGTCATTCTCTCCTCATTATCAACCAAATGGGATGCAAATCGGGATAACTCGGCAAACTTAGCTTCATACTGCGACACGTTCATATTGTTTTGCTCCAGCTTGATGAACTCTACCTCCTTCATGTGACGAATACTTTCGGGAAAGTACTTGTCGTTGAACAATTCTTGTAAACTTCTCCCAAGACATCTTCGGATGCGGTGAAAGTCGAAAGACGCTTTTTACTGATTCCCACCAATAATCGCCTCTCCTCGTAACATGAAGGTGGCGAAATGAACCTTTGCTCCTCGAGCATCCCAAGACATCAAATATTTTAGTGATTTGCTTTATCCACGCCTCTCGCTAGTAAGTGGTTCCGCTTTCCAAAACTCCAATGATCCTAAATCCTTGAATCGCTAGCGGTGACCATTTGTGAGTTGTAAGTGTTTCCACCTGCATTTTGAATAGTAGTCTTTCTCGTTGGTTTTGCATAAATTCTAGAAAGTTCCTAAACATACCATCGTTCATCATCTCGCTTTCGGTGGTGTTGTTTTCGGGAGGAACATTGCCACTTCACAGACGTTCTCTCCTCGTTAGTGAGCAAAGGTGTCTCGATGGTCTCATTTACTCCATCATTAACATTCTCGATTGACATTCTTAACATCGCTTATAAAATAAGGGTTAATTTAACAAATTAACAAATCACATAATACCCCTATATTATGAATTTCCACCAACAAATAAGCTTAGGTAGGACACACTAGCGAAGGATTTACTCGCCTCCCTCTTATTTCTATTCCCGATCTCCTGCGGAGATCATATCCCTAAGCTCGATATCAATTGTGGCGCCCCCAAAATAGGTATACAACACCCATTACGAAGTCGCCAAATGCATGGGATGTAAACAACTACAACTTTATTAATATAACATAAAAAGCGTGAGTTTAAATACAAATATTGTCATCTAGACAATATCCACACTCAAATAAGTCCTCGTTATAATTATTAATACACTATTTTTTAAAGAATAGTGAGGACTACTGTAACAACTTCTAGAACCATCATTCCACACCCTAACTAGTACTCATTACATTCTCGCCTCCGAGAAGAAAAATGGAACAACAAGGAAAAGGGTGAACTCAACTAGCCCGGAAGAAGAATAATATGACTAAGATAATATTGAACAAATTATCATTAGTCCTCAACAGAAAAAATCTAATAGAATACAATAGACAACCGATTTTAAATCAATCTTCGCAATGAAATAATAAATCATTAGAAGAGTTAAGTAGAGAATGCAAACTACTATCTTCTATATATGAATTTAAAAGTTCATCGTCGATATTTTATCCTGTAACATCAATCAATATATATCCGAATTAAATATTCATCTTTGCACTTCTGTGCCAAAGATATTTATCATTGGTCATGTCCGCTCTAAACACTGTTCATCTTTGCACCACGGCCAAAGATATTAATAATGAGTCATGTTCATCTCAACACTGCTCATCTTTTTACACTACGCCAAAGATATTCATCAAGAAATCATTCATCTTTGCACTACAAAGCCAAAGATATTCGGTAATATCATCATTTAGGATCGAGGATGATGAAAAATATTTCAAAGAAAACGAATCTAGTGAAACAAAAGAACAAATATTAAGGATTCGTGATTTTAAACAATCCAAGTTCAAAAATACTTCATAAGTAATCGTAAGTGGAGTAAAATTCAAGAATGATCAAAACATGGATACAATCAAAGCTAGTATCCATAATAGATATTTTGGACAAAAGAAGAAATTTCATTTTTAAATTGAATAAGGCCGCTTTTTGAATGAATAGTCAGATATCGTGAATAAGGCCGAGTACGTGAATAGTAATCTCACACCAAAAGATAGAAATTTAACAAAAAACATCTTCACGCTTCGTGAATAGTACTCATGAATAATAACTTGTGAATAGTAACTCATGAATAGTAACCCCGACATAAAAAAAGTTCTAAATTTGATAAAAATTTCCAACCAATATTTCGACATAATGATATTGAAGAAATAATATCATTTTCGAATAAAATAACATCCCTTACCTCGAAAGATCAAGATTCTTAATTAAAAACTGGATATAGGCTATGACTTGAACTTGCAGACCAGTATAACAATACTCAAAGTATACTCAAAATACTCACAAGAATACGCCGATAATATAGAGAGAGAAAACTTCAGTTTCTGGTGTGATTTTCAATTCTAACCTAAGCACCCTATTTATAGGAAATTGCTTAGAACACCAAAGTAGAAAATTTAATAAATTAATATATATATATATATCAAATTCATACGCCCATTTTAGAATTCAGCTCCTAGCATTTCCCACATGCCACCTTCTAGAAAAGTAAGAAAAAAAAATGTTTTTCATAAAATAAATAATTAAAACTTTCAAAAATCAATTATTTCGGAGCTTCGGAACTTTAATAATTCATAATAAATAGCCCTTTTATCAAAAAATTTGAATCTCGCAACTTTGTATAAGAAATTCAATTCTCTACAACTTTGCGGAAGAAAGTTTTCCAAATTCCAAAATGTAAATTGACCAAATCCATAAGCAAGCGATTTTACTAATTTATAATCAAATTTCGGTCAATAATTGTGTCCACCAACACACAAAATATGTGTTAAACATTTATTGTCACAAAAATACTCTTCCTCCTCATATACTCATATATCCCACATTCATTGTAAAAATATAACCATTATTATATTATTAAAAATATAATAATATATTTAAATGAATTATATTATCGAAAAAGATAAAATTTCAATTTTCAACAATTGTCACATTAAAATTTTTCTCCATCTATATCCACATAAAATCAATATTTTCTCATCATATGAATCAATAATTAATTATTCACAAATAATATTACGTAATCACAATATTGATAACCGAGGAAGTTCCCTGGAAAGAGGGCTTTCAATAAAGATTCTCACTACCTGGCAGCGCAATTAGGTGACCAAACCTCTCCTTAGATGCGAACTTTCTAGACATTGCCAATAATATTTTCTAATAATATTATTAGGATAATATGAATTATTGCTTCGATAATGAAAAAAATCTTGTAATGACAATTTATTGAAACAACAAGAATATAAAATATCAATACGTGCAATTATTGAATCAATAAAAAAATCTTTGAACGATAATTATCGTAACAATTATTGAGTAGTGTCTTCTTACTTAAGAATCAATAATTGGTGCAATACTGCGTGCCACTTATTCAACAACGCCAGATAGTGTGTTTTAACCATCGTGTGGCGCCCCCAAAATTAGGTATATCGTCACCCATCTTGGGTCGCCACTTATATGGTACATAAATTCAAATACAAACTTAATTATACATCCGTCGGTATATATACGACAATACATAAAGCGAGAGTTCTAATAGGAATATTGTCATTTAGACAATATCCATACTCAAAGAGTCCTCATTACATTTTATTGTCACACTATTTAAATGTAATATAGTGAGGACTACTAATGCTATCTTCGGGACCATCACTCTTTTCCCCGACTCGTCCCAAATTTATATTCTCATTTCAAGAGAAAACGGTGAAAGAAAGGGTGAGCTCAACTAGCCCAGTAAGAAATATTATGACTAAGATAATGCGAATAAATTATCATTAGCCTTCAACAATGTTAAACCGATAAAATACAATAGACAACCAGTTTAACTGCAGCGAAATGTGCAATCCATTAAAAGAGTCAAGTAGAAAATAAAGTCTACTATCTTTTAGGTTTTAAAAGGTTTTCATAAATTTTTATCATTAAGACTCAGTTTAATGAATAAACCACAATATCTAATCATCCTTGTACCACGGTCAAGGATTTTTATCAAATTATCAATGGTCATGACTATACCGAATCACCCCTGGTCATAATCATACCAAAAACTATCCATCACTGCATTACAGGCCACTGAGGACTTTTATCACATCATTTATAACAAGCCCATGATTATAAGAATGATCCACGGTCATAATCATACTAAGTTCATCTATGCACGTAAGCCAAAGATAACATAATATATCATGAGGATGATGACAATGACATAATAATTCAATAAAACAAGTTCAAGAATTATTTAATCCAAGAATTATTAACGTCCAAATTGTCAACATGATACTGTTTTGTAGAGTAAAATTCAAGAATAAACAGAAGAATTCAAGAAGAATTATTAACGCAAATATAAAGGATATTCTACTAATTTCATGGAGTATAGAAGTCAAAGTTTTAACCAACTGGGTATAATAAAGAATGGAATAACAAAAGAAATCACCACGCACATGCGTTACTTGCATGAGCAAAGTTATTCCAATAGAATAATAATAACGGAACCAAGGTCGGGTGAAATTCACACGCAAGCGCAGGATGATCCAATGAATAATAAATGTTGAATAATAAACAATGGAACCGGTCGGGTGTAAAACATACGCATGGATATTCCAATAGAATAATAAATGCGAGAATAATAAACAATGGAACCAGTCAGATGTAAAACACACGACATAGGATATTCTAATGTAATAATAAAGAATGGAATAATGAAGAAGATCACCAAGTATAGGGATTCAGCGTATACAAAGTTATTCCAATGAATAAATAAGAATGGAATAATATAAGGATTTCACCAAGTATAGGGTAGAAAGATATCTGAAGTTATGTATAGGGTATACCACTTTTACAAAAGTTATTCCAAGCGTAATAATAATGAATGGAATAATGAAGTTCTCTTCATGAATAAGAAGAATAACAACCACTTACGAATTACAACAAATAATACCCCTACCGTAAAAGAGACTTTGGATATCAAAGTTGTGAAGTACCGAATACTCATCTTCTTTCTCTCTATAGATTTTCTCTATAGCCTTCTCTCTATAATTTCTCTCTCAGAGTTTGGTGAATTCGTAAGAAAATAATGAAGGAATGAGCTTTATTTATAGGAAAATAGAATGCATAGTAATTAATCCATGAACGGTCCAGATTGATTTACTTTAATCGACGGTCCATATTTAAAGCAAAATCTTTTAAATAAAATATCATATATTCTATTTATATAAAAACATTTTACTATCAAACACTACGCAACACTATGCATAATAAAATATAATATATTCTATTTATGAATAACTTTAATAAAGTATACATTTTATATAAAAGATGTTTACATTTTATTACGTTAATAATACTGAATAAAACAAAACGTCATTATCATTATAATAATTCATATTATTAATCGACAATAATGGAATCAAATGAGTGACTTCTCACATAAGCATCGATAATCAATACTGGTAATGCGCTACTTTATGCAACTACACGTATTCATCGTACTTTTACTACTGGAGAGTAGTTCAACAAGATCAAGCGGTAAAACTTCCGCCGTTATTTCAATAAAATATTTTTGTCGTTTTCTCAAATGATAATTAATTTAATGGGGTCCACCAATGATTGAGTAGTTATGCGAATATTCCTACTAAATCGAATATTCCCAGAACCAATCGAATATAATATAACCACTTGCATACTTTGCAAAATTTATAAATACTACCCACAACTATAATATTATCTCAAATTCACACCATAATATTAAAAAAATTTCGACAAAATTTAAATCTTTATTGATAAAAATCTGGGGTCTCACAATCTCCCTCCTTATGGAATTTAGCCCTCGAAATTAGGTGCGACTGGTATGATAAGAGGTGAGGATACCTTGAATACCTTTATCGTTAAAAATATTTAATTCATCTTCGCAATCCGCCAAAGATATTCATTAACAATTTCATCTTTGCACTACAAAGCTAAAGATATACAATTGTAAAACCAATAATCCGAGACGCACTTAATAAGAGTATCACAACCACGAATTATCCATGCACTTTCTTGGCAAGGATATTCGTGTTTACTGATCGTGATTATCCGAATAATCCGTGGTCATAATCATACCAAGTCTATCAATGCACTACTACCAAAGATGACTTCTACCACATCCATGAATTAATATTTCATTCTTTGAGACTCAGCTCAATAATTAATCTATATCATCGAATCATCCCTGCTCTACAGGCCAAGGATATTCATTAGTATCACGACCACGAATTATCCATGCACTACGACCAAAGATAATCGTGTATTCATTAGTATCACGACCACAAATTATCCATGCACTACGGCCAAAGATAATCGTGTATTCATTAGTATCACGACCACAAATTATCCATGCACTACGGCCAAAGATAATCGTGTATTCATTAGTATCACGACCACAAATTATCCATGCACCACTACAAAAAAAAGGCCTATCAGCGACCAAGGATATCAGCGACCGCATATCCGGTCGCAGATAATACTCATAGCGACCAACATCGGATCAGTAATTGAATAAATCGTCGCATTTACTATCGTGACCAAGACGCAAATTCCGCTTTTCGATCCCGACATTAGTTTCCTCCCAAAAATTGGTGCGAAAAGGTGGTGCGTTTATTTATTGCGACGATATATATCGCCGACCGCAATGCGGTCGCTAAAGGGCCCGTCATAAAAGTGACCGATTATTGCGGTCATTGGATACGACATTGATCAACTAAAACTTATTTAGACTCAGGTTCGCGATATCAGTAGAAGAAAAAAAAAGAAAGAGATACACGAGGGAGAAGAGGGAGTAGGGGTAAGAGAGGACCTGCATTGCCGCACCACCGCTGCACTACCCGCTTCACCACCGCCGCACCACCACTTCACCACACTGGTAAACTAATTTTGGGTTTAATTTATTTGTTTAATATGCTAGAATTTGTGTTTAATTTAGGATTTTAATTTATTTTGTTATAAAATTGATGAATCCTCGAATGAATTAGTGTTCAATTTGAGTTTTGAAATTTAATCTAGGGTTTAATTTGTTATATATTAATCGAGGCTGAATTCAACTTGGGTTTGATATATTGGAAATTTGGATTTGATATGTATTGTATTGTGTATCGCAATTAGTGTTTGATTTGTGTAAATACATATTCTACAATTAAGTTTTAATTTGTATAAATTTGAGTTTGATATGTAATGTATGAACGTAAAAGAATGTATCAATTTTGGTTTGTTTATGCATGTTTAGGTATAGTGTGTATATTTGATATATATATGGAATAGTAACATTTATCTCGGCGATTATTTATCGTAGAAATTAAGTTTCATGCCCGACACGTATATCCCTAAACTTTTAGTTTCCTTATTCATTTTTGCAATAGCAAATTTTGTAGGATTATTTTTTGATTTTATTTCAAAGTAATCTTGATTCTTGGTGGTTCCCGCTAATCTTCCTATAAATTTCATTCCTAAAACCCAGTAGATCGCTTTGGTTTATCTAGTCTTGATCTTTGTTTTACCCATTGATAGACACAAACCTAGATTGGATCTAGAAATGCGTAATTTGGTTTATTAGTGTGTTTTCTAGAGTCGTAATTTGGTTTATCTAGTCTTGATCTTGATTTATCGTTATTGTTTTGGTCTTATTATATTGGGAATTTGTATATTTCTCTTGGTTTGTGTCTTGGGTGCCTAGAAATGACTTTATATGCATCTTTGTCGTGTATGTGGCTAGTCCATATTATAGGGAGACGGCAAATTTTTTTATTAGTCGGGTAATTGCGAACATTTATACTATTAACTTGAGCCTATTGTTGATCCACTAGAGCCTATTAAGGGCTATTGGAGTTGATGGGTGGGCTTGGGGCAACGAGGCCACACGAGGCCATGCCAAGCTTAGCCAAGCCTCACGGGCCAAGCCAAGCTTGGTTGTTAGCATGGTAAGCTATTCAAACATTAAGCCAATATAAGCGATCTTTAGGGAACTGTTAGTGCTGATAGAAGGTAACTAGACACACATGGTCAATAAAGAGACTATTTATCTTTTTAACAAGGGTATTTAACACTTATGTATATAAGAATAAAGCTACAAAATGTTATAGAAGTTTATAAATTGCTCAACCAAGTTATGCATGCTTACAAGTATGCTCAAGTCATATGGTTACAAGTATGCTCAAGTCATATGTTAATTAATATTTATAATGTTGTTCGTAGTAGTAAGTACTGGTGGAATCATGGACCTCTATTCGCATCAGTAGTTGGATGGCACGACGAAAGTCAAGTGCCCATATAGGTGCTTCTGATTGAATTTAGAATTTGGTTGCCAAGTGTTTTTGGAGTATCGTATAGTCACCCGTAATGTATGAATGGTAAGTCGCAGAATCGATGTCCATGTTTAAAGTGTAAGAATATAAATTATATGGACTGAGAGACATGGTAAACTATCATTTACTTGTTTCGGGTTCATGAAAAATTACGAAGAATGTTTGGTGGGCACATGGGCGAGAGAAGAGATGATGGCATCACACACAAGTACACAATTCGAGGCGAGTAGTACTTTCATCGTATGAATGAAATGGTCCATGATATTGCAGGCCGATTTTGATTGGGAGCAAAGCGAGAGAGCAACCTATGAATTACGATGCCAAAGACTTCTTTAAGTTGTTAGGCGAGGGTAAAGAAGCCATTGTGGCATGGTTGCACCAAACACACTACATTGTCTGCAGAGTGGCGACATTACTTAACATCAAGGGTGATCACAACATGAGCCATGAGTGTTTTGAGTCACTCTTGAAGGCAATTAAGAGTATGTTTCTGACGGTGAGAAATTACCTGGTACTTTTGTAAGAAAATGATGAAGAAGTTGGGTCTTGGATACCAAAAGATCGATCGTGTCCCAACGATTGCATGTTGTTTTATAAGGAAAATGAACAGATGACAAGGTGCACGTTTTGCAGTCATGATCGGTTTAGGCCTAATAAAGAGGGTGTGACTACAAAAAAATCAAGTATACCGTTTAAGATTCTAAGGTATTTTCCAATAACACATCGACTAAAAAGATTGTACATGTCTTCAAGATCATTTGAACATATGAGTTGGCACGCGAAATCTCCAACTAAAGATGGAGAACTAAATCATCCCATGAGATGGACAAAGCTTGGAAATATTTCAACTTAGCACATCCCGAATTTGCATTGGAACCTAGAAATGTGAGGCTTGGATTGTCCACCGATGGTTTCAATGCGTTTGGCCACTTAGCCGTCCAGCACTCGTGTTGGCTTTGTGATTGTTATTCGCATAACTTGCCTCCTTGGATGTGTATGAAAACGACCATACTTATTTCTTTCACTCATGATTCTCGGTCCCAAGAGTCCCGGAAAGAACTTAGATGTTTACTTGAGACCTCTTATAGACGAGTTAAAGGTATTGTGGGAGGATGGAGTACAGACTTGGGATGTTGCAACGAAAACAAATTTCAACCTTAGGGCAGCGGTTATGTGGACTATAAGTGACTTCCCAGCTTATGGTATGTTAGTTGGATGGAGTACACACGGGAAGTTGGCTTGTCCGTATTGTATGGAGCATACAAAGTCGTTTAATCTATCAAAAGGTCGAAAGCCTTGTTGGTTTGACTGTCATCGTTGGTTCTTACCGGTAGATCACCCGTTTCGAAGAAATAGAGAACACTTCAGGAAAGGGAAAGTAGATAATGATATGCCTGCACCGTGATTGTCGGGAACGGAGATGCGAGATCGTGTGATGAGATTTCCGGTTATCCCATTTGGTAAGGTTGATGCGACAAACATAATCAATGGGTTTGGTGAATCTCATAACTGGGTTCGGAGAAGCATCTTTTGGGAATTGCCTTATTGGTCTACAAATTTGATTAAATCATAATCTAGATGTGATGCATATTGAGAAGAATGTGTTTGACAATGTGTTTAACACTTTGTGATGAATGTTACGGGAAGACAAAAGATAACGATAAGGCACGCGTTTGGACATGAAAGATATTTGTAAGCGTCTGGATTAGAACTTTATGAATCTCCTAATGGTAAGATTGTCAAACCGCACGCAAGGTACACATTGTCCAAAAAGCAAGTTGAAGATGTGTGCACATGGGTTAAGTCTCCGAAACTACCAGATGGATATCGTCAAACATTGCAAGGTGTGTTACTGGTGGGAAATTACAAGGATGAAGAGTCACGACCGCTATGTGTTCATGGAGAGACTCATACATATAGCATTTCGGGATCTCGCTTGATAAACCAATATGGGATGCTTTTGACGGATCTTAGTCGTTTCTTCAAAGACTTGTGTTCAAAATCATTGAATGAGAAGGACATGTTTGTACTTGAGAAGAACATCATAGAGATCACGTGTAAACCGGGAAAAATATTCCCTTTGGTTTTTTGACTCCATGGAGCATTTGCAAATCCATCTTCCCTATGAAGCTCGTGTGGGGGTCCGATTCAATATAGATGGATGTACCCTTTCGAGAGGGTGATGGGAAACCTTAAGAGGAAGGTGAAGAATAGAGCTTATGTCGAGGGGTCGATATATGCGAGGCATACATTTTGATGAGATATCTACGTTTGTCTCGGACTATTTTCCGGACGAAGTCTTGACAAAGGCCAATCAGTATCGAGACATGATGATGGGGAAATGTTGAACTAAAATGGCTCTCTCTCGTATTTGGTCTATCGGGCCGCGCTTATGGAAAAAGGAAGTGCATATTTCTCTCTCGAGCAAGAATTACATGCCGCATATACTTACATTCTTCTCAATTGTGAGGAGATCGACGAATTTGTGAGGTACATGTAAACTTGATATTTTATCTTTAAGTTGAAAATTTATTCTAATATGTTAATGTTTATAACATGGTATAGATTGTATGCGATGACGAAGTTAAAAGTGAAGCATGCCGACATAAGCGATAAAGATATTCAAATCAATCGGGATAAAAACTTTTGCACTTTGGCTAAAGGACAAAGTAAGTTCAATTTTTAAGACGTAGTGTATATATATATAATATATATACTCCATATGTTAACTATGACTTCATTTAATAAGATGGAGTTTTTGTAGGCTTTGGTCGAGGGATCAACGATTAAGGCTTAATGTACAAGTCCTAGCTATGGGACCGAACGAGGATCAAGTCGTATGCAATGGTTACAAAATAAATGGTTGTGAATTTTACACAAAGGCATATGGGCGCAGAAAAGAACAACGAACTCGGAGTGTGTGTCCAAGGAGATTGTTACAATGAGCTTGGTCGTGCCTTTTATGGGGAGTTGGAGGAAATCGTAGAGTTGTCGTAATGCAAGGGCACGACGGGTCATATTCACTTGTTCAAGTCTTAGTTGGTTTGATTGAGGAAAAAGGGATACGTGTTACGGACATGGAATCGCCGATATTGACCTCCATAGTCTCTGCAGACTCCAACAAACCGTTTGTTTTACCAACTCAAACAAAGACAAGTATACTACACTCTTAGTCCCTGTTAGAAAAGGGATAGGCCGCTTCTGATTGGCAAGTTGTAATTTATACTCCCGCCGTAGTCGTGTAGAATTAGTTGATGGGGAGATTTACAAGAAGCGGATGCTTCATAGTCGACTACTAATAAATGTGGAGGACGACAATGAAGTAATCCAGTTAGATGGTGGAGATGAACCACATGAATTAGATCTCGAGTCAATACTTGTGTCGGATGACATTGATCTCACGAGGAGGAAGAGTTATCGAATGAATCGACATAGAATCAAGCGGATGATGGTTATGAATCTGCAACACGATACAAGATGATTACGAATCGAGACATTGACACTTGAACTCATGAAATGTATGTTTAGCAATACATGTTTTTTATATCATTGTCATGTTTATGTCTTAAACTATTTAAATGCAACTTTTGTTTATTGTCATTTTATATTCATATATATACATGTTTATATCAATCGTCATGTATGTACTAAACTATTTTATTATTTTGTTAATTACAGGGTGATCAAGGAGGGGATGACGCTTGACATAACCTTGTACTTGTATATTCATTATTTGGATGTTTGTATATATTTTACTTAAACAAGTTTTGAAATGTTATTATATTTATTCAAATCATATTGGTTTTAAAGGTTTATATACTAGTTTGGTGTATGTGTTGGTGGACGATGGATGTTTATATTGTTTTGTATGTTGTTTATCTTGGTGTGTATGTGTGTTGGGATAAAGCGTAGAAAAAGCAGTACTGAGTTTTGGGAATTACGCAAAGCAACAAAATCTGGTACTGTTTTTTTTTCATATCGGTGATCGCGTGCGGTCATTGAACGATATTAGCGACGGCATAGTATCGGTGACATGACGCGGTCATTGATAATGGTCATCGACACGTGGACCACGTCATCTTTGCCCTGGACCATCTCGATTTCATTTCAATGACCGTATTTGTCATTTTTCGATTCGCTTCATGGCGATCGCAGATATCGCTGATCAGCTAATAGTGGTCGTTGATGTGCATCCCAATGACAGATTTTATCGACGATTATCGGCGTGACTTTCGATCAGCAGATAGCTATCTATGACCGAGTCGTGCGGTCAACGATAATCGGTCATTGATAAGCCTTTTTTGTTGTAGTGCACTACTACCAAAGATAATCTTGTATTCATTAGTATCACGACCACAAATTATCCATGCACTACTACCAAAGATAATCGTGTATTCATTAGTATCACGACCACAAATTATCCATGCACTACTACCAAAGATAATCGTGTATTCATTAGTATCACGACCACAAATTATCCATGCACTACTACTACCAAAGATAATCGTGTTTTCAATTACGATTATGATTATCTTTGAACAATCCTCGGTCATAATCATACCAAGTCCATCTACGACTTGCGTGAGCAGCGGATGACTTTCAACATAATATGAAGCACGAGGATCATGTCAATGATATAAAGAATCAATCAAATGAGATAAAGGATAAATATTAAACATTTATAATATAATTTATCCAGGATTCAAGAATATCCCATGTTATCAATCACTTAATAATCTTATAATCTAATATCATTAATATTATAACAATATTTTAATCACTTCTTAAATTTATAAACAATTTATTTCAATTGTTTACGCTTTACCATATTATGCATTTAATCATTCAAAAATGCCATACTCATAAGATATCATCACCAATGATCAAATTCCTCATCAAAAAATATGCATATACTCTATATAGGATTCTCTAGCCATAAAATCCTATTTTCAACTTTGTTACTTCACATAACATATTTAACTCATATGTTCGTAACTAAACTATTTTCATGAAAAATACCAAATCAGTCCCAAATATATTTCTTTTCTGGGATTTAGCATAATATAGTCCCATAATGAACATACATTTTTCTCGGAATTTTTAAAATTCATTTACTATTTTTCAAAAATCAATTTCTAATTAATTCCTTAAGAAATTAGCTACCTCAAGGTTAACTCCAGAAATTCCCAATTCTTGGCAGGACCTTACACATGTTAATGTGAGCCTCCAGTTTAAATTTCATGGTCATCGGAGTTGTAGAACTCCGGTTATAGCGTTTTTTGTCGAAAAAACCTAAATATTGAAATAGTCATAACTTGCTCATTTTAAGTCAGAATGAGTTCATTTTTGGACAGGAGGTACTTCATTCCATATACCTTCATGTCCCAAAAGGCCAGAATTTTTCTCATAATTTAAGTGGCCGAAACAGCCCCTCTAAAATCATGGCAGCAGTTTTTTCGGTTTTTACAACTTTGCACTCCTTTGCTAAAATCAGTCCACACAAAAATCTACAACACCTTTTCCAGTAATTCCACTTGGATTAGTTAGGTAACTCATAGATCTAACTCTAGGACTTAACCACACTCAAAAATTCAAAATATAATAGGAGATATGGTCAATTGAATTTCATGTTACGTTTTTCACCAAAATTTGATTTTCAACTCTTTGTGATTTTTAAGAAACTTTCATGTTTTCATATACTAACAAACATAACTCATCATAAAACTTACTAATACTTTATATACCCATGATTTTTATCAGTTCTATATTTTTATTATGACTTTCATCATAATCCTCGTAAACAGATCCTTTTAGTTGAAGAAATATTTGAGGGTTTAAGAAATGGATTTTTGTACTAGGGTCAATACAAAATTCGATTTCACGCTCTAAGTAGGCTAAGAAGTCTTCAAGAATACGCCAGGAAATTTATCAATAATAGAAATATCATTCAAAGCGTGACTCTCATCCAAAACTTGGATAGATCGTCACATTGATACCAACTGTGACTTACATCCCTTAACCTAGATAGCACCTCACAATGATACCTATATACTTGCCATCTTCATTCACGATGTCGCCTACGAGAAAAATTAAAGCGGTGCATTCCACACAAGGAAGTCAACAACGAAAGGTTCGGGGCTCTTTACTTATGACGATATGACAATAATTGACTTTAGTAGTTTGGTTACTTGAATTCGCACAACAAGGTTGGTTATGAATATAAAAGCTAACAACCTTGCGAAAAGCATGATGAGTAGTTAACCACTTGATTCCTAAAATCACATCAAAGGCAAGTATTTTCAAAAAGATAAGATCGACAGGTAACGTGAAAGTATTTATTTGAATCAAACAAGATTTAAAAATAGTAAGCGATGAATGAAGGCTCCTACTAACGAAGTTTCAACCAATAAGTCAAAGTCTAACTTCTCCGAGTCAAATTTAAACGTTGAGCATAAGCAAAGAGAGATAAAATAATGGGTAGAACCGGTATCTTATAAGGTATAGACTTCGCAATTTATAATTAACTAACCCGTGCTAACTTCGTTCGGTTTACTCACTTTTTGAGAAGTCATGAAAAATGCACTTCCTAAAACCAACGACTTTTTTTTGTCCAAATCCACCTTTGGTGCCTCCGTCCCAGCTAGAATTGACTTTGGTGCACAACAAAATTGGGCTAAATGACCTTCTCTTCTTGCAATTTCCAATTCAATTATCTTTGCCATGATTACCACCGAAGTGGTTACCATTCTTGGCATGATAATTTCCCCCACGATGGTTATCATTATTCGATGGCCGTTGCAATGATATGATTATTATCGTGTTGTTGGTCGTTACCTTTTGTTTGAGCTGAATCAACACTCTCATGTGTTTCATTGCTTATCTCAGCATTTTCAGATGCCATTCTCAAACACTGTCACAAAAGAAGGGTTAATTAACATATCACATATTATTCCTATACTCTGACCGACCAATTAAATACCAAATAAATTTAGGTAGGTCATACTAGTGAAGGAATTTCCGTCTCTCCCTCCTAGTTCTTATCTCACATCTCACCGGGGATCATATCCTAAGCTCGATACCAACCGTGACGCCCCCCAAAATTAGGTATCGCCACCCATCTTGGGTCGCCACTATACATGGTACATAAATCCAAATACAAACTTAATTATACATCCGTCGTGTAACATACGACAATACATAAAGCGAGAGTTCTAATAGGAATATTGTCATTTAGACAATATCCATACTCAAGGAGTCCTCATTACAATTATTATCACACTATTTTTCTGAGAATAGTGAGGACTACTAATGCTATCTCGGGACCATCACTCTGCTTTCCGAACTCGTCCCGCCTATATTCTCATTTTCAAGAAGAAACGGTGAAAGAAAGGGTGAGCTCAACTAGCCCAAGAAGAAATATTATGACTAAGATAATGCGAATAAATTATCAATAGTCTTCAACAATGTTAAACCGATAAAATACAATAGACAACGGTTTAAGCTGCGGTGAATAATATGCAATCCATTAAAAGAGTCAAGTAGAGAATAAAGTCTACTATCTTTTAGGTTTTAAAAGGTTTTCATCAATTTTTATCATTTGAGACTCGACTTAATAAATAAACCACCACATCTAATCATCCACGTACCACGGTCAAGGATTTTCATCAAATTATCAATGGTCATGACTATACCGAATCACCCCGGTCATAATCATACCAAAAATAATCCATCATCGCATAAAATTTCACTTTGGGGACTTTTGTCACATCATTTATATCAAGCCGTGATTATCTAGAATGATCCTCGGTCATAATCATACTAAGTTCATCTATGCACGTAAGCCAAAGATAACATAATATAACATGAGGATGATGACAATGACATAATAATTCAATAAAACAAGTTCAAGAATTATTTAATCCATGAATTATTAACGCTCAAATTGTCAACATGATCTTGTTTTGTGAGAGTAAAATTCAAGAATGATCGGAAGAATAATTCCATGAAAGATATTGGATGAAACGCAAATATCAAGGATATTCTACTAATTTCATAGAGTATAGAAGTTAAAGTTTTAACCAATTTGGGTATAATAAAGAATGGAATAACAAAAGAAATCACCGTGCATGCGATTGCCATGTATGCGAGTTATTCAATAGAATAATAATAACGGAATCAGTCGGGGTGAAATTCACAAGCATGTGATGATCCAAATGTAATAATAAATTTGAATAATAAACAATGGAACCGGTCAGGTGTAAAACACACGATGAGGATATTCAGCGGAGAATAATAAATGCGGAATAATAAACAATGGAACCGGTCGGTGTAAAACACACGATGAGGATATTCCAACGAGAATAATAAAGAATGGAATAATGTAGAAGAAGATCACCAAGTATAGGGGATTCCAGCGTATCTGAGTTATTCCAATGAGAATAAATAAGAATGGAATAACATAAGGATTTCACCAAGTATAGGGTACGCCGCATATACAAAGTTATGTATAGGGTATACCACTTTTACGAGTTATTCAGCAATGAATAATAATGAATGGAATAATGAAGTTCTCTTCATGAATAAGAAAGAATAACACCCTTACGGGTACAACAAATAATACCCCTTACCGTAAAAAGACATTTGGATATCAAAGTAGTGAAGTACCCGAATACTCTTCTTCTTTCTCTCTATAGATTTTCTCTCTATAACTTCTCTCTATAATTTCTCTCTACAGAGTTTCAAGGTGAATTCGTAAAGAAAATAATGAAGGAATGAGCTTCATTTATAGGAAAATAGAATGTATAGTAATTAATCCATGAAGCGGTCCAGATTGATTTACTTTAATCTGACGGTCCATATTTAAAAGCAAAATCTTTTAAATAAAATATAATATATTCTATTTATATAAAAATATTTTACTATGCAAACACTATGCAACACTATGCAAAATACTATGCAAAAACACACTATGCAACACTATGCATAATAAAATATAATATATTCTATTTATAAAATAACTTTAATAAAGTATTACATTTTATATAAAAGATGTTTACATTTTATTACGTTAATAATACTGAATAAAACAAAACGTCATTATCATTATAATAATTCGTATTATTAATCGACAATAATGGAATCAAATGGTGACTTTCACATAAGCATCGATAATCAATGGTGTCTTCTTATACGCAACCACGTACGACATCGTACTTTTACTACTAATGAGTAGTTCAACAAAGATCAACCAGTAAAACTTCCATGAATTATTTCAATAAAATATTTTTATCGTTTCTCAATCCAAACAATAATTACATTTGTGGGGTCCACCAATGATTGAGTAGTTATGCGAATATTCCTCGCTAAACCGAATATTCTCGACCAATCGAATATAATATAACCACTTGCATACTTTGTAAAATTTATAAATACTACCCACAACTATAATATTATCTCAAATTCACACCATAATATTAAAAAAATTTCGACAAAATTTAAATCTTTATTGATAAAATCTGGGGTCTCACACACTGGGTATTCCAACAAGATAATCTGTAATAACTACTGTAGTTATTTATAAACAACTTATATTTGTCATTTTCTTCATCCAATCGTTTTTCCGTTATGGGGCCCATAAAAGATCGCTACTGGTCGCATCACGAATATTCCCACAAGACGAATATTCAACGACCAAACGAATATTCCCAATAATAATGAATATTTTATGACCACTTGCTTATTCAAAATATTTGCGTATTTTACCCATAACTATCCACATTAATCAAATAAACCCTTACTATTTCAAAATAATAAATAGAGAAAAATAAATTTCATTTATTAATAATTTGGGGTCTTACAGATATTTTGGACAAAAAGAAGAAATTTTATATTTAAATTGAATAAGTGTCGTATATCGTGAATAGTCCAGTATCGTGAATAGTAACTCAAACACCAAAAGTTCCAAATTTGATAAAAACTTCAGATCAATATTTCAAAGATAATGATATTGAAGAAATAATATCATTCTGAAAAAAAATAATATTCTTACCTCGAAAGGCAGTACTCTAGTTGAAACACAGGATATAGACTATGACTTGAACTTGCATCAGTATAGCAATACTCAAAGTATACTCAAAATACTCACAAGAATAAACTCGATAATATAGAGAGAGAAAACTTCGATATCGGTGTGATTTTCAATTCTAACCCAAGCATCTATTTATAGGAAAATGCTTAGAACACACCAAAGCGAAAATTTAATAAAATATTAATATATATTTATTAAATTCTTACACATACTTTTATCAACTGAATTCAACATTCAACACAAGTAGCCCACCTCACAAAACTTTTAAAAAACGTTTTTGTTATTTAACATAATTAAAACTTCAAAAATTAACTATTTCTGAGCTTCGGAACTTCAATAAATCATAATAAATAGCCCTTTTGTCAAAAAAATTGAATCTCTTAATTTGTATAGGAAATTCAATTCTCTACAACTTTACGAGAAGAAAGTTTTCCAAATTCCAAAGCAGAAATTGGCCAAGAAATCCACAAACGGACATTTTTTAAAAATTTATAATCAAATTTCATTCAATAATTGTGTCCACCAACACACAAAATATATGTTAAACATTTAATGCCACAAAATACTCTACCTCCTCATATACTCATATATCCCACATTCATTATAAAAATATCACCGCTAATATATTATTAAAATAATATATTTAAATGAATTATTTTATCAAAAAAGATAAAATATTAATTTTCAACAATTGTCACAAAAATTTTCTCCATCTATATCCACATACAAATCAATATTTTCCTCATCATATAAATTAATAATTAATTATTCATAAATAATATTACAGAATCACGATCTTGCAACTGTGGTAGTTTTCGGAAAGAGGGGCTTTCAATAAGGATCTCTCTTCTACAAGCAGCCTTGATTAGGTGACCAAACCTCTTCTTAGACAAAACTTTCTAGACATTGCCAATAATGTTATCCAATAATATTATTAGGATAATATGAATTATTGCTTCGATAATGGAAAATACCGTGTAATGACAATTTATTGAAACAACAGTAATATAAAATATCAACGCAGCAATTATTGAATCAATAAAATAAAATCTTGAATAGTAATTCTTTGTAATAATTCTTGAGTAGTGCCTTCTTATGTAAGAATCAATAATTGGTGCAATCTGAGTGTCTTCTGCTGTTCAACAACGCGTATTAGTGTGTTTTAACCACCGGGTATTCCAACAGTATTAATGGTAACAACTACGCCGTTATTTATAAACAACTTATATTTGTCGTTTTCTTCATCCAATCGCTTTCTGTTATGGGGCCCACAAAAGACTGCGCCGTCGTACGAATATTCTCCGACAGTACGAATATTCCACGACCAAACGAATATTCCCCGACAATAATGAATATTTTATAACCACTTGTTTATTTGAAATATTTGCGTATTTTACCCATAACTATCTACATTAATCAAATCAACCCTTACTATTTCAAAATAATAAATAGAGGAAAATAAATTTCATTTATTAATAATTTGGGGTCTTCGATTCATTATTCAATATTTTATTTTATTGATTCAATAATTCTTTGCGTTGATATTTTATATTATTGTTGTTTGATAATTGTCATCCTTTGCGGTATTTTCCATTATCGGATCAATAATTCATATTATTTGAATAATATTATTAGATAGCATTATTGGCAATGTCTAGAAAGTTCATCGAGGAGAGGTTTGGTCACCTAATTGCTGCGCCAATAAGGAGAAATCCTTATTGGAAAGCCCCTCTTTCTGAGGCGAACTTGGTTGTCATAAATGTGATTCTGTAATATTATTTGTGAATAATTAATTATTGATTAATATGATAAGAAAATATTTATTTGACGTGGATATAAATGATAGATTTATTTATGTGGTTATAAATGAAAGAATTAATGTTGAGGTGTTTTAACAGTATTTTGTCGGATTGGAGGTATTAAAAATTAAACCAGGGTTTTTGAGATATATTGCGGGAGTTATGATTTTTAATCTGATCGTTGGATCGTTGTTATTTTTGGATATGTTATACATATATAAGTTGAGTATATGTCCACAAATTTTGAACCGTTAAAAATGAGCGTATGATTTGTTATGAATTTTAAGAGGTGACTGGTTCAGAAATTATTGAAGTATCCGAATTTATCATTTTGGTGGAAAATTATAGAATTGGTGGGCCCCACTCTTGGTTGGTGAAGAAATGTGCTGAGATTTTTATTCAAATGTGGTGGGTGGGAATAGTAGCAGGTAAAACCATCGAGTCATGAGTTAAGTGCGCTTGGCGTCTTAACATTTTTCCTATAATAGAGAGGCTAAGTTAGAATTGAAAATCACACCAGAAACAAGTTTTCTCTCTTTCTCTCTTTAGATTAGTGAGTGTATTTTGAGAGTATTTAGATACTTTGTGAGTTTCTATTTATCAGTGCAAGTTTCCTTCAGCCTTATACCGATATTCCGATCAGAAGTACTGATATTTTGAGGTAAGGGATGTTATTTTCTTCATATATGATATTATTTCTTCAATATCATTATCTTCAAGTATTGATCTAAACTTTTATCAAATTTAGAACTTTTTGTGTCGGGATTACTATTCACGTATACAAAGACTATTCAAGAATACTAAGACTATTCAATTAGAAAAATGAAATTTTCTTCTTTTGTCCAAGATGTCTATTATGGTTACTATCTTTGATTGTATCCATGTTTTGATCTTTATTCTTGAATTTTACTTCAAAATTGGTTATTATGGAGTATTATTGATTTTGGATAAACTGTAATACGAATCCTTAATATTTGATCTTTTATCTCATTGGATTCGTTTTTTTTAAAATATTTTTCATCATCCTCAGTCCTAAATGATGATACAAATGAATATCTTTTGTAAGGCCCCGAATTTTATGAGATAAAAGTATTCAATTTTTCTTATAATTACTATTCAGTAAATGGTTAAATTGATAAAAGTTAAAGTTAAGGGTGATATATATAATTTTTTCAAAATAAGCAAGTGGTTATAAAATATTCATTATTGTTGGGGAAGATTCGTTTGGTCGTGGAATATTCTCTTTGTCGGAATATTTACGACGACGAGCCTTTTGTGTGGCCCCATAACTAAAAAGCGATTGGATGAAGAAAACGACAAATATAAGTTGTTTATAAATGACGACGTAGTTGTTATTGCAGATTATCTTGTTAAAATACTAAATTGGTTAAAACACGGTGAAGATTGCGGTATTGCACCAATTATTGATTCTTACGTGTGAAAGCACTACTCAATAATTGTTGATAATTATCGCTCAATATTATATTTTATTGATTCAATAATCTTTGCGTTGATATTTTATATTATCGTTGTTTTAATAATTGTCACTACACAAGTATTTTCCATTATCGAAACAATAATTCATATTATCCGAATAATATTATTAGAAAACATTATTGGCAATGTCTAGAAAGTTCATGCAAGAAGAGGTTTGGTCACCTAATTCATGCGCGGCTAGTAAGGAGAAATCTTTATTGGAAAGCCCCTCTTTCCAGGAGGCGCACTGGTTGTCATTATTGTGATTACGTAATATTATTTGTGAATAATTAATTATTGATTAATATGATAAAAAAATATTCATTTTATGTGGATATAGATGGAGAAAATTTTTAAAGTGACAATTGTTGAAAATTCATATTTTATCTTTTTCTGATAAAATAATTCATTTAAATATATAATTTTAATAATATATTAATAGTGATATTTTTATAATGAATGTGCGATATGTGAGTATATGAGGAGGAAGAGTATTTTTGTGGCATTAAATGATTAACACATATTTTGTGTGTCGGTGGACCCCATTTCTTGATTTGAAATTTGATTATAGCTTGTAAAATCGATTGTTTGTGGATTTCGGTCAATTTCTGTTTGGAATTTGGAAAAATTTTCTTCTGCAAAGTTGTAGAGAATTGAATTTCCTATAAAAAGTCGCGCGATTCAAATTTTCAGACAAATAGGCTATTTATTATGAATTATTGAAGTTCCGAAGCTCCGAAATAATTATTTTTCAAAAGTTTTAAATTTGTTTTAAAAGAAAAACGTTTTTAACAAGGTAGGTGTGCCCACTAGCATGGAAAAAGAGCTGAGATCAGATTGTCCAAGGTGTGCGTGAAGATATATATATATATATATATATATATATTAATATTTTAATAAATTTTCTACTTTTGGTGTTACAAGCATTTTCCTATAAATAGGGTGCTTAGGTTAGAATTGAAAATCACACCGAAATTAAAGTTTTTCTCTCTATATTATCGGCGTATTCTTGTGAGTATTTTGAGTATACTTTGAGTATTGCTATACTGGTGCAAGTTCGATTCATTAATTATATCAGACATTCCAAAGATCGCTTCTTTTGAGGTAAAGGGATAGTAAAGGGATTTTAAGGGTTATTATGTTTTTAGTTTCGAAATTTTTCTGAACCTTCAAAATTTTGGAAAATTTTGAAATGATATTTCGATGTGTTTTGTAGATTGTGTCCAAAATGGCGATTTTGGATGTATAGATTAGGAGTTATGGATTTTATGAGAAAAGACTATTTAAAAAGTAATCATTTATAACTCCTTGTGGTTAACTCCAAAATTGATGAAATTTTTATTGGGAGTACATCTATATAATATCAGTATACCTTATTAATTTCGGAATTTTTGGACAAAAGTACAATTTATGATAAATGTCTAACTATTCGGTAGTTTTGGCCATATGGAAAATAGTAAATGAATTTTTAAAATTCTGAGAAAAATATATATTAAATATGGGACTATATTCTTCTAAATCCCAGAAAATAAATATTTTTGGAACTGATTTGATATTTTTCATGAAAATGTTCTAGTTATGAGTAAATGAATTAAATATGTTATGTGAAGTAAGAAAATTGGAAAATATGATTTATTGGCTTGAGAATCATATATGAGGTATATGCAGATTTTTATGAGGGTTTTGGTTAATGATGATGAAATATTATGAGTTTGGAATTTTAGATGATTAAATGCATTAATTATTAAAGTGTAAATAATTGGATTAAATTATTTATAAGTTTAAGAAATGATTAAAATATTATTATAATATTAATAATATTAGATTATGAGATTTCTAAGTGATTTATAACATTTGGATTAAGGTGTTATAAATATGGATATGAATTTTATTATGAAACTTTATCTTTTAATTGTCGAGGTTACTTTATGCACGATATACGGTACTATGTACGAATCACGAAGTCTTATTCACGACAAATTGGTTTCTTCTCGACCAAATTATCGTTGATTTATGAATCTTACTCTTGAAATTAAAATCATGTTTTGATTATATTATTTTTATATAACATTCTTATAACCCTAATGATGATATTTCTCTTTGACTTGAGTGTAAAGATGAGTAGATTATTGGTATGATCGTGACTATAGGTTCTCTTTGGCCAATAGTGCAAAAGTTGAATTGTTGACTGGTATGATCATGACCATTGAATTTACAATTGAATATTTTTAGCTCAAGTGCAAAGGTGAATTGATTAACATGGTTATAATTATTGTTATATAACTTCTGAAATGATTATGTATTTATTTGATATATGAATATCTTTGGCTCGTAGTGCAAAGATGACTTGTTGATGAATATCTTAGCTTTGTAGCAAAAGATGAATTATTGATGAATATCTTTTGCTCGTAATGCAAAGATGACTGTTGTTGAATATCTTTGCTTTGTAGTGCAAAGATGAATTATTGATGAATATCTTTGGCTCGTAATGCAAAGATAACTGTTGTTGAATATCTTTAGCTTTGTAGTGTAAAGATGAACTGTTGATGAATATATTTGGCCCGTGGTGCAAAGATGAATTTATTAGTATGATTATGAACAGGAACTGTGATTTGGTATAACCATGATATTTGATGTTTCAGGTAAAGACAGGTGATGAAATTATCTTCGTCCTGGATGAGAAGAGGAATTTAGAATTTCAATTATGAGTTATTCACATGATTACGGACATGAACTGTTGATCGATGTTACATGGATAAAACATTGTTGGTGGACTTTTAACGTGGAGAAGACAATAGACTTTATAGTGTATTTGACTCTTTTAATGGATTGCTCATTCCGCTGCAACTATGGTTGAAAAGTTTTATCATCTATCATATGTACTAAATCTCTGATTTATTACTGATGAAGGCTATTGATAATTTAATTATCTTTAGTCATGATATTCTTTACTGGGCTATTTGTGCTCACCCTTTTGCTTCACAACTCCTTTCAGGTAATAAGAGTGTAGCTGGGTTGAGCGGGGATAACAAGGGAATAGAACGGTGGTCTATAATTGTTGAGGTTCTCCCTAAAGAGTATGAAAATAATTTTATTGAGGACTTTAGTGTGTTGTATTTTATACATCATTTAATAGTTATATTTGGTGAATCAAATAGGGTGAAAAGAACCCAACTTTGGAAGGGTGTTTTGTCACTATCATACAAGATGTCTAATGACATACAAACTCGTGTTATCATAAGACAAGGTTGTGCACATCCACTCATTTGAGTATATTTACAAGAACTACCTATATAATCTTGGTGTTTGTTTGGAGTATAATACCCAATTAGAGCGAGTGGAGATAATGATATGTCAAGAGAAGACTCACCATTGGAAAGAATATGATAGTAATCTTCTCGTTTTTCTTTGGGGTCTATTGGGTCAACCAAGGATAATTACGTGGCCATATGATATCTACCTAACCTAAAAGCATGGCCTCCCCGTATACGAAGGTTTCTTGAGCACTTCCCAAAGATTCTAATTTCTAAAACAATTTTTGATTATACCTTTATGTAAGGTGTCATTGTGACGTCTACATGATTGGTATATATTTGTATCCAAACTCACAGCATATGTGTTGTTGTATTTTGCACGACAATTGTTGTAATAAAGTTATAGTTTTTCCGTACCATATATTTGGCGACTCAGAATGGGTTGGATGGAATGGACCTATTTTGGGGTCGTTACATCTTTGGCCTGTAGTGCAAAGATGAATGATTACCTAATGAATATCTTTGGCCCGTAGTGCAAAGATGAATAGGTGTTGAGATGAACATGACCAACTGGTGATACAAATGAATATCTTTGGCCTGTAGTGCAAAGATGAATATTTGATGAAAGATGTATATTGATTGATGTTACAGGGATAAAATATTGATGATGGATTTTTAAATCTTAGAAGATAGTAGAATTCTTTCTCTCCTTGACTCTTCTAATGGATTGTTGTTTCGGCTGCAGTTGTTGATCTAAAACTTGTTGTCTATTATATTTTATCAGATTATTCCCTGTTGAAGACTAACGATAATTTGTTGTATAGTATCTTAGTCATAATATTTCTTACTGGGCTAGTTGAGCTCACCCTTTCTTTCACTGTTCTCTTCAGGAAATGAGAATATAGCTGGGACTAGTCGGGGAATGGATTGACGGTCCAGATGGTTGCATTAGTAGTCCTCACTATTTTGTGAAATAGTGTATCAATAATTGTAATAAGGACTCCTTTTTGAGTTTGTATACTCTCTAGTAGACAGTATTTGTATTCAAACTCACAGTATATGTGTTGCCATATTTTGCACGACAATTGTATTACTGAAGTTATATTTGTTTATGTACCATGTATTTGGCGACTCAGAATAGGTTGGGTGGAATGGACCTATTTTGGGGGCGTCACATTCGCCTGTTGTTGCATGAATTGCATAAAGTCACTGACCATCCCATCATTCACCATTTCATCGGTGTTATTATTTTCATGAGGAGTATTGTACTCTGGTTGCACATTATCCTGATTATTGATCTGTGGAGACTCAACGGTCTCCTGTGCTCCATTGATAATCTCAACATTCTCGGATGCCATTTTCAAACACTGCCACAAAACAAGGGTTAATTAACATATCACATATTATCCCTATACTTTGACTGACCAATTAAATACCAAATAAACTTAGGTAGGTCATACTAGCGAAAGAATTCCCCGTCTCTTCCCTCCTAGTTCTTATCTCACATCTTAGCCAGGGATCATATCCCTAAGCTTTGATACCAACTGTGACGCCCCCAAAATTAGGTATACGTCACCCATCTTGGGTCGCCAGATACATGGTACAGAATTCATATACAACTTACTAATACAACTATCGTGCACAATACGACAAAACATAAACTGTGAGTTTGAATACAAATATTATCTACTAGAGATTATACAAACTCAAAAGGAGTCCTCATTTCAATTATTATCACACTATTTCACAGAATAGTGAGGACTACTAATGCTATCCTTTGGACCATCACTCCGTTCCCCGACTCATCCCAAAATTTATATTCTCATTTCAAGAGAAAACGGTGAAAGAAAGGGTGAGCTCAACTAGCCCAAAGAAGAAATATTATGACTAAGATAATGCGAGAATAAATTATCATTAGTCTCCAACAATGTTAAAGCGATAAAATATAATAGACATCAAGTTTAGCTGCAGTATGAACAAGCAATCCATTAAAAGAGTCAAGTAGAAAATAAAATCTACTATCTTTTATGATTAAAAAGGTTTTTTTCATCATTATTATCACGAGACTCAAATTTTAATAAATATTCCACATCATCGAATCACCCCTGTCTTTACGGCCGAGGATATTCTTTAGTATCACGACCACAATTTATCCATGCACTATGTGCCAAAGATAATCGTGTTTTCATCAACGGTCCGATCATGCCATAAAACAATTCATCTTTGCTCCCTTGGTAGAAGAGAATCCATAGCCATAATCATACCAAAAGCGCCCATCAATGCACTCACGGCCAATGAGGACTTTTAATTTTCACATCATTTGTAACATTACGGTCATGATTATACCGAATAATCCCTAGTCATAATCATACCAAGTCCATCTATGCACTACAGGCCACAGATGACTTTCAATATAACATAAACATGAAGATGATGACAATGATATAAGAATTCAATTAAACAAGTTCAAGAATTAATTTGTCCAGGAACCAATAACGTCCAAATTGTCAACATGATACTTTTTTATAGAATAAAATTCAAGAATGCTCAGAAGAATATTTTCATGAAAAATACTGGATGAAGCGCAAATATCAAGAATATTCCACTAATTTCATGGAGTATAGAAGTCAAAATTTTAATCAACTGAGTATAATACCGAATGGAATAACAAAAGATATCACCATGGATGCGGTACTTCGCATAGACGGTTATTCCAACAGAATAATAATAACGGAACCAGGTCAGGTGAAATTCACACTGACAGGATGTTCCAACAGAATAATAAATGCGGAATAATAAATGATGGAACCGTGTTCGGCGTATAGCATGCATGAGGATATTAAACAGAATAATAAAGACGGAATAATAAAAATAGAACTGTGTCCCAGATATAACACATGCTGGGATATTCCGGCGTAATAATAAAGATGAATAATAGAAGATTGTCACCAAGTATAGGGTAGCCCGCGTATACAGGTTATTCCAACAGAATGATAAAGAAATGGAATAACTGAAGTTCTCTTCTTGAATACAAAAGAATAATATCCCTTACCAGTAAAATAATACTTGATATAAGAGTAGTGAAGTAGCAGAAAACTTTTCTCTCTCTCTATAGTCTCTCTCTATAGTTTTCTCTCAGAGTTCAAGTGAATTGTAAGAAAATAATGAAGGAATGATCTTCATTTATAGGAAAATGGAATGCATAGTAATTAATCCATGAATGGTCCAGATTGATTTACTTTAATCGACGGTCCATATTTAAAGAAAAATCTTTTAAATAAAATATAATATATTCTATTTATATAAAAAGATTTTTTTACTATGCAAACACTACGAGCACTATCGATAATAAAATATAATATATTCTATTTATAGAATAACTTTAATAAAGTATTCATTTTATATAAAAAGTTTTACTTATGCAAAACACTACGCATAATAGAATATAATATATTCTATTTATAGAATAACTTTAATAAAGTATTCTATTTTATATAAAAGATGTTTCGCTGTTTTATTACATTAATAATACTGAATAAAACAAAACTTCTAAATCAACAATAATTGAATCAAATAATGTGAGATATCTTACGCAAGAACTATTGTAGCAATAATTGAACAAAACCGGGTGACTTCTCACATAAATATCAATAATCAATCTGAGTGTACTACTACGCAACAACGCCAGACATCGTATTTTTTACTCTTGAGTAGTTCAACAAAGATCAACGAGTAAAACTTCCGCCGTTATTTTCAATAAAATATTTTTGTCATTTTCTCAATCAAACAATAATTCCGTTGTGGGGTCCACTAATGATTGTACTTGAGCATCGGATATTCCCCGACAAAAAGAATATTTCCAACCAATCGAATAAAATATGACAACTTGCATAATTTGCAAAATTTATAAATACTACCCACAACTATAACATTATCTCAAATTCACACCATAATATTAAAAAAAATATTTCGAGAAAATTAAATCTTTATACGTAAAATCTGGGATTTTACAGATACCGAATTACCGGTTTTGATCTCTGGTTAAATACAAAAATAAATCTGGAATTTTTTCGGTTTGGTTTTCGGTTATACCGCATGGTAATATATATAATTATTAATAATAATTAAATAACTTTTTTTATTAATACTTTTTTAAAAAACTAAGAAATCATTAACTATTAATAATAATTAATATATAAAATAAAACTATAAAACATTATTAATATGTATAAAAAATTAATAAAACTCCTATTATATAGAAATTATTAATATAAAAAATTATTTAATATATAAAATTACAAAACATTAACTATTAATTATTAAATTTTGGTATTTTCGGTATTTTAGTTTTTATCGAATTCAAAAGAGTCATTACTGCTACCGAAAAGTATTAAAATACCGAAAAATCAGTACCGGTAAAAAATCAAAAAAACCAAAAATTATGAGCACCCCTATATACCGATTTTTGTACGGCCTATTTATGGTTTGGTTTTCCTGAACCGGACAGATATATACCGGTTTTATAATAATAATAATAATTAAAATAATAAAATTATAATAAAAATAATTATTATATTAATTTTCGGTAAAAATCGATACCGAACCTGTACCAGTATTGGTACTGAAATTTGGCTAATTTTGGTATCGTTTCGGTTCGGTTCGATATCGGTCCTGTTCGGATCGGTAAAAATCGGTTGCACACCCCTATCGATGACCAGTCAGGGTCTAAAAACCTTGATATCAATTTTGAGATTTAAAATTTCACAAATTGACTCTAAAAAGTTAAAATATATGTCTAATTTTAAGGATGGTGTGGGCAAGGAAATCGTGCCTTGCTAGTTAGGGTTTCGTGTTGACTGAGGAGGAGAGGAATCCACGAAGAGCACATAATTGATTGATTGATTGAAGAGGGGAGAACGACAAGTGGGCGATTACTCCAATGACGCGTGGCAGAACCCCTAGAATCCGGAAACCTTATTAGGGTTATTGGGATTCCAAGAACCTTCTTCTTGAGTCCTTCCACTCCTAGCATCCGGAAACATTATTAGGGTTATTGAGATTCCAAGAGTACTCTACGTGAGTGTTGAGAGAGAATGTCTAAGTCCTTTGATCGTCCAAGAGTTCAAGTCATGAGTCTGAAGAGAGGTCCCTTCCCAATGGAATGAAAAGGGTAATAATAGGGTTTTCTGGAAAGTAGTTATGTGCAAGGCACATGCTTTCAGGAAAATTCTAGAAATACCCTTTAGTCCTTATAATAATGCCCATATTTTCCTGTCCTTCTAGCCACCAATTCAATATATCCCTCAATCAATTTCCAAAACGAAGCTTCACATTTGAGTCTTCCGCCTTCGGGACCGTGGAGACTTCTCCTGTCTACAGACATTTATTTATGACTTTTTCGTCTTCATTCTATTAGGTTATGCGAATCCTAATTTACACATTTAATGATGTTGTGGAACCCTAATTGCGCATTTAATTCAATTAAATTATGTGAACCCTAATTTTACACTTGAGCCCACAGATGAAAATCAAACAAAGCATGGACAAAGTTAGAACCACAAACATACATGGTTACTAATAATGCAGAAAAAAATAACCACAAAAAATCATATGAATCTTAATTTCTCTTGCAAATCTTATTTTGCCTGTTTGTTTCATTCTCTTATCCCAGTATACTTAATTAGAACCACAAACATGCATGCATGGTTACTAATAATGAAGAAGAAAAAAATAGCCACAAAAAATAGATATATTCCAAATAAATTTGTGGACCTTTGACCATATATATTAATTCTCACCATGCAATATATAGAAAAGAAAAACGACAAAATCGGTGGTGCCACTAATCCCCTTAACCGCACCTGCATAATTAAGTTGATAACCATTTTTGACATAATCGTTTCATTGAATTCATTAACATGGCAAAACTTGCAATTGCATTGGTTCTTGTTGTGGCGGTGATGTTAACGGCCAGAACGGTTTGGGGCTCCAAAGAGTACGTGGAGGCCCAATGCAAGTTGACTCCAATACCCGAGGCGTGCCTTAAAATTGTCTCACCCGAAATCAACGACAGTTTTTACGAATTGGTGAAAGTGGCCTTGTTTAATAGCGTAAGCATCCTTAAAGAGACCGAAAAAGTGTTCAAGCTAATTGTCCACGAATCTATGTTTACTGATCAGCATGAAGCCGTCCAAACCTGCGTGGATTCAACGGAAGCGGCCGGAACCAATCTCGATAGCGCTGCATTAATTCTGGCTAAGATTGACCCCAATGTTACCCGGTTCGAGTTGGCTGGGCCTCTGGGGCACAAGGTGGCTACAGAGTTTAGTCTAGCTGAACGAAATATTGCTACTTGTCCACCTCTGTTGGCCAAACTTGATGCCAACAAATTGCTACCTCAAAAGGATTTTGTTAATGATTCTGTGGAAACCATTCAAGTTTTGAAAAGCTTGCTGTCTTCATAATTAATTTTCGATCTTGCCATTCATCCCTCCCAGAGGATAGGAGAGGAGACGTACGCACGTGTATATATATATATATATATATATATATATATATATATATATTGGCTAAGCTCAGTCAAAAACTGATTGGCATACCTCAGTTGTATTATTTTGTACGACTAATTAATGCACAAGACTGGTGACTAATTTAATTAATTAATCTATTTGGTGTGGAGAAGACGCATGCATGTTATATATGATCACTCTCTGATTGGGTGGGTGATCAGAAATGTAATTGAATATTATGCTTTTGTGATTTGCATATCCAATAATTTGTTTATAAACAATAATTATAAATGGTCTTCCTTATGAATTAGTATTATATACCTTTTGAAAGCTGACAATAATTGACGAAACTAACATATTTGTCTTGGCCGGGTGGGAGGGATGATATATAGGAGATCGAGGAATGGTTAACATTGTGAGTTGAAGGTGTGATCATACATACTTTTATAAGATATTCTGATCATGAATTAGAAGTTGCTCTGATTGATTCTTTTTTCAATAATGTATAACATTTTCTTTTCTTATGAGGCATATATCTTCTTAACAACACGTAATCATTATACAATTTTCTCACGTGTATCATATATAAGAAAATTTTATTTTCGTAAAAATATGCAATTATAATAAGGACTTCAAATACAACTCTTTATACTTTCACTTTTCAATATTAAGGGCCTAGCTAGAAGGAAATCACAAAAGCATGCTTAAGGAACTTTCTGTTACACGCTTAGCAAGATATAAAAAAAATTCCGAAAGATTAATTATATTTGGAGGATTTAAATGCAAAAGATTTCTTAAATTTATCTATTAAAGTCATAATTGAGGAATTAACTTGTGTTGCAGATTACTCCAGAGAAATGCTTTCTTAATTACTCAGATCCGGCAAATTAACATATATATATATATGGTCAAACCATGAAACCTCTTCTCTTCATTAAGTAGCAAAGGTGAGTGCTACATAAATCGAGAAATTATGATGAGATTCTCACGTCATATTGTTGTCAATATCCCCATTCTTTTACACAAGACTACTCAATCTTAGAAATTAAAGTACACAGAAACTAAAATCATATATATATATATATACATATATATATATATATATATATATATATATATGTATGTATGTATGTATGTATATATACCAAAGATCGAAGAGCGAATTACATGTCATTCCCAAAATTAATCCATATCAAGTCAAATCATCTCCACAAGAACATATATAGAATGTGTTTCAGTAGTTGAAGTGGTTGATGAGAGACAAAGCATTACTATTAAGTTTAGAAACACCCAAAATGCTACTCTTGACCTTCTTCTTGACGGAAGCATTGACCTTCCGACCCGAAAACCCTTCCGTGCACGTGTCCTCATCAGTTATGGCAGCACTTGCCCATGTCTTGGCATTCGCAAGCTGAAACTCCTTATCCGCACCCCGAAGATTGGCCATTGCCCTTAGGGTTTGCTGCAGCTCGTCCACCGAGTCTTGAATGTTTTCAATACAATCGCTAATAGCCGAGGCTTCGTCGCTACTAAGTCCCTTTTGTTTGGCTAGATTGGTGAACATGGTGGATGTTTTGCGGGCGGCTTTTATGGTGACTGACAGGGCGACGTAGCAGAGCTTTAGGTAACTTGTTTTAACGGACCCTGCGTAAGGAGATAGGGTTTTGTAGCAAAGGGAGGGGTAAGTGGTTGCGTTGCATGATGTCTTGATGAAATTTAGGTAGGCCTTGGGAATTTTAGGGGATGAAGTTGAAGTTGGTTGTAGAAAGGATATGAGTACAAGTGTTGTGACAATGAATTTGAGACAAATGTGGTATGGGGATGGCTTTTTGAGTGTATAAGCTTTCATCTCTACCTCTATCCGAAAATATCATATGTTGTGAATATATATTAATATTGCATGTGTGTTGAGATCGAGAAGATGATCCAAGTATTTATAGTTGGGGAAACTCTCATGTGGGGATCCATTTGGTTATAAAATTAACTTAATAGTAAGTTGGTCAATTGATCAATACAATGTTGTCATTCAGAGAGAGATCATCTCTTGACCTGCGTGTCGATATTGTATTGATCAATTGACCAAATTAACTTCATGTTAACCCTCTCATTTACTGGATTGATCAATTGACCAAATTAACTTCATGTTTTTTTATTTTATTTTTATTTTATGGATGAAGGGTCAGATTATAATGAGTTGTGTCAATAAATATGTGACGTGAACAAGTTCATCTCTTTTGCAGGAGTCACATGCATGCAGCGCAACACTCGTGTTGCTGTTCAATCTACTCTTTTCTTGCAACTTTTTTTTTCAACAGAAATAACAAACTTTTGACCAGAATAAATAAATTTAATCAGTTTTAGTATGAATATTTGACTCAAATATGGGGTAATATTTTGTAGGTATGTATAGTATCTAGATCAGTGCTTCTGTACATTTGTGAAAATTATACATAATGGCATAATCTGTAAACTAATATAAATACATTGATAATTGATTGATTGAGGTATCTACTGATAACAAAAATTAATATATTTTTATCACAGTATAAATCTTTTTCTTAATATTTATCAATCTTATTTATACAAATCTTTATATGGAGTAGTGCTGGTGAAATATATATGAATTATGGATGATATTTTTTGAGAATATACATAGTTAGTTAAAGTTTATGAAGTTATTTACCATTGAATAGTGTTTGGCATTATTTTTTATTGTTTGGTTTCAGGTCAAAATATTTAAGTATTTATAATAGTTGCTGATCACATCTCTTTATCTTTGTAGTTTTTAGTTGATGTTTGTTTATCTCTTAAGAGTTTTACATTTGATTCGATAAGAAGGTAAAATTATTTGGTAAAATTTTATTTGTCTTTTATCGTCTTTTAATTGGTAAAAGGAGAATATAAATCTAAATCATTAAGAGTTGTCACCATCTATTCCACATTTTAATTTCATTATTGATTTTTATTCAGATATTTTATACTTTTTAGTTACCAAATAAAATTTTAATTTCAAATGTTATTTTACTCAAATGATCTAATTTATTAAAATATATTAACTATTCAGATCTTAATTACTCAATTTTATTAATAAGTACCACCTTAATTTGAATAAAAAAGAGTACACATTTTGTCTTTTGAATGTATGTTTACGACTTAAATTTATAAGAATTAATTCAATTTTTGGTTAGATATATAATCGTGAATGTTGTAATTAACTAAATATTACTCCCTCCGTCCCAGGATAAAAATTCTGGTGGACTTTTCACGCATATTAAGAATAGGAATAAAATGACAAAATTACCCATAATAATGTCATTAAATATGGAGAGAGAAATAGAATAAGAAAAATATGAGATATTTAATGCTACGGGCATAATAGGAAAAAATGTGTAAAAATTCGGTTATTAAAAAAAAGTAGACATTTAACATGGGACAACCCAAAATAGTAATAAGGATTTTTATCTTGGGACAGAGGGAGTATTATTAATTATATAAATAAGAAGTTGATCATAAAGTAAATTTCACCTTCATATGAAAAAAAATCGTATAAAAATATTAAAAATACACGTAAATATAATACTCTCTTAAAATATTAAATTGTTAAACTTAAATAAATTTATATACTAATTGTTTAGAGTTATCCCCAACACTTATGTAACACTTTAGAAAATAGAAAATCAATGGCTAGCCTATGATATAGGAGCCCGCGGTAGGCCCACATGGCTACCCTATGATATACGAGCACGTGTAAAAGTTGAGAAAAAAACGGCGTTAAAGAAAGTCAACAAATTATCTAATACCGTAGCACGTGTCACGTGGTTGTTAATATACACTAATTTAAGAATGCGTCAAACGCTGCTGGACCAATGGCACTCTTTGTGGGAGACACACGGGTGGGTCCGCTAAGAGAGAGAATTGAGAAATTAAAGATGAGCTACCCTACCCCGTGTGTCTCCGAGTCAGAACCTCTATGAGATCAACTTTATACTAGGTAAATGCAATAGCAAACGTGAAGGGAGAATGAAAGTAGAGAGCTAGCTTAACGTGCATGCTTAAATGACGCTCGTTACTGTGATGAGGCGACTGCCGAGTGCTTCAATCTCTAACAATATATATATATATATATATATATATATATAAAAAAAAAAATATATGTGCACATCTATGTATTTTATCGTCAGAGTTTTTGAGTTATAAGGAAGATTTTATTTGTCGTCATAGTTATTTTGAACTACGACGACGGATGAACCGTCACCATAGTTCAAAAAATCCGTCGCTGTAGTCTGACAATATATAAATATAGTCCTATATGATAATTATTAATTAGATAAAGAGAGATGAATAACTTGTTTTCATGGTTTCAAAGGTGAATCCCATCGGGACATGGTAGTTGCTTCCTGTGCTCTTTTAAGTAACAAATTCTGATGCTAATTTACTAGGGAAAAAATAATACTAGTTGATTCAATCGTGATATCACGTCATTTTTTATCACATGATCAGACCCAAACAAGAAATAAGCATTTTTTCTTTGTCTCTCTTATTATGTAATTCTTTTGTTTTAAAATATATGATAATTATTGATTTTTTGAAGTCATTGTCCGTATAAATTTTGAAACTTAAAATTGACATGAATTCTTCTAAGTTTAGTCAATAGAATGGTGAATATTTTAACTATTATTTAAAGAGAATTACTTGTTGTAAGATTTATTATTTTTTATTTTTTAATGTATCAATTAAATTTAAAATTTAGTAATGATCTTATTATAATTTGGAATAGAAGAAGTATTATGATTGGTCAAATATATAAACACAAAATGAAATTAATATTTATTTGATTTCATCTCAACTTTTTGAATTTAAATGAAAACTAAAGATATATTTATAAATTTAGAACTAAATTAACACGGTTACACAAAAGTTGATTTGATGTCATTAAACAAAAATCTGGACCTAAAATCACAAGTTGGGATGGGTTAAAGAGACTCCAAAGGCAAGTCGAGTGTTGCAATTTGCTACCACTTACTACTAGGTCTAGGTATAGGTATAGGTCTAGGTCGTTGTCCGTCTGCTCCAGTATATATATAATATAGTAGATGAAAGTTACAATTAATTTATTTATTAATTCGCGATAAGTTGTTTTATTGGATTAATATTATGAATTAAATTGTGAATTTGATTTGATTTTGTCCATTAAAACAAAAACAAAAATCCTCCTATTTACTCTCGATATATCGAAACAAATTAATTGACCAATAAATCGAAACAAACTAACTGGCGTTGTACTAATCTTCCAACCTTTTACCGCAATCAACACCCGCTTACTGGATAATAACAAACCTGTGATCGTCCCCACCCCTACCTACTGTCACTCTCTCTCCCCAATCTTCCTGTTTTTTTTCCTGTTCAACAATAATATTTTAGTTCCATAATTTTTAATAACTACTGATTTTACTCGTAAAAATAAGTAATAAAATTATGTTATGGTGTAATTGATTTTGACAGGTGTAATGAAAGAATGACCATTATATATCTCCATACTTTCTTTATTTCCAATTAGACGGTGCGCTTTGAATGAAAATATGCACTTCTATTTTGATACATTATATACCTACAACTAATTAACTAGATTAGATGTGTAACAATGGTTAAACATTTGTAATGCAGTTCTGATATATATGTTTTGAGTCTTGTTTTTTTTTATATGCTTTTTTTGGGGCTCAAATACTCAAAAATTATTTGAGAATTGAATTTTTAGATAGGAAAAGTTAAAATTTTTAGCAAGAGAAAGTTTTAAAAAACTAAAGTGAGAAAAAGTAAAAATGTTAGAGAGATTATTTTCGCAAGTCAATATAATTTTATAAATAACAACATTATATAATTTAATATAATTGTACAAATAATATTTTTTTAAATGGATCGTTTTAAAACATGATCTGCCTATTTGGATCAAGTGGATAATAGAACAAATCAATCATCCATTACACTATATATGGTTCAAATTATTAATCTATTATCACATTTGATTGATCATATTAGATCATGATTTGTTGAGTCATTGACAGACTTAGGAACTGAATAGACCATACTTAGAGATTGATTAAAGCATGGGCAAGTTGTTTGGAGCTAGCTAGCTAGCTCCATTGAACCATTAACACGCGGCCCGTTCGCTTTGGGGATAAGTTCTTATCACCCACTAGCTCGGCCTATTGCCATTCTTGACTAATTTGGATTAACTAGGAATACAAATATTAATTCCAAAGGTGCATGCATTAATTTTCGTATAAATTTGGAACTTAGTTCTCCCTCTACTTTCATCACGCAATTACTTTGAAATTCCCAGAGAGAGAAAGAGAGAAATGGAAGGATCATCAATTAAACATTTTCCCGCAGCGGTACTACTTGTTCTAATGGCCTTTTCTTTCTACATAAACTCGAGCTCAGCAGAAAAGGTAAGCACCGAGTTCATAAAAACATCATGCAGTTCAACCACTTACCCAAGTCTATGCTTTACTTCACTGTCGGGTTATGCAAGTAGCATCCAAACAAGCCCTAAGCTTCTAGCCCAAAAAGCTCTCTCCGTCACCCTCGACAGCGCCCTGTCCACATCCGCCGTGATGCTACGATTGTCAAAGGCTCACGGCATGAAGCCCAGAGAGGTCGGGGCCATGGCGGATTGCCTCGAAGAGCTAATCGACTCGGTGGACGAGCTTAAAAGGTCTATGGAAGAGATGAATGAGCTCAACAAGGGATCTGTTAACGCCAAGATCAGCTATCACGTCCCAATCACGTAAAGACGCTCGATCTCGCGACGATAAACACGATAAACACCACAAGAGCACGCGACATTTGATCACGGGGATAATTTCGAGCGTGAGAGTCGATGTCGGTGTTCATGAGGTTAACGATGGAGGATGTAATGTACAGTGTATTGAGAGAGAGATGATATTCTCGGTTGTGTGTATGCGTATATGAATGTGAGCGCATTCGGTTGTGAAGACTCGGTTGATAGGTTATACTTCTCTTTGCGGTTCTGCGCCACCTACTACTACTCGACATGATTTCGATCCGATGGATTCTGCCGATCGCATACGATCTATCCACTACTTTTGGTCATTATTAATGCCATGGTACGGCTATAATCCCATCCACATTAATGCGTGGCGGTGTATGCCGGTCACCAATCAATGCTTTTTCATCATTGTAAGTCAAAGTAATAGATATTAAAAAGATCTAATAGGTTAGTCTAATGAACCAAGCCGATTTTATAGAGTTCGATAGAAACAATATGGCGATTACCAGCCCAATGACTTTCGAGGTTCGATAATGAAGGCCCAATAAACTAGTTAAATAAATGAGCCCAATTCATTCTACCAAATAGAGAAATATCATGACCAACATTGCCTCCTAGTTTTTTATTAAATGATTTTTAATGAAAACTATAAATGGTCCATGATATTAGAATTTACTAAAGGCCCATAACATGAAGCAATTGAGACATACCCGATTTGGTCCATAAGGTGAGATAGAGGATGGCTGAACGTCCAACGTGAAAAGCCCAATCAATAAAGGATTGTAATTGAAAAAGATGGACTAAAAACCGGAAACCCAACCGAGAAGCCCAATCTGATAAAATATCTAAGGCTTGATCCGGACGCTTCCCATTCGAATTCTCATCATTGCCAGAAATTAAATGTGCATATTCAGTAACTTTCGTGTAGCAAATCGAGATAAAAGGTAAACTTTACCAATTTTGGCAGTTTACTGTCAATTTGAATTTCGAACCCTTGAGCTTTCTTCTTCTCTCCAGAACTTCTCTTCTCTACTCTGCGAAATCCCAACAATGGTGGCTGTGAACCCTAACCAGAGCTCTCCCCTTCGTGTGACCCCCATCACAACTGTTCAACCCACCCCCAATCCTTCTAAAAAAGCATCGAGTTCAAACCCCAAGGTTTCTACCTCGAGCGGAAAATCTATGTCTCCGAGACCCGTATCTGACCCCTCTGATTTCTTCAAGAGCAAGAAGCAGTATCCCCATGCCAACATGCCTTCCATCATTTCTGAGACCGAGTTAAGGAAGATTAGGGCTCGCTATCACATTCCTGACACCCATCTGATAAGAGCCCCCAAATCAGAAGAGAGGATGTATCAACGTCCCAAGGGATGGATGTAAGACCCCAACTTATTATTAATGAAATTTAATTTTCTCTATTTATTATTTTGAAATAGTAAGGGTTGATGTGATTAATGTGGATAGTTAGGGGTAAAATACGCAAATATTTCAAAATAAGCAAGTGGTTATAAAATATTCATTGTTGTGGGGAATATTCGTTTGGTTGTGGAATATTCGATCGTTGTCGGGGAATATTAAATGCAATGACGGCAATGACCGTGTGTGGGCCCCATAACTAAAGCGATTGGATGATGAAAAAACGACAAATATAAGTTGTTTAAAAATAACGACGTAGTTATTACAGAATTATCTTGTTAAAATACTAAATTGGTTAAAAACTGATAGCATTGCGGTATTGCACCAATTATTGATTCTACGTAAAAAAGGCACTACTCAATAATGGTTACGATAATTACTTATCAAAGATTTTATTGAGTTAATAATTCTTTGCGTTGATATTTTATATTGTTGTTGTTTCAATAATTGTCATTACACAAGATATTTTATTATCGAAGCAATAATTCATATTATCCGAATAATATTATTAGATAACATTATTGGCAATGTCTAGAAAGTTACGTCTAAGGAGAGGTTTGGTCACCTAATTGCGCGGTTGAGAAGAAGAAATTCTTATTGGAAAGCCCCCTTTCCAGGAAGCCGCACGGTTGTCAATATTGTGATTCTGTAATATTATTTGTGAATAATTAATTATTGATTCATATGATGAGAAAAATATTGATTTTATGTGGATATAGATGGAGAAAATTTTTATTGTGACAATTGTTGAAAATTAAAATTTTATCTTTTTCTGATAAAATAATTCATTTAAATATATTATTATATTTTAATAATATAATAATGGTGATATTTTTACAACGAATGTGGGATATATGAGTATACGAGGAGGAGGAGTATTTTTGTTACAATAAATGTTTAAAACATGTTAAACATGTCGGTGGACCCCATTTATTGACTGAAATTTGATTATACTGTAAAATCGTCTGTTTGTGGATTTTGGTCAATTTCTATTTGGAATTTGGAAAAACTTTCTTTCGCAAAGTTGTAGAGAATTGAATTTCCTATAAAAACACGTGAGATTCGAATTTTACGATGAAAGGACTATTTATTATGAATTATTGAAGTTCAAATTAGGAATAATTGATTTTTGGAGTTTAAAATATTTTTTGTAAGAAAAACGTTTTTGTTGTAATTGAGTGGCTCACATGTGTTATAAATGATCTGAAATCTGATTTCTAAGGTGGGCTTGAATATTTTAAGAAATATTATTATTTTATTAAATTTTTCGCTTTGGTGTTTCTAAAGATTTTCCTATAAATAGGTGCTTAGGTTAGAATTGAAAATCACACCGTAAACTCAAGTTTTTCTCTCTATATTATCGGCGTATTCTTGTGAGTATTTTGAGTATACTTTGAGTATTGTTAGGCGGTGCAAGTTCCCTTCAAAGACTATATGCGATATTCCAAATTTAGAAGTCTTAATCTTTTGAGGTAAGGGATGTTATTTTCTTCTCAAATGATATTATTTCTTCAATATCATTATCTTTGAAATATTGGTTGGAACTTTTATCAAATTTGGAACTTTTTCATGTATGGGGTTACTTATTCATGAGTTCTTATTCACGAGTTACTTATTCACGAGTTCTTATTCACGAGAAGTTCTTATTCACGAGTACTATTCATGAAGCGTGAAGATGTTTTTTGTGGAATTTCTATCTTTTGGTGTTTGAGTTACTATTCACGATACTCAAGACTATTCACGATACTGGCACTATTCAAGAAAAATAAAATTTCTTCTTTTGTCCAAAATATCTATTCTCGGATACTAGCTTTGATTGTATCCATGTTTTGATCATTCTTGAATTTTACACCACTATGATCATTTTTGAGGTATTTTTGAACATGGATAAAACAAAGTACGAATCTTTAATCCTTAATCCTTGTCATTTTGTTTCTTTGGATTCGTTTCTTTAAAAATATTTTCATCATCCTCGGTCTTAAATGATGATATTATTGAATATCTTTGGCTGTAGTGCAAAGATGAATGATTTGAAGAATATCTTTGGTCAGTAGTGCAAAAGATGAGCAGTGTTTAGATGAACATGATTAATGATGAATATCTTTGGCTCGTAGTGCAAAGATGAATATTTGATTCGGATGTATATTGATTGATGTTACAGGGGATAAAGATAGATGATGAACTTTTAAATTCATACATAGAAGATAGTAGTTTGCATTCTCTACTTAACTCTTCTAATGAATTATTATTTCATTGCGAATATTGATTTAAAATTTGTTGTCTATTGTATTCTATTAGATTTTTTCCTGTTGAAGACTAACGGTAATTTGTTGTATATTATCTTAGTCATAATATTCTTTATTGAGCTAGTTGAGCTCACCCTTTTCCTTTTGTTCCATTTTTTCAAGAGGCGAGAATATAGCGATGCAGTCGGGGTATGGGATGAAGGTTCTAGAGAGAGTCGTTTAGTAGTCCTCACCATTTTTGTAAAATAATGTATCAATAAATGTGATGAGGATTTATTTGAGTATAGATATTGTCTGAAGATAATATTTGTATTTAAACTCACAGCTTTCTTGTTGTAATAATAAAGTTGTAGTTGTTTTTGCATCATGTATTGACAACTCGGAATGGGTGATGTATACCTATTTTGGGGGCGCGCGATGACTACTGTCTGCATAACTTTACTTGAGAAGGGGGTTAGGTTTCCCCTTCATATCTTTCTGGTTACCCTTCTGGGGTTTATTGGGGTAGGGTTTACCCAATTGGTGCCAAACTCCTACATCCACATCTTAGCTTTTATCGCATTCTGTCACGAATTGGGGGTCGAGCCTACTCTCGATTTTTTCTTTACTGTATACAAGATTGCCCAAAGCAGGGAAAAGGGGTTCAAAGTATTAGGCAAGCATGCACAGAAGGCAGGTGAGAAATTTGAGAGGTGATCGCTGATAAACACCCCTTCGAGCAATAGAGGATGGCACGAGAGATGGTTCTTCATCAAAGGACCCGAGATTACCTCTCTACCAAACTGGACCACGAGCGATGTGGTCTCTGCCGATTTTGGAGATATATCCGAAGAGCGTATAGCCGAACTGATCGATTTCATGCGCAATTTCCCAAAGGAAGAGTGGAAACATGGACTCCTTTCTAAACAGGCTTGGCTATATGATCATAAACGTAAGTACCGAACTACTTTTATGTATATTTTTGTGAAATCTTCGATAATATTGGTTCTGACTCGTCTTTACATAATCTTCGCAGTGTCTCTGGTTAGACCGAACTCTTCAGAGATAAAAGAGTTCAAAGACTTTTTGGTAGGGAAGATAACGGATGCAAGTGAAGAGCCTCCAACTGAAGAATCTCCCCGAGCCGATCCCATCATTACCCATCCACCCACTGTTTTTCCTCAGAATGACGAACCCCAAATTGATGAACCCATTGTTGCTGAAGAATCTCTCAGACCCCGTCGAAGAAAAAGAGCCTCCAAAAAATCTAAGTCCATTCAGCCAGAAATAATCCTTGAAAGTGATCCAAAAATAATTCCAGAAGCAATCCCACAAGCAAGCCCTAGTTCTGTACCTCCCGAATCCGTCTCAACTAAGAGAAGTTTGTTTGACATACCTCTGCATGAACGGGCGAAAGTTCTTCGTGTTAAGAGATTGAGAACAAAGATCACCCTTCTAACTACTGATGAGCTTCGAGTCCCTCCATCCTCGACTGACACCCGTCCTGTAATCCCAGCTGAAATTCAAATACCTGATGATGAGCTGGTCGAATCCATCCCCAAACTATCTAGGAAAAGGAAACAACCATCGATGACCATCCGGGTCCATCATCCGCTTCCTCAAATTTCATTTAACCTAATCCTGTTAGATCTCCCCCTCCGGAGAATGTATACACGGATCTAACACCAACTCACGATCAACCCATGTCTTCCCCTCCAAGACAGTCAACTTCTGAATTTCAGTATGATGCCATGGCATCTCCAACCATGTGGCCCCGATTCAATGCCAACTTTCCCTTCCAATTATTCGATGCCTTCGTCCGTGATACCGATGACCATCGATTTGGTAACAGTTCAAACATGGACTTGCTCAAGGAAGGCATGAGTTATCTGACGAAGGTAAAGTGGTTTTCTTTGTAATTTCCGTATTTATCTTCATATTTAGGCACTCAAAACTGATCAAATAATGTTACATATGCCTAGGCGAATGCTGTATTCCGACGCCTACATCCAAAGTCTATCAAAGCTGAGGCCGAAGAAGAGGCAATGAGAAAGGAGAACGCTATCTTGAAGTCTGCTTTGGCCCGGGAAAGGACTCAATGTGAAAGTGCTCTTCATACAAATGAAGGTCTTCGGAAAGAGTTGACCCAAGCCAAAGGAGATGTGAAGACATCCAATGAAGAACTGAAGTCAACTAAAGCACAAAATACGAGGAGATCGTCAAGATGAACGTTGATTTGGTTCAGAGGAACGAAATAAGGATGGAGAAGATCAAAGAATTAAAGGCTGATGCTAAGATCTTGACTAAAACGATTCAAAAGCTAGAGCTAGCAGAAACTCGTCATCTAAATAAGCGTCAGAAGTTTGAAGAAAAAATTCGAGAACTCAAGGCTCTTCGGGATCTAGGACCTCCTTTGACCGATGATCTTCGGAAACAGATCCATGAAGAGTATCGGAAATCGGATGAGATCAATGGCGAGATTATGAAGATATACTCCGAAGGATACGAGTTCTGCCGGAGTCGTGACAAGAAGAAGTTGATTACAGCTAACGTGGATCCATCCCTGCTCGATTCTTCAGATGGTGAAGACAATGCTTGACAATGTTACTATTTTATTCTGACTTTTTAAGGCTGTGGAAATTATCTATTTTTTGTGAGTTGTTGAAGGATTTTATTTAAAACTTTGGTTTAAGGACCTTTTGTTATGATTCCTATGTTTTTGAGATCGTTCCAGAATTTCTGTTTTTGCTCAATGTGTTTGTCAATATGAATGAATTGATCGATACCTACTGATGAAATTTCAGCTTTCTATGTCATGACTTCTGCATAATGCTTTTCATTTTTTGTCAATAATTCAGTATTGATTAATCTGTATGGACTTAACTTAGGGCATGAATCAGATAAGACATATGACAGTTAATTTATGAAATGAAGTTAACTGAATTTAACGGATAGAACTGACTGAACTGAATTGAATGAACTGAACTCAACACTTGAATAAAATAAAGTAATGTATACTTATCGTTTTCGAAGTGTGAGATCGGCCATGTGTAAGGTGAATTCGGTTGATCCTCTTTGCACCACCGGGATCTTATTTACCGCTCGGGGTGAAACAATTATATAGGGACCAAGATATAAGGACATTTGTTTACCATGCAGGGTATAACAAAGATATAAGGACCATGGAATTTGTCTACCACACGGGGTCACAAATTCATAAGGACACTCCTGACAATAAGGCTGCCATCGAATGGCCAGCAAGTCCTACCATACCTCCTTACTTCGGTGCCCATGGCTTTACCACTCGGGGTAAAAATAATATTAAAAAAAGACCATGGAATTTGTTTACCACTCGCGGTAAATCAAACCCATAAGGACACTCCTACCAAAAAGGCTGCCATCGAATGGCCAACGAGTCCGACCATACCTCCTTACTTCGGTGCCCATTGACTTACCACCCTTGGTAAAATTAATATAAAAGGATCATAGGATTTGTCTACCACACGGGGTAACAAATAAGCAGGCTGCCATTGAATGGCCAACGAGTCCTACCATACCTCCTTACACCATTGTGAACTTAGGACAAATAGGAAGAAGATCAGTTGCGAAAAAGTGACTTTTTATTAATAATGGACGATCATGTACAGACTTCCGATAAATTGGCTTGATTTCTATTGAAAATATTTTCGGAGCCTGCCAGCATGCCATGTGTTCTTAATCTCAGATCCATCCAATGCCTTCAATCAATAAGTGTCTGGCTTTGGTACTTCGATCACCTCATACGGCCCTTCCCAGTTCGGCATTAACTTTCCCGTGTTTTGAGGTGTAGATGCTTCGGCTTCTCTGAGGACGAAGTCTCCTACTTCGAATCTGCGAAGTTTGACCCCTTTGTTGTAATGCTTAGCTACTCTTCGTTGATAAGCTGCCAATTTGAGCAAAGCTACCTCTTTGACTTCTTCTAACAGATCTAAGTTGGCCTTCAGTCCTTCGTCATTGTAGATCTCTTTGAATTGACTAACCCGAAGACTTGGAGATCTAATTTCGACTAGGACTAAGGCATCAGTACCATAGGCCAATCGAAAAGGTGAATCCCCTGTGGTGGTCCTCGGTGTAGTCCCGTAAGCCCACAACACACTGAGCAGCTCTTCTGGCCATCTTCCTTTAGCTTCGTCCAATCTGCGCTTGATCCCGTTTAGCAGCATCCTGTTGGTCACCTCAACTTGCCCATTTGACTGTGGATGAGCCACCGAAGTCTTCTTGTGCTGAACCCCCAGCTCCTTCAAAAATCCTTCAAATTTCGAACCGACGAACTGGCGTCCATTGTCTGATATCACCACTTTGGGAATTCTGAAGCGAAACATTACGGATTCTTTCATGAACTTTAGACATTCTTGCTCCGTTATCAACCGAAGTGGCTTCGCCTCTACCGACTTGGTCATGTAATCAATAGCAACTATTACGAAGCTAACCTGTCCCTTAGCTTTTGGCAACGGACCCAATATATCAACCCCCCAGACAGCAAAGGGTATAGGAGATAGAATCGAGTATAGCTCTTACGGTGGTGATGTGGATCGAATTTATTGGTGACACTTCTCATACTTCTTCACATACTCGGTAGCTTCCTTGAAGATCGTTGGCCAGTAGTATCCTTACCGAAGAACTTTGTATTCCAACGACCTAGCAGCCATGTGATCGCCGCAGATACCTTCATGAACTTCCCGAAGAACATATTCAGCTTCGGATGGAACCAGACACTTTAATAATGGTGACGAAAATGCTCTTCGATAAAGGTCCCCATCAATAAGAACGAAGTTGGCACTCTTGTACTTTATCTTCTTTGCCAGCATCTGATCCGAAGGAAGGATGCCGTCTGCCAAATATTCAATGTAGGGAGTCATCCAGCAGTTAGATCGCTCGATACACATCACCGCTTCATTCTGAACACTCGGTTGATGCAAAACCTCCAAATAAACCGATCCGTTGAAAACATCTGCATCCGTGGTGGCCAGCTTCGACAGTGCATCGGCAATGGAATTATCGTTACGCTCGATGCCCTGAAACTCATAAGAGAAAAAGTACTGAAGTCTGTCTTTTAATTCTGCCAGATACTTGATCATCCTAGTCCCACGAGCTTCATAATCTCCCGACAGTTGTTTGACGACCAACTGAGAGTCACTGTAAATGATCAGTTTCTGGACCTCTAGACTCTTCGCCAGTCGAACTCCTGTTAACACTGCTTCATACTCGGCCTCGTTGTTTGTTGCTTTGAACCCAAATCTAATTGCTTGCTGCACCTTGAATCTTTCCGGACTTGTCAATATAATCTCTGCCCCACTAACATTCACCGTAGAGGACCCATCTGCATACATCATCCATGTATTCAGACCATGCTAAAGAACAACAACTGCTCGATCGGACGTCTCAGCCTTTGGCAACTCGACATCTGCTTCGGTGAACGAACATTCCACCATAAAATCGGCCAAGGCCTGACCCTTGATAGCAGTTCAGGGATGGTATTCGATAAAAAATTGGGATAATTCCATCGTCCATGCTGCCAACCTCCCCGAAACCTCTGGCTTGCTCATCACCTTCTTCAATAGCTGATCCGTGTAGACGACCAGGAGCCGACCTTGAAAATATTGCCGAAGCTTTCTACTAGCAGTTATCAAAGCAAAAACAAATTTTTAATACCGGGTATTCTTGGTTTGAGATCTCGTAGACGTGGTCGACATAATAGTAATCGTATGCCGCTTCCCAATCGACCTCCCAAAAACAATCGCTTCTAAGCGCCAGCGAACTTGCTGCAAGGTACAAATACAAGGTCTCTGCTGGGGCGGGCTTCACCAATAAAGGAGCGGAAGACGAGATATGTCTTTATGCCTTGGAAGGCGTCTTCACACTCCAAGTCCATCTGAACGTCTTCGCATTCTTGGCCCTTGATGTGTCGAAGAGCGGCAAGCATCTCTCCATGAGCTTCGACATAAATCTCCTCGAGCTGCAATCCCGCGGTCGGACGTTGGGCGTTTTTGAACGACTGAGGAGTCTTCATGTCAAGAATGGCCTAGATCTTCCCCGGATTGGCTTCAATGCCTCTCTGACTGAACAGATACCCCAGGAACTTCCCTGCACCGAGTCCGAAGGTACACTTTGCTAGATTGAGCCTCAACTTGTGGTGACGGACGATACGAAAGCATTCCTCCGGATCATCCAAGTGCTTTTGGACTTGCGTGTGTTTTTCACGATCATATCATCTACGTACACCTCCATGTTCTCTCCCGGTATCTCATCGAATATGAAATTCATCATTCTTTGGTAGGTGGCTCCAGCATTTATAAGGCCAAAGGTCATCTTCTTATAGGCATACACCGAGGCAGTCAGTAATGAATTGTCTTCGAAATGTCCTCCTTGCACATGGAAATTTGATGATAACCTGAAAAAGCATCCATAAAGCTTAGTAATGCATACCCTGAAGTGGCATCGATGAGTTGATCAATATAGGGCAGAGGATAAAAATCCTTCAGGTCGGTGTAGTCAATGCAAACCCGCCACTTTCCATTCTGCTTCTGCACCAACACTACATTGGCCATCCACTGTGGGTAGTCGATCTCAAAGATAAAATCAGCAGCTATTAGCTTGGCAATCTCCTCATCTATAATCCTCTGTCGCTCTGGTGCAAAGATCCGTCTTTTTTGCCGAACAGGCTTCTTCGATGGATCCACCTCCGATCACGTTTCGGCAACCTTCCGCTAATTCACGGCATATCTTGTGGTTCTCGAGGCAAAGATGTGCATGATAGCATCGAAGGAGTTCCATAAGGTTCGTCCGAAGAGGTTCTGGAAGACCCGAACAAATCTTCACCGTCTTGTCTGGCTTTCCGAGGACCAGCTCGATCTCTTCTGTCTCTCCTGCAGGAATCATTAATGGCTCCGAGCTGCTTTCGGTGAAGGGCTCTATCTCAATTGCCATGGTTTGTTTCTGTTTGCTGACCCCCACTGAGAGGAAATAACCGCATTCCGATAACATCGTCGAGCCAAATCTGAGTCCCCCACCACCTCTCCTACTCCATGCGTCGTGGGGAACTTGATTTTGAAGTGAGGGATGGAAGTCACCGATTGGAGAGCTGTCAGTGTGGGTCTTCCCAATATGGCGTTGTAAGCCAAATCTACATGCACAACATAAAATTTACATATTATTTCTACCTGCTGAGGAGCTGTGCCGAAGATCACTGGGAGCTCGATGGTGCCTGCAACTCTAACTGGATCGTTGCTAAAGTCATATAAAGGAGCCTTCTGCCCGATCTCCATCTTTCGCCCATCGAGATGCATCCTCTGATAAGCATGAGCATACAAAATATCTACAGAAGACCCGTTGTCTATCATCATGCGCTTTACATCCACCGAGCCTACTTATGCTGTGATCACCAACGCCCCTTCATGCGGTTTGATAGGTTCCGAAGGGTAATCTGTATCGGTGAATGATATAACAGTTCCTGGAAATGGTCTGTCGGTCTTCGGGGGAACACTTGCCACGGACATGACCGAATCCAAATACCCTCTTCTTTTCTTCCCTACTAATTTCCCTACTGTTCCGCCGGTTATTACATCAACGACGTCCCTTGGCGGTGGTATTGGAGCATTTTGGACGGGTGGAACCATTTGAACCGTCTGAACAGTACGGTTGACATTCTGCTGATCTTGTTGGTCCTTCTCGGCCACATACTGAACCAGCAATCCGCTCTGAATCTTCTTCTCCACGAAATCCTTCAGATTGTAACATTCATTAGTATCATGGCCCGTGGCTTGGTGATAGCCACAATACTTCCGAGAGTTGCCCTGTCCTGTCCTATAATTATCACGAGGTGGCTCGAAGAACGGCTGGTTTTTGATCTGGTCCAAAATCACCGACCTATCCGTATTCAGCTTAGTGTAAACCTTATTCACCTTCGGGGCGGACGCAGGTGAACGACTACTCCCCTGTCGCCATGAGTTATTGAACTTCTCCGAACTACCCTCTGGCCGATCGTTATATCCCCCCCTTCCTCTGATCGCCATCTGTCTTAGGAGCATCTACCTCCTTTAACTGATCTGAAGAGAGACGCTTCAGACTGTTATATAGCCTCCTCCACAACAATATAACCTTCTGCCTTGTCAAAAGCTTCTGTCAGGCTCTTCGGATGGTGGAACATCAACTTCTTCACCAATTTTTCGGACTTTACCAGATCTAGCCCGTTCTGAAACAACCCTACTGCCTGAAGATTATTTAGGTCGGACACCTGACCAACAACTTTTCTAAATCTCTTCACATACTGACCTAAAGATTCGCCGGTGAACTGTCTGACCTGTGTTAAAGAACCTGTAGGTTTCCCTCTACTTCGGTTGCTCCCAAAGCGGGCATGAAACTTATCACAAAGCTCGGTCCAAGAGGAAATTGAATCTGACGGTAAAGTCCCCATCCACTGCCTCGCATCCTTACTCAGCGTCATGACAAATGTGTGGCACTTGGCAGTATCAGTGAAATCATAATAGTCCATCAGTCGGTCGAACGCCTGGCTATGGTCGTAAGGGTCCCCAGACCTATCGTAACTCTCCATACGAGGCAACTTCTTGGTGATATCTGCCTTCTCCTTAAGAATATCTGAGGAAAAAGGTGATGCCTTCTTTCCCGGCGTGTCCTTCACCTGTTGAACCTCAGCCAACTGCTTTCGGAGCTCTTTCAGCTCCTTCACTAAGAAATTAACACCTTCGGGCTGCGAGGAGACCTCTTTTTCCTGAATGACATTCTGTCTATGAGTGGATCGACCTCCTCCTGCCGACCTCACTGTCTTTGTTGGGCTTCTGGATCTACTCCGGCGTACAACTCTATCCTCATGATGAGAATAGTCACGCTGATGCTCTCTTCTTCTGGTTTCTTGCACGATCTCCCTCGACTTGCTCCTTCGCCTGTCGTCGTCTCGATGCTGAGAACCAACAACCACCAGTGCCTTTTTCGAGGCCACGGGAGTTCTGCTCTTCGATATCCTTCTACCGTGAGAACGATCCCTAGACGCATGTATGGAATGCTCCGGCTCTTTCCCCTCTCGCCGTCGCACCTCCTCATGCTTACTCCGCTTTTCGGACTGAACATGGCTAGATGCTTCGTCCCTTAACTCCGCCACCCGAAGCATCTGTTCGGCTATATCTTCTCTGCTGCTTAACAGGATCTCCAAGGCTTTATCTGTTTCATCTGCCATCCTCGTCAACTTGGCAGTTCTGTCCTCCTGACCACTTCGGCGATGAGTCTTGGTCGGTGAGCCCTCTGCCCGCCCTCGACCACGATCACGCTCTTTATCTGTATCGAAGGCCAACCTCCGTCTGGCTCCACCGTGGATCTTGATCTTCTTGGACGGAGATCACCCAATTATGCTTAGAGGCCGTGCTCGTGAGCACTTTTAGAAGGACCAGACGATCCTTTATCAAAATACGAGGCAATGACGAGCTTACGACCATCTTTGCCCTCGGCGTACTCATCTCTACTCCTCACCATCTTCAGAAGTAGATTAAATGGATGTGATTGAAAATTTCAATGACACTAGAACTCACCCCTCCTTCTAGCGCCAATGTTAATTAGCTAAGATCGGCTACCACGTCCCAATCACGTAAGGCCTTCGATTACGACAAGAAACACGATAAACACCACAAGCTTGACGGCCGATCACGGGGATAGCCAAAGCGTGAGAGTCGATGTCGGTGTTCACAAGGTTAACAATGGAGGATGTAATGTCTAGTGTATTGAGAGAGAGAGAGAGATAGATATTCTCAGTTGTGTGTATGCGTATATGAATGTGAACGTACCTGGTTGTGAAGACTCGGTTGATAGATTATACTCTCTTTGCCGCGATTCCGTGCCACTACTTACTAATCGACACGACACCGATCGATGGGTTTCGCTGATGCGCACGTAGTCTATCCACTACCTTTGGTCACTGTTTATGCCGCCGGCCGGCTATAATCTCATCCACATTAATGCATGGCAGGTGTCTCAGTCAACTGTCATGCTTTTTCATCATTGCAAGCCAAAGTAATAGATATTAAAAAGATCTAATAGGTTAGTCTAATGAACCGACCCGATTTTATAGAATTCAATAGAAACAATATGGCGATTAGTGCCCAATGACTTTCGAGGTTGATAATGAAGGCAATAAACTAGTTAAATAAATGGCCAATTCATTTCGGTAGAATAGGAGAAATATCATGACCCAACATGATCAAATAGTAATTATCAGCTCATCATCAATGACGTACAAACTTGGGTCAGTGCCGCTTTGACCGATGACGACACGTGCATGGAGGGTTTTGCGGGCAAAGTTATGAACGGAAATACCAAGAACGTGGTGAGAGGAAGAATTGTGAATGTTGTTCATTTGACAAGCAATGCCTTGGCTTTGATCAATAGCTACGCTTCACTTCATGGTTAGCTAATTAACATTATATAGCTACAACCAATCACAATCCGGATCTTTTGGATAAGTTAGTTAATATATGATGCATGTACTAATTAAGATACTTCCTTCGGCTCCAACATGAACGTACCCCGGATATATACTGAATTTAGATTTAGTAAGATTTGATTTGATTATGAATTTGAACTGAATTATTATACGTAGTTATGTGCTAGCTACTAGTAATCTGTATATTTAATTATATTTGTGTAACTGTTATACAATCTTTGTGCACGTGCATTAATTAATTTACTTTGAGGTAGTACGTATATATTAAAAATACTTTATTTGCTTCAAAATATAAAAGTAATTTTTTTGTTTAATATTTTGCGCGCACTTCAAATATTTGAAACTTGTAACTGATCAGTATGTAATTACAGAAAGACCACATTGAGAAAGAAGAAGATAACATATGCAAACAAGAAATCTCCGAGCAGGAAAAAATCAAAACAAAGTTGTATTGAAAATGTGATGTTAAACTTGAGAATATTATGTCATTATATATATTATCATCACTAAAAATAAAATTATTGTTTATGAAACGGATTGTTTACAAAAAAGGGGGCCCAAAACACAAGTTGAAGTTGGGATGGCTAAACTAGTTAAAAAATGGATTAATTACATATATTAGTACCTTTTAAAAAATAATTACAAAAATAAAATACCCATAAAATAATTACAAAAATATTATACTTTTTTAATTTTATTTACAATATTATTATAATTATGAGTCCTTAATTAAAGGGATTAATAATATTAATGGGAAATGTTTTTTAAAATGCGTGATAACGTACCATATATTATGCATGTAGGACTCTTCGTTTTTCGATATAATGCCCTTTACTGACTGAAACCCTCTTTTCTCTCTCATTCCATGTTTGACCTCTATCTCTTTCATTCGTGTTTCAGTATTCTTCATTGTTTGTTATCGAAGTTCATAGCCATTTCGTTTTAGATTACGTGTTCATTCTGCGTTACGTATTACGTGTTCATAGCCATTTAGATTCGTGTTTTCGATTACGTGTTACGTGTTCTCTTTCATTCTGGTGTGGGTTTGTGTTATTTTTTATGTTTTGTATAGAATGGTCGATACAAAGAAGAAGGATGGGAAGAGGAAGAGAATATCGGAGCGTGAGTCTGTCAAGGACGTGAAGAAGTTTGTTGTGGATAGGAAGGGGAAGGAAAAGGATGCATGTCGAAAATCGAGTAAGAATGAAAATAGGCTGGTGATACACAGTGATATCAAGCATTCTCAAGTGCAGTTAGATTCTGAGCTTGACGTTCCTGTAGTTAAGGCCAAAGGTCAAGTGCTTATCCAGAATATAATTCCAACACAGAGAAATTTAAAGGTGTGTTATTTTTAATTTTCTTATGGTTACCATTATATAATTATTTGGTTACTTATTAGTATGTATTTGTGTTATTCTTTGTGATATTATATTCTTTGTGTTACTTTTATGGGTTGGTTACTTATTAGTATGTATTTAATGTGTTCTAATTGTGATATTATATTCTTGTGTTACTTTTTATGGGTTAGTTACTTATTAGTATGTATTTGGTTAATGTGAATTTTTATTAGTATGTATTTAGTTCATGTTTTAATTGTAAAATAATAATTATTTGGTTACTTATTTTTATGTATTTATTTCGTGTTAAACTTTTAATGTTTTGGTTACTTATTAATATGTTTGTGGGTTCTTGTCATTTTATAGTTTAGTTCTTGTTATATCAGATTTTAGTTCTTATGTCGTATTACAAACTTTTTTGTTTTGTTATTTTGTATTTTTTATGCTTAATATGTTTTTGCCTAGTATACATGTTTTAATAAATTGAGTTTAGTGTATAGGTTGTTTATGTATTGGTTACCATTAAAAGATGGTTTGGGTACCATCATAGTGTGGCGCCCCCAAAATAGGTATACATCACCCATTACGAGTTGTCGATACATGAGTGCGAAACAACTACAACTTTATTATTACAACGATAAAGCTGTGAGTTTAAATACAAATATTATCTTACAGACAATATTTATACTCAAATAAATCCTCATCACATTTATTGATACATTATTTTACAAAATGGTGAGGACTACTAAACAATCCTTTCTAAAACCTTCATTCCATACCCAGGCTTCGTACTCATTTATATTCTCGCCTCACGAGAAGAATGGAACAAAAAGGAAAAGGGTGAGCTCAACTAGCTCGATAAAGAATATTATGACTAAGATAATATCTGACAAATTATCGTTAGTCTTGACGAGGGAAAAATTTAATAGAATCTGATAGGCAACAAATTTTGGATCAATATTCGCGGTGAAATAATAATTCATTAGAAGAGTTACGTAGAGAATGAAATCTACTATCTAATCTATGAATTTAAAAAGTCCATCATCGATATTTTATCCTGTAACATCAATCGATATTCATCTCGAATCAAATATTCATCTTTTTTACTACTGGGCCGAAGATATTCATCGATCGGTCGTATTCATCTAAACACTGTTCATCTTTGCACTAAAAGGGAAAAGATATTCATCGATCGGTCGTATTCATTCATTTAAACACTGTTCATCTTTTTTTTACTCTGGGCCAAAGATATTCTTGAAATCATTCATCTTTGCACTACTGGGCCGAAGATATTCAATAATATCATCATTTAAGGCGAGGATGATGAAAAATATTTTTAAAAAGCGAATCGGTGAAACAAAATGACGAGGATTAAGGATTAAGGATTAGTACTTTGTTTTATCCATGTCAACAATACCTCAAAAATAATCGTAGTGGTGTAAAATTGAGAATGATCAAAACATGGATCTGATCAAAGCTAGTATCGAATAGATATTTTAGACGAAAAGAAGAAATTTTTTTTTTCGGTGAATAGTCTTGTAGTATCGTGAATGAATAGTATCGTGAATAGTCTTGATATCTGAATAGTAAGTATCGTGAATAGTAACTCAGACACAAAAGATAGAAATTCCACAAAAAAAACATTTTCACGCTTCATGAATAGTACTCGTGAATAGTAACTCGTGAATAGTAACTCATGAATAGTAACTCGTGAATAGTAACTCATGAATAGTAACCCAGAGCATGAAAAAGTTCCAAATTTGATAAAACTTCGGATCGACATTTGACGTAATGATATTGAAGAAATAATATCATTCTGAAAAAAAATAATATCCTTACCTCAAAGAATCGATTGCCGGAAGGAAAGGTCGGAAGTGATCTTTGAATGAAACTTATCTTGAGCAACAACTCTCAAAGTATCTAAATACTCACAAAATCGCTCGATAATATAGAGAGAGAAAGAGAAAACTTTGTTTACGGTGTGATTTTCAATTCTAACTTAGCCCTCTATTTATAGGAAAATGTTAGCTTGCGTAGAAGCGAGACTTGACACTGCTACACGATGGCTTTACACCTACTATTGCCACCCACCACATTTGAAATAAAATTCAGCACATTTCTTCACCAACCACAAGTGGGGCCCACTCAATTCTAGAATTTTCCACCAAAATCAATTATAACCTAATTTAGAATGAGACACCTCTTAAAATTCATAACAAATCATTCGTGCATTTTAACGGTTCAAAATTTGTGGACATATACTCAACTTATGTATGTATAACATACCCAAAAATTACCACAATCAGCGGTCGGATTAAAAATTATAACCCCCATGATATATCTGAAAACCCACGATTTAATTTTTAATACCTCGATCGGTAAAATCTTGATAAAACACCTCAACAATAATTTCTTCATTTATAACCACATAAATAAATCCATCATTTATATCCACATAAAATAAATATTTCTTTATCATATGAATCAATAATTAATTATTCACAAATAATATTACGAGAATCCTGATTATAATGACGGTAGTTCCGGAAGAGGGGCTTTCAGATAAGGATTTCTCTCACTTCTTGGCCGCATGATTAGGTGACCAAACCTCTCCTTGTGAGAACTTTCTAGACATTGCCAATAATCTTTATCTAATAATATTATTCAAATAATATGAATTATTGATCGATAATGGAGATAATGTGCGGTGACAATTATTGAACAATGATAATATAAAATATCAGCCTTGACAATTATTGAATCGATAAAATAAAATATTGAGCGGTAACTCTTGTGAAAATTATTGAGTAGTGCCTTCTTACGTAAGGATCGATAATTCAACAATCTTGTGCAATAATCTGGTGTCTTCTTTGTCTTGACCGCAGCGTATTCTTGTATTTTAACCACCGGGTATTCAGCGATCTTACTTGGTAACAACTTCTGGCGTTATTTTTAACTTGACTTATATTTGTCGTTTTCTTCATCAATCGCTTTTAGTTATGGGGGGCCCACACATTTTTTGGCGTCGTAAATACGAATATTCACAAGCGATCTGAATATTCCACGACCAAACGAATATTTCCAAACAAAATGAATATTTTATAACCACTTGCTTATTTTGAAATATTTGCGTATTTAACCCTTAACTATCCACATTAATCAAATCAACCCTTACTATTTCAAAATAATAAATAAAGGAAATTCCTTTTATTTAAAAAAAATTTGGGGTCTTCTGACCTCCCTCCTTATGAAATTTCGTCCTCGAAATTGGCGTACGTACGTACAGTGTTTGAAAAGGTGAGGATACCTCGCTTTCATTTCCGTTTCAATTCGGTCATTTCCTCTATAGCATGATTCCTCCACAAAACTTTAACTTGTGGTATGACCTTTCTTAGCGTAGGACATGCTCCTTCTATCCAAGATCTTGATAGGTACCTCCTCATACGTTAAGTCTTGACTATCTCGTCAGGTTCTAACTTCGATAACGTGGTTGGGTCTTTCACATATTCTGAAATGCGGATATATGAAACACATTATGAACACGAGACATACTCGGGAATGCTTGCAAGTCATAGGCTACATTTCTACTCGGTCGAGAATTTGAAATGGACCCGATAAATCGTGGATTGAGCTTTCCTCTCTTCCCAAATCTTGTAACTCCCTTCCATGGAAGCGACTCATGACAATCATGATCCCTACATTAAATTCCCGTCCTTTCGATGAAGATCCGCATAACTCTTTTGTCGATCTTGGTAGTTTTTATATCGTTGTCGAATCATTTGGATCTTTTCGGTGAGTCATACGTCTTAACTTTCGGGTCCCAACAATGTTGCTTCACCCACCTCATCCCAACATATTGGAAGCGACATTTTTCGTCCATATAATGCTTGAATGGAGCCACACTATACTTGCACGATAAGCTTTGTTGTTGTAGGAGAATTCCACGATGGTAAATACTTATCAATTTGCCCTTGAAGTCAGGACCACGAGTCTTAATAAATCTTGAGAGTTTGAATAGTCCTCTACGATTGTCAAATCTGGTTTGGGGATGGTATCTTAGAACTAAATCGCAAATCCGTGCCCGTAGCTTTTTGCAAGCTAACCCAAAATCTTGAAGTGAATCTTGGGTCGCGATCGAAACTATGGATCTGGGCATGCCATGCTGACCTCACGATCTCATTTACGTACGTACTAGCAAGGCGTTCAAGTGAATAAGTCTCCGTGTCGGCAAGAAATGAAAGCGAGACTTGGTTAATCTATCAACAATAACCCAAATAGCATTGATGCCTTGAAAGCCGTAGGAAGACCAAAATGCTTGAAATCCATGGTAATGTGTTCCCACTTCCATTTAGGAATCTCAAGTGGTTTGCACGGACCCTTAGGTACTAGATGCTCGCCTTTACCGTTGGCAAGTTAAACACATCGAGATAAACTTTGCAATCTCTCTCTTCGTATTATTCCACCAAAATGTATGTCGAAGATCACGATACATTTTAGTACTTCGAGGATGGATTGCAAATGGTGTATTGTGTGCCTCCATCGTAATCTTGTACTTCAAAATCAGTCGTTAGGAACCACAAAGTCTAGAGTGGACTCGAAGTATTCCTTCTTCATCGATTCTCGCTTAGGAATAGCTCCTTCTTGTACTTTCTTCTTCTTCTACGCGCGCATCGGCTCAAGATTCGGTGGCTTGAGCGACCTTAACTTTTCTATTAAAGTTGGCTCTGTCGTATACTTGACATCATCCTTTTCGTTCCGCATATGATCTTCTACTCGATGTCGTCGGCTACTGCGTTAAACTTTACCGGGATGGTATTGAATAGTGTGTGTGGTCGTAGTCTTTCGATAGCTCTCGAGCAGCGTCATTGCCGCGTGTTGAGTTCTTTTGAGTGAAGAAATATTTAAGGCTTTTATGATGCGAATATATCTCCACTTTCTCCCCATATAGATAGTGCCTCCATATCTTTAAGCCTAGCAGCATTGCTTGCGCTTGACTCTAGATCATGAGTAGGATAATTCCTCTCATACTCTTTAAGTTGTCATGAGGCATAGGCTATGACTTTTCCACGTTGCATGAGAACACATCTAACCCTTTGCACGAAGCATCATTTGTAGATAACAAATCCATCAAGAACGGATGGTATTGTTAGAACAGTCTTAGAAATAAGTCTCCTCTTAAGCTCTTGGAAACTTTTCTCGCATTCTTCATTTCCAAGCGAATTTTGTATCCTTTCGAGTTATTTGAGTTAATGGAGTAGCGATTAGAAAACCCTTCCACGAATCTCAGATAATAACCGGCTAAGCCCAAAAAGCTCGTACTTGATCATGAGGCTTGGTTGCTCCCGACTTTGTATTGCTTGATCTTGGTGGGATCAGCGGATACTCCATGTTTTGACACCACATGCCCAAGAAAAGGCTACTTCCTCAAGCGAACTCGCATTTCTTCAATTTGGCATATAGTTGGTTTTCACGAAGCCTTTGGAGTACCGACTTCAAATGGTGCTCATGATCTTCACGACTTTTGGAATATATAAGGATGTCATGATAAAAACAACAATGGAATGAGTCAAATATTCCTTGAATACTCGGTTCATCATATCCATGAAAAAGCAGGAGGAGCATTAGTTAGTCAGAAAGACATGACTAAGAATTCATAATGCCCATCACCAGGAGTTAAAGGCGGTCTTTGGAATATCCTCGATTCTAATTTTCGGTGATGATATCGAGCGAAGATCGATTTTGAAAAGAATTGTGCCCCTACTGTTGGTCGAACAAGTCATCAATCTGAGGTGAGGATACCTATTCTTGATGGTGACATGGTTCGATTCAGATAGTCGATCTGAAAGTCGCATACTCCGTCTTTCTTTTTTACAAATAAAGCAGAGGCAGCCCCGAGGAGATGTCTTGGGGCCAGATGAAAGCAGATGTCCAACAATTCACGTAGTTGGACCTTTAACTCTCTGAAGTTCAATAGGAGCCATTCGATATGGGGTTTTAGAAATGGGCTTTGTGCGGGTTCAAGATCGATAAAGAATTGACTTCACGTTACGGGGTAGGCAGGAAGTTCTTGAAATCGTCGGGAAAGTCGATAACAACGGGAATATTATTCAAATTTGGCGTGTCTTTATTCAAATCCATAACATGGGCTAAGAAAGCTTGACATCAGTTTTTGATAAGCGAATAGCTTTATGATTAGATATGATAGTGATTGATTTTAATGGTTTAGTTGCTTGAATTAAATACAACGGGTTGGTTAGGAATATGAAAACTAATGACCTTACGAAAACAATCAATTTTGGCATGATGAGTAGTTAACGATCAATCCCTAAAATCACATCAAAAGCAAGTATCTTTAAAGAGATAAGGTTGAGCGGGTAAGGTGATGGTGCTGACTTGAATCAAACAAGATTTATAAGCGAGTGGATGTGATGAAAGTTTCTCTAGCGGAGTTTCCACGAGATAGGTCAAAGTCTAATTTCTCGGTCGAGTTTAAGCGTTGAGCACATGCGGAGAGATAAATGAATGGGTATGCCGGTATCAAGTAAGGTATAAACTTGCGAGAATTTATAAATAGCTTACTTACCTGATCACCTCGTTTGGGTTCCTCGCATTATGACCGATCTGACAAGCGCTCTTCCGGAATCGTTGACTTTGACTTTTACGGGGACGATCTTTTGAGTCACCGTCCCCATTGAACTAGGTTTCGCTCTGCGTCTGATCTCGGCGATATGTCCTTCCTTTCCACAACTATAGCATACCTTGAGCTGTTGTGGGCGGTTTGGGTGATATGTCCCTCTTTTCGCATTTGTAGCATATAATGGGTGGTCGTTCTCCTCCCTTAGAACCGATTCTTTCTTAAGCCTTTGTCGTCTTCACATAGTCGTTGTTAAATCTCCTCTTTTAAAATCTCCTCGACTCGCTTCTTACATTTTCATGACCATGATTACCACCGGAGTGGTTACCATTACTGTCCGTCTGTTTCTTTCTCATGAGTTATCATTATTACATTGTTTGCTATCTCTACGAGATGCGATCTGGTTATGGTCCCTCGGTTGGCCGTACTCGTTATCTCGCTCTAATAATTGAGCCACATTTTACAACATCTGAATAAAGAAAGTTTATGAGAAATGAGATCTTGGCGTATCTAGGGTTTCAAACCTCTAAGAAACATCCGCGTCATCGTTCCTCATTCTCCACCAAATGAGGTCTGAACACGGATAACTCTGCAAACTTTGCCTCGTCTTTGAGACACCGTCGTGTTGTTTCTTTCTAATCGATGAACTCCACTTCCTTCGTATAGCGAACACTTTCGGAAAGTATTTGTCATTAAATAATCTCTGAAAGCGTCTCCCGAAGACATCTTTGAGAGTCTGAAATTTGGATGGAGTGCGCTTCACTGAGACTCCCACCGATGGTGCCTGCCCGCCACGGAACATAAAGGTGGCGAATGGAACCTCTGTTTCTCCGTGCATCCCGAGACATCGAATATCTTGGTAATTTGTTTGACCCGTGTTTTCGCCGTGATCGGATCGGCTTTCCCTTAAATTACAGTGGTCCCGACTCTTTGAGCTTGCTTGTTTTGTGACAAACAGTGTAATTGCTATCATTTCCTCTGTATTTTGAACACGAGTCTCCTAAATGCGATTTTGCATGAGCTAAAAAGCTTCTAAACATCCCTCGTTCATCATACGCTCCGGTGGTGTTGTTCGCGGGAGGAACATTGCCCGACTGTTGCACGTTCTCCTCGTTGGTAAATACAGGCATCTCCACGGTCTCATTTACTCCTTTGTTAATATTCTCGATTCGACATTCTCAAATCTTGTCATAAAACAAGGGTTAATTAAGAAATCGATATATCACATAATATCCTATATCTTTGACTAACAAATAAGCTTAGGTAGGACACCTTAGCGAAGGATTTACTCGTCTCTCCCCTCTAGTTCATTCCGATCTCGCTTGGAGATCGTATCCTAGCTACGATACCAAGTGTGGCGCCCCCAAAATAGGTATACATCACCCATTACGAGTTGTCGATACATGAGTGCGAGAAGCAACTACAACTTTATTATTATTGACTATAAAAGCGTGAGTTTAAATACAAATATTATCTTACAGACAATATTTATACTCAAATAAATCCTCATCACATTTATTGATACATTATTTTACAAAAATGGTGAGGACTACTAAACAATCCTTTCTAAAACCTTCATTCCATTACCCAGGCTACGTACTCATTTATATTCTCGCCTCACGAGAAGAATGGAACAAAAAGGAAAGGGTGAGCTCAACTAGCTCGATAAAGAATATTATGACTAAGATAATATCTGACAAATTATCGTTAGTCTTGACGAGGGAAAAATTTAATAGAATCTGATAGCAACAAATTTTGGATCAATATTATGGCGTGAAATAATAATTCATAGAAGAGTTACGTAGAGAATGAAATCTCTATAATCTATGAATTTAAAAGATCCATCATCGATATTTTATCCTGTAACATCAATCGATATTCATCTCGAATCAAATATTCATCTTTGCACTCTGAGGCCGAAGATATTCATCATCGATCGGTCGTATTCATCTCAAACACTGTTCATCTTTGCACTAAAGGCCAAAGATATTCATCGATCGGTCGTATTCATTTAAACACTTCATTTCATCTTTGCACTACTGGGCCAAAGATATTCTTGAAATCATTCATCTTTGCCTTCTACGGGCCGAAGATATTCAATAATATCATCATTTAAGGCGAGGATGATGAAAATATTTTTAAAGAAGCGAATCCGGTGAAACAAAATGACAAGGATTAAGGATTAAGGATTTAGTACTTTGTTTTATCCATGTCAACAATACCTCAAAAATAATCGTAGTGGTGTAAAATTGAGAATGATCAAAACATGGATCTGATCAAAGCTAGTATCCGAATAGATATTTTAGACGAAAAGAAGAAATTTTATTTTTCGATTGAATAGTCTTAGTATCGTGAATAGTCTTAGTATCGTGAATATCGTGAATAGTCATAAGTATCGTGAATAGTAACTCAGACGCAAAAGATAGAAATTCCACAAAAAAACATTTTCACGCTTCATGAATAGTACTCGTGAATAGTAACTTCGTGAATAGTAACTCATGAATAGTAACTTCGTGAATAGTAACTCATGAATAGTAACCCAGAGCATGAAAAAGTTCAAATTTGATAAAAACTTGGATCGACATTTTGACGTAATGATATTGAAGAAATAATATCATTTGAAAAAAAAAAATAATATCCACTTACCTCGAAAAGAATCGATTGCCGGAAGGAAAGGTCGGAAGTGATCTTTGAATGAAACTTATCTTGAGCAACAACTCTCAAAGTATCTAAATACTCACAAAATCGCTCGATAATATAGAGAAGAGAAAACTTTGTTTACGGTGTGATTTTCAATTCTAACTTAGCCCTCTATTTATAGGAAAATGTTAGCCGTAGAAGCGAGACTTGACACCTTTACGATGGCTTTACTGCTACTATTGCCACCCACCACATTTGAAATAAAATTCAGCACATTTCTTCACCAACCACAAGTGGGGCCCCTCAATTCTAGAATTTTCCACCAAAATCAATTATAAACCTAATTTAGAATCGAGACACCTCTTAAAATTCATAACAAATCATTCGTGCATTTTAACGGTTCAAAATTTGTGGACATATACTCAACTTATGTATGTATAACATACCCAAAAATTACCACAATCAGCGGTCGGATTAAAAATTATAATCCCATGATATATCTAAAAAACCCACGATTTAATTTTAATACCTCGATCGGTAAAATCTTGATAAAACACCTCAACAATAATTTCTTCATTTATAACCACATAAATAAATCCATCATTTATATCCACATAAAATAAATATTTCTTTATCATATGAATCGATAATTAATTATTCACAAATAATATTCTGAGAATCCTGATTATAATGACCGGTAGTTCGAGGAAAGGGGCTTTCAGATAAGGATTTCTCCTTCTTTGGCGCATGATTAGGTGACCAAACCTCTCCTTGTGAGAACTTTCTAGACATTGCCAATAATCTTTATCTAATAATATTATTCAAATAATATGAATTATTGATCGATAATGGAGATAATGTGCGGTGACAATTATTGAACAATGATAATATAAAATATCAATATGATGATTATTGAATCGATAAAATAAAATATTGAGCAGTAACTCTTTGTGAAAATTATTGAGTAGTGCCTTCTTACGTAAGGATCGATAATTCAACAATCTTATGCAATCTGGTGTCTTCTTGTGCGACCACAGCGTATTCTTGTATTTTAACCACCGGGTATTCAGCGGTCTTACTTGAGTAACAACTTCTGTAGTTATTTTTAACTTGACTTATATTTGTCGTTTTCTTCATCAATCGCTTTTTAGTTATGGGGCCCACACATGGGCATTTGCTGTGAGTAAATACGAATATTCCCAAGCGATCTGAATATTCCACGACCAAACGAATATTCCCAAGCAAAATGAATATTTTATAACCACTTGCTTATTTTGAAATATTTGCGTATTTAACCCTTAACTATCCACATTAATCAAATCAACCCTTACTATTTCAAAATAATAAATAAAGGAAATTCCTTTTTATTTAAAAAATCAATGGTCATGACTATACCGAATCACCCCTAGTCATAATCATACAAAAAACTATCCATCATTGCATTACAGCCCACCGAGGACTTTTATCACATCATTTATAACAAGCCATGATTATCTTAGAATGATTCCTCGTCATAATCATACTAAGTTCATTTATGCACGTAAGCAAAGATAACATAATATAACATGAGGATGATGACAATGACATAATAATTCAATAAAACAAGTTCAAGAATTATTTAATCCGGGGAATTATTAACATCCAAATTGTCAACATGATCTTCGTTTTTGTAGAGTAAAATTCAAGAATGATCGGAAGAATATTTCCATGAAAAGATCTTTGGATGAAACATAAATATCAAGGATATTCTACTAATTTCATGGAGTATAGAAGTCAAAGTTTTAACTAGCTGGGTATAATAAAGAATGGAATAACAAAAGAAATCACCGTGCATGCGATGACTTACGCAGGCGGAGTTATTCAATGTAATAATAAATAACGGAACCGGTCGGTGAAATTCACGCAAGCAGGATGTTCCAACAGAATAATAAAGATGGAACCCGGATCCGGTGTAAAACACACGAATAGGATATTCAACAGAATGATAAAAAGGCGGAACCGGTCAAATTGTAAAAACACATGACAGGATGTTCCAATGAGAATAATAAAAAGCGGAACCAGTCCGGTGTAAAACACATGCATGGATGTTCCAACAGAATGATAAAGACGGAAACCGAGTGGGTGTAAAACACATGAGCATGGATGTTCCAACAGAATAATAGAAGAATGTCACAAAGTATATGGTAAATGGCGTATACATGTTATTCCAGCGAGAATAATAAGCAATGGAATAACAAGCAGTTCTCTTCATGAATAAGAAAAGAATAACACCCCTTACGGGTACAACAAATAATATTCCCTACCTTAGAAGAACTGAATATTGGCAAGGTGAAGTAGCAGAATACTTTTCTTCTTTCTCTCTATAGTTTCTCTCTCTAGAGTTTCAAATGAATTCGTGAAAAATAATGAAGCCCTTAGCCTCTATTTATAGAAGATTTCTAGCTGAAAAAGAGTGGCTTGCTTGGTGATGTGAAAAAGCAAGTGGTTGACTTTTGTAATTGGTTTGGCGCTTTTGTAATGTGAAACGACAAGTGGTTTGGCGCTTTTGTAATGTGAAACGACAAGTGGTTCGACGTCTCGGTAAAGGTAATTACTATTAACGAAGGTAAATACTATTGACGAAGGTAAATACTATTCACAAGGTAATTCTTATTGGCGAAGGTAATTACTATTATCGAAGGTAAATACTATTCACAAGTAATTACTATGAAGGTAATTACTATTGTGAAGGTAAATACTATTCGAAGGTAAATACTAAGGGTAATTACTATTGATTGAAGGTAATTACTATTGTGAAGAGACTCTTAGATGATGACATATGAGCCCCCATAAAATAATCAAACTTACCACAAATCATTTTTTTTTCATCAACACATATTTAATTTTTCAAAAATTATTAATCATTTATAACTTGTCGTCTCAATTATTGATTTAATACTATAACATATATATATATTATACGGATGATCTTGTGACAATAATTGAATCAATAATATAAGAGATATGATGCAAGAATTACTATAGCAATAATTGAGCATAGGTGAGTGACTTCTCACGTAAGCATCAATAATCAATATCGTGTGCTACTATACAACTACAGCGTATTCATCGTACTTTTACTAGGGTAGTTCAGCGGTTTTAACGGTAACACCTCCGTAGTTATTTTTATAGAAAGATAATTTTGTCGTTTTCTAACTACGACAATACTTCCATTATAATAGGGTCCACTAATGATTGAGTAGTCGTCACGAATATTCCCTAACAAAAAGAATATTCCCGACCAAACGAATATTTTATAACAACTTGCATACTTTGCAAAATTTATAAATACTACCCACAACTATAATATTATCTTAAATTCACACCATAATATAAAAAATTATTTCGACAAAATTTAAATCTTTATTGATAAAATCTGGGGTCTCACAATCTCCCTCCTTATGGAATTTCGCGCCTCGAAATTAGGGTGCTACTTACGGTATGATAAAGAGGTGAGGATACCTTGAATACCTTTATCGTTTGAAAACATTAAATTCATCTTTACAATCCAGGCCAAAGATATTTATTCACAATTCATCTTTGCACTACGGGCGAAAAGATATACAATCGTAAAACCAATAATCTTTGACGCAGCGACTTAATAGTATTACGACCACAAATTATCCATGCACCAATCGCCGAGGATATTCGTGTTTTCATTCTGATCATGATTATACCGAATAATCCTTCGTCATAATCATCATAAGTCTATCAAATCTATCAATGCACTACTACGCCAAAGATGACTTTTACCACATCCATGAATTAATATTTCATTCTTTGAGACTCAACTCAATAATTAATCCATATCATCGAATCATCCCGCACTACTGGGCCAAGGATATTCATTAGTATCACGACCACGAATTATCCATGCACTACTACCTGAAAGATAATCGTGTATTCATTAGTATCACGACCACAAATTATCCATGCACTACTACGCCAAAGATAATTGTGTATTCAATTACTAAGTTATGATTATCTTACGAATAATCCCCTGGTCATAATCATACCAAGTCCATCTATGCACCTACTGTTATGATTACGAGATGACTTTCAACATAATATAAACATGAGGATTATGATATAAAGAATCAATCAAATGAGATAAAGGATAAATATTAAACATTTATAATATAATTTATCGAGATTCAAGAATATTCCCATGTTATCAATCACTTAATAATCTCATAATCTAATATCATTAATATTATAATAATATTTTAATCACTTCTTAAATTTATAAACAATTTATCTCAATTGTTTACGCTTTACCATATAATGCATTTAATCATTCAAAAGCGCCATACTCATAAGATATCATCACCAATTATCAAATCTCTCATCAAAAAAATATGCATATATTCTATATAGGATTCTACAGCCATAAAATCTTATTTTCAAACTTTGTTACTTCACATAACATATTTAACTCATATGTTCAGTAACTAAACTATTTTCATGAAAAATACCAAATCAGTCCCAAAAATATTTCTTTTCTGGGATTTAGCATAATATAGTCCCATAATGAAAATATATTTTTCTCGAATTTTTAAAATTCATTTACTATTTTTCAAAAATCAATTTCTAATTAATTCCTTAAGAAATTAGCTACCTCAAGTTTAACTCCAAAATTCCCAAATCTTGACAGGACCTTACCCATGTTAACGTGAGCTTCCAGTTTAAATTTCATGGTCATCGGAGTTATAGAACTCCGGTTATAGCGTTTTTAAATCGAAAAAACCTAAATATTGAAATAGTCATAACTTGCTCATTTTAAGTCGAGAATGAGCTCATTTTTGGACAGGAGGTACTTTATACCATATACCTTCATGTCCCAAAAGGCCAGAATTTTTCTCATAATTTAAGTGGCCGAAACAGCCGTCTAAAATCATGGCAGCGATAGCTTTTTTCGGTTTTGCAGCTTTGCACTCCTTTGCTAAAATCAGTCCACACAAAAATCTACAACACCTTTTCCAGTAATTCCACTTGGATCAGTTAGGTAACTCATAGATCTAACTCTAGGACTTGACCACACTCAAAAATTCAAAATATAATAGGAGATATGGTCAATTGAATTTCATGTTACGTTTTCACCAAAATCGATTTTCAACTCTTTGTGATTTCTAAGAAACTTTCATGTTTTCACATACTAACCAACATAACTCATCTTAAAACTTACTAATACTTCATATACCCATGATTTTCATCAGTTCTATACTTTTATTATGACTTTCATCATAATCCACATAAGCAGATCCTTTTAGTTGAAGAAATATTTGAGGGTTTAAGAAATGGGTTTTTATCTTTGGGGTCAATATAAAATTCGATTTCACGCTCTAGGGTAGGCTAGGAAATCTTCAAGAATACGTCAAAAAATTTATTAATGATAGAAATATCATTCAAAGCGCTACTCTTATACAAGACTTGGATAATACGTTACATTGATACCAATTGTGACTTCTATCCTTTAACCTAGATAGCACCTCACAATTATACCTATCAACTTGTCATCGTCATTCACGACGTCGCCTCGAGAAAGTCCGGCGGTGCATTCCACACAAGGAAGTCAACAACGAAAGGATCGGGGCTCTTTACTTATGAGCGATATACTTGTTGATTAACTTTAGGGTTTGGTTACTTTGAATTCAGTATAACAAGGTTGGTTAGGAATATGAAAACTAACAACCTTACAAAAAGAATAATAAGTAGTTAATCAATCGTTTTCAAAAATTACCTCAAAAGGCAAGTATTTTCAAAGAGATAAGATCGTGAAAGTGTTTATTTGAAACAACAAGATTAATAAGCGATGGAGGTAACGAAGGTTTCTCCCAACGAAGTTTCAATAGATAAATCAAAGTCTAATTTTTAGAGTCAAATTTAAACATTGAACACAACTAGGTAGAATAAAAAGTGGGTAGAACTTGTATTGAATAAAGTATAGACTTCATAATAATTTATAATTAATTTACCCATAATAACTTCGTTAGGGTTTCTCATAAACGCCTCGCTTAAATTACGAAGTTTGACTTTCTTACTATAAGGTACATTCCACCCTTAAGTGCTTCTTCACATTCACGATCCATTATTTGAATCATTATTCTCGATCCATATCGAATTCGGGTTGACCGCTATGCATTGTGGTAATTCCTAATTCGATGTTGGGTTCTCCCAATTCTTTGTCCAAAAAGCAAAGTCCATTTCATCTATTTTGGCTTTATTGGATCGGACGTCTTTTTCTACACTATCAACGCGTTGTGCGGCTTTTACCCATGCATCATCTATTCTCCTTCGATTCGATTGTTTCTTCTTTTGGTGGTCTTTGATTTTTAAATTCTCGATTCAACTTTAATATCTTACACCACCGCCAAAGCGTGATTTTGTTCGAGCATCACATATCGGGTAACCCAATTTTGAATTGTTGTATCCCTTTGTTCCACCTAATCGCTTGTCGTTCTTCAACTTTGTTCTTTTAGCTCACGAACACGATTTTGTAATTCTAAGTTTTGATCATAAATTTCTTCTAACCAATTCTCCTCGGGTTTCTCTTCTTCCCTTCTTCTTCCTCACTCTCAAATTACCTACCTGCAACTAGCTCAGGTGCAACAACTAGTTCTTCATTCACTACGTGGATATCTCTAATTTGTTCTCTCGTCGACAATTTGCATTAACTCCGATTAGTGATTAAAGGTGTCACATCGGTCACATTCACTCCATTGTGAATATTTTGTTGCCATTTCCAAACACCGCCACAACACAAGGGTTAATTAATATATCAAATATTATCCTATATACGACGTGAGACCAATTAAATAACAAATAAACTTAGGTAGGTCATACTAGCGAAGGAATTCCCCGTCTCTCCCTCCTAGTTCTTATCTCGCATCTTAGCTGGGGATCATATCCCTAAGCTCGATACTAACCGATGGCGCCCCAAAATTAGGTATACACGTCACCCATCTTGGGTCGCCACTTACATGGTACATAAATTCAAATACAACTTACTAATATAGCTGTGCGTGTACAATACGACATAAAGCGTGAGTTTGAATACAAATATTGTCTACTAGATATTATACAAACTCAAAAGGAGTCCTTATTACAACTATTATCACACTATTTCACGAGAATAGTGAGGACTACTAATCTTATCCTCTCGGACCATTACTCCGTTCCTCGACTCGTCCGGCTATGTTCTCATTTCACGAAGAAAACGGTGAAAAAAAGGGTGAGCTCAACTAGCCGATGAAGAAATATTATGACTAAGATAAATACAGAATAATTTATCATTAGCCTTCAACAAGTGTTAAACCCGATAAAATACAATAGACAATAAGTTTAGCTGCAGCATGAATAAGCAATCCATTAAAAGAGTCAAGTAGAAAATAAAGTCTACTATCTTTTAGGTTTTAAAAGGTTTTTCATCCTTTGTTATATAGGCGAGACTCAACTTTAATAAATAATCCACATCATCATATATCCCCTCGCACTACTACCGAGGATATTCATCAAATTATCAATGGTCATGACTATACCGAATCACCCCTAGTCATAATCATACCAAAACTATCCATCATCGTGCATTACAGCCACCGAGGACTTTTATCACATCATTTATAACAAGCCGTGATTATCTTAGAATGATTCCTCATCATAATCATACTAAGTTCATTTATGCACGTAAGCCAAAGATAACATAATATAACATGAGGATGATGACAATGACATAATAATTCAATAAAACAAGTTCAAGAATTATTTAATCCGGGAATTATTAACATCCAAATTGTCAACATGATATCTTTGTTTTTGTAGAGTAAAATTCAAGAATGATCGGAAGAATATTTCCATGAAAAGATATCTTTGGATGGAACGCAAATATCAAGGATATTCTACTAATTTCATGGAGTATAGAAAGTCAAAGTTTTAACTAACCGGGTATAATAAAGAATGGAATAACAAAAGAAATCACCATGCATGCGATGTGCCGCGCGATGCGGAGTTATTCCAACAGAATAATAAATAACGGAACCGGTCGGTGAAATTCACACCGCAAGCATGGATGTTCCAACAGAATAATAAAGATGGAAACGAGATCAGGTGTAAAACACATGAGATAGGATATTCCAAGCAGAATGATAAAGAGCGGAACCAGTCGGTGTAAAACACATGCATGAGGATGTTCCAACAGAATAATAATAAAGAACGAACCAGGGTGTAAAACACAGGTGCATGAGGATGTTCCAATGATAATGATAAAGACGGAACCAGGTCGGGTGTAAAAAACACATGACGAGGATGTTCCAATGGAATAATAGAAGAATGTCACAAAGTATAGGGTAAACCGCGATACATGTTATTCCAATGAGAATAATAAGCGATGGAATAACAACAGTTCTCTTCATGAATAAGAAAGAATAACACCCCTTACAGGTACAACAAATAATATTCCCTACCTTAGAAGAAGCTGAATATTGGCAAGGTGAAGTAGCGAGAATACTTTTCTTCTTTCTCTCTATAGTTTCTCTCTACAGAGTTTTCGGTGAATTCGTGAAAATAATGAAGCCCTAGGCCTCTATTTATAGAAGATTTCTAGCTTTAAGACCGAGTAGTGTGAAAAGGCAAGTGGCATTGACGGTAACCGGTTTGTTTGGCCTTTTGTAATGTGAAACGACAAGTGGTTTGGCCTTTGTCAGAATGTGAAACGACAAGTGGTTCGACGTGCGGTAAAGGTAATTACTATTAACGAAGGTAAATACTATCGATGTGAAGGTAAATACTATTCACAAGGGTAATTACTATTGACGAAGGTAATTACTATCGACGAAGGTAAATACTATTCACAAGGGTAATTACTATTGACGAAGGTAAATACTATTCACAAAGGTAATTACTATCGACGAAGGTAATTACTTATCGACGAAGGTAAATACTATTGACGTAAGGTAATTACTATCGAATGAAGGTAATTACTATTGACGAAGAGACTCTTAGATGATGACATATGAGCCCCCATAAAATAATCAAACTTACCACAAATCATTTTTTTTCATCAACACATATTTAATTTTTCAAAATTATTAATCATTTATAACTTGTCGTCTCAATTATTGATTTAATACTATAACATATTATATGAGATGATATTGTGACAATAATTGAATCAATAATATAAGAGATATGATGCAACAATTACTATAGCAATAATTAAGCATACCGAAAGTGACTTCTCACGTAAAGATCAATAATCAATATCGGTGCTGTCTTCTTATACAACTACGGCAGACATCGTATTTTTTACTACCGTGTAGTTCAACGCTTTTTAACGGTAACACCTCTGTAGTTATTTTTATAGAAAGATAATTTTGTGCGTTTTTAACTACTTACAATACTTCCATTAATGGGGTCCACTAATGATTGAGCCGTCGTCTTAATATTCCCAAAAAAAAAAATATTCCCCACCAAACGAATATTTTATAACAACTTGCATACTTTTGCAAAATTTATAAATACTACCCACAACTATAATATTATCTTAAATTCACACCATAATATAAAAAAATTATTTCGACAAAATTTAAATCTTTATTGATAAAATCTGGGGTCTCACATGTTTTATATGTGTTTTGGTTGCCAACATATAAATTGATATGTTACTATATAAACATGTTTTGGTTGCTATGATATAAGTGGTTGGTTACTGTCATATAACTGTTTTGTTACTGTCATATAACTGTTTTGTTACTATTATATTACTGTTTGGTTACTTAGTTACAACTGTTTGGTTACTATTATATAATTGTTTGGTTACTATCGTGTATGCTCAATATATGTGTTTGTTACCATCATATAAACCGATATGTTGATATATAAACATGTTTTGGTTATTATGATAAAAGTTGTTCGTTCTTATTATATAAACTGTTTTGTTGATGTCATATAACCTTTGTTTTATTATTATCATATTCTTGTTTGGTTATTATATTACAAATTGTTTGATTACTATTATATAATTGTTTGGTTCTTATCATATATATATATATATATATGTGTGTGTGTGTTAGTAAGCATACATGTTTATTTATTTTTTTAAAATTATGTTTTTATAGTTACTTGGTTACATTATTTAGATGTTTAAGTAACTAGCGTAATGATGTCAAGGTTACATTGATTACATAATGTTAGCAGTGAACCGTATCGCAATAAGCAGGAAGATGACATAATTGAGTTAGAATTTGCAGAGTCGGTTCCTGAACAAGTGGATGGGTAAGGGTTGCATTGTTTTCAATTTTTGAATTATTATATTTAATTATTTTGGTTACTGTCATATAATTGTTTTGGTTACTATGTTGTAAATGTTTGGTTACTGTATAAACTGATATGTGTTATATATAGGTTGTTTCTAGTATTGATTTTGGTTATCTTTTGTGCATTTGTACAGTGATTGCGGGTTGTTTACAATTTATTTTGCCGAGCATGTCATTCATTAGAAGATTGATGAAATTCCTATTCCATTCCCCATTCTGTAATATCTCGGAAAGTTATGAACAAACCTATATATGCATGGAAGGAACAAACAATTGGAGGGATACTGAGACCTGACGAGAGAATTTCCGGAAGATTTGTTCGATTTTGATTAGTTCGAGATATTGTTGTGTTGTCGGTATGAATTGTGTTTTGTATTTTTATTTTTTAATATACCGCAATTTTGTATGGTTCATTAAGGATGATTCTTTGAATCTTATATAGATGGGATTTCATATGTTATTATAATATCGCTTTTGGAATTAATTTTGTGTGTTATTGGTATTTGATTAGATTTTTAGGTGTGGTTTGCTACATTATATTGAAATGTACAATTTGGTAACCAATTATATATAAAAGGGTAACCAAATTAATGTTTTGATAGTAAACAGAGAGATGTACAATATTGTTTCGGGACATATAACTGCTTTTTAAATGTATCAGACATATAATTATTGTTAAATGTATGGTGAGAGTATACATTAGTTAACAAAAAAATTGTTTTGGTGATTGTTATCTAAATATTTGGTTACCTATTTGTTATATTTTATTTATTGTTATAACAAATAAGTAACCAAATAGTTTACTTTTATGGTCACCATATTATGTTTATACAAGTAAACAAATTGTAATAAAATTTGATAAAATCATTATATATACATTAACATAAATATATGTTAACAATATTTGTTTTAGTTTATATCAAAGCGATTATAAATTTGTATCACGAATGTTATGAATTGTTAAATGTATGTGTTTTTTTAGTGTATCATCATGATGGAAACACATTAATTTTAATTAAGAGATTTCATTTTATATATGATTGTCATTTGTATAACTATCATATTAAATTAAATATATTTTGAGATGTTCAATTGGTATCCAAATTGTTATATAAGAGTAACCATTTGACTTTATGTTAGTAACCAAATAATTTACAATTTATATTTTGAATAATTGTCAAGTAAACAATTGTACTTTTGTGGGTTCCCAATTGTATTGGCAACTCATAATGAATTCGTAAATCAAATGCTTTAATCAATAAAAATGTTGGATATTGTATAAAATCAAAATGTTACAATTATATATACATGTATCTACACTTGTTAATGTAAATGCATTATATCAGGGTTTTTTTGGTCTTAAAACCGGGGGATTATTGCAAGTTTTCCTGTTGTGTCCTTTCTCTCGCTTTTCACCTGCTGCATTTGTTTTGAATTTTGATTTCAGATCCGTGTTTGTACCTCCCTACTTTTGGTCTTCCAGCTGGTCTTCTTGTGTTCGGTGGTTTTACAACCATATTTCTTACTTCTTCTGGTACATCCCAGTTTTCTTTGTCATCTAACGGCATGATTGAAGCTGAATATGTGTCGACCAAAGTTGTTTTATAGTATTTTTTTGAGCAAAAATCATATGACTCAAATTCAAATTTCGCTTTTCATAATAAAGACTTAAAGACGCGACATGGCATCTCATGTAATCTGAAATTTTCCACATGTGCATGTTCTTTGGTCGATGTCCACAATATATTGTTTGACGACATCGTAAACAGTAAAAATCACTAAGTTTGATGTCTCAACCTACATCACAAATTAACTGTTGTTAGAATAAAGTACAACTGGAATCATTTTCATTATCTGAAAAAAGAATACATATTAAATCAAACAACTCAATGTTATAATTACAAAACAAGTAACTAAGCATTAACCAACTTAGCAGTAACATTATAATTATACAGAATAACCAAATAAGCATCAGTTAGTAACCAATATAATGATACTATCAATAACCAACTCAGCTGTATCATTTTAATTATTAAGAGTAACCAAACAAGTATCACTTAGTAACCAATGTAATGATACATAGTAACCAACTCAGCAGTAGTCGGTAACCATTGTAATGATATGCAATAAGCAATTAAGTATTAATTGACAACCAATATAATATTTCATAGCAACCAAGTTACCATTAGCCAGTACACAAGTTATTATTAGTTAGTAAATATTATAGTGTAGCACAGTAACCAAATCAGCATTAGACAGTAAACAATTCAACATTAATTAGTAATATTATGCAGTAAGAAAGCAGTATTAATAAGTAACCAGTACAATGATACACAGTAACCAAATCAAAGTGTCAAGTAACCATTATAATGTTTTGCAATAAGCAATTAGGTATTGGTTAGTAACCAATATAATATTACATAGCAACCAAGTTATCATTAATCAGTAAACAAGTCAGTATTAGTCAGTAAATATTATAGTTTAATGAGTAACTAAGTCAAAGATTAGTCAATAAACAATTCAACATTAATTAGTAATATTATGCAGTAATCAAGAAAGCATTATTCAGTAACAAATACAATATAAAAATTAATGCAATAAATTATAATTTGTATTTGTTACCTTAAGTTTCCTTGATTTAATGATATTAGATTGCAATCTTTCTTCTGTTGTTGTGGAAAGTGTTGTGAATGTTGATAGGGCTGCTTGTTTGTTTGTGAAATACCATCTTTGAACCTTGAGCAACGTAGGCATTCAATCATTGATGCTGTTGGAAGATCCCTAATCATATTAATTGCGTTGTTAATAGATTCACGTGGTGTTTGAAGTCATTGTTGAGTATCTGCCATACAGTCCCATGGAGCCTGGTGCACTTTTCCAACTTGACCTCTTCCTCCAAATATGTCCTTATTCGAGGATCAATGGCATCAAGTTCAGCCATGTGTTTGTTGAATTGTTCAATGTTGTATGCTCTACATGCCCCGTTGTAAGCTTGTTTAAGTTCTTCTCCTCTCTTTTGAATCTATTTTTATATTTTTCAATTATATGGTATATAGGAAGCATGCATGACATCCGAAACACATAATTCAGATCCTTGTATTATTGCTTCATGTCTATCTCGAAACAATGCATTGGCCTTCCCTTACTCCATAAGCAGTTCTTAAATTCATGAAAACCATCTCCAAGATAATTCATTTTCATTTGTCAACCATCGCAAAAGCAATCGGAACAATGTTTGGTTTGCATCTTGTGTGCTTTCTTATCGATGATTGTCCTCCGTAAGTTGATTGTATGAATGTGCCATCGATTACAATAATTGGAAAGCAATGATGCCATGCTTGAATGGATGCTCCAATGGCAAAGAACAAATATTTGAAACGAACATTTGTTTCCAACTCAAGAGCTGTGACGGAACCTGTTATGAAACATCAACATTATCAATGGAATTATAAGTAGTATAATACTACAAAGTAACCAAAACAACATTAGACAGTAACCAAATTATTGTCATACACGATAACAAGACAAAGATTGGACAATATAATTTTATCGATAAACAAAGACAAGAGTGAGCGATAACCAATGTATTTAATGTCGGTATCCAAGTCAACATTAAATCCAACAACCAATTATCCAAACATTAAGCAAGAACCAAAAGCGATAAGGAATATATTGATATCAAGAACCAATCAAGAACCAATATATTGTTACACAATCAATAACGATATCTTGTTACAAGATAACTAATCTGATATTAGTCAAGAATCAATAAAACATTAGGCAAGTATAATGTTACAAAGTAACCAACATATTTCTTACTGATAACCAATACTGAGATTAGATAGTATAATGTTTTTCAAGAACTGACATTACAACATTATACAAAGAACAAGATATTTCTATGCAATAACCAAGAGTTGCAAAGCAGATAGTAACCAAGATAGCATTAGAGCAATAACCAACATATTGTCTTACATAACGAAGGCGACATTAGATAGTATAATGTTTTCGATAACAAAGACAACATTATGCGATAAACAACATATTGATATCTGATAACCAAGATATCATTAAAAGAATAAACAGTTGCATTACAGTAACCAATGTATTTGCTGAGTAAACATTAATATAAAAAATCAGTAGAACTCATTTAAAATTATAAATATGAGGTAGGTAACCAATGCACATTATAGCAACCAAATCAGTTGAATTTAGTAATCAACTAATCATGAAAAATAATAATGTGTTTTAAATTGTTACCTGGATTTGTTTTCTGCAACATGTGTAACCATGATGGGATCAATGAGTAGTCGTGTGGATTTCCTCTTACCTTTTCTAACGCTTTCTCCTTCGATCTCCATGCTTTTTGGTAAGAGATAGACACATTATATTATGTCATCATGTCCTCGACAATATCGGTTGGTGTGTATATTTTCTTCAAATTTGTTAATTTACGCATTATGCATTCGCTGACCAACTCACTATTTGCTTGTCTGTGGTCTCCCAGCAATACGTTGACTGAACACGTGTGAATGTCATTGAATTCCCTCACCTTGAACAGACTGGTTTTTCGAATACTTGATGCTCTCATCTTCCATTTGCAATTTTCATCATCTACGCACACTAGCACAAAGTCTCTATGACCATTCGTTGAACTTTTTGTGTTGTCTATTTTCTTGATTGAATGCGACCTCATTGATTGTGATAGGATTTTTTTGTCTTTGTAGGTTTGATGTAATTTTACGCCACGTTCATTCGGATCTGTTATTACATCATCATATCCTTCTTACGTGTATGATTGATTTGTATGTTGTCATCTCGTTGTTGTTCCATAATTTTCATTGCAAGGTGATCGGCATATTGCGTTCCAATTTGGGAATCTTGTGTCTTTCATGTAACTAGTCTTTGAATTCCTTGTGTTGATCGATTGGCGTTACATCGTGAACAATGATTCTTCTATATTTGTCGAAGTTACGCAAGATTCTTTGTCTGGGCGCTTCCTTTTCCAATATCTATAATCGGTTGGAAATTTTCCTTGTTCATCGATTTTTCCGACTTGATAAAGAATCTCAATGTTGCTTCATCGATATCTGATTGGTGGAATGTCGTTTTGATGTGAAATTTGATAAACAATGTTGTTGTGTTTGTGTATCATCAGTAATCTGATGCATATCATGTTTTGCATTTCTACGAACAAAACAAGTTGAGGGAACTAGTATGCCAAGAACTTCAAAGTTGGTGTCTTTGGTTACTATCGATCCATGTCTTAGATTGAAATAAAGCAAAAACAGAATCATCTCCATTATGCGAAAACAAAATATGCATTGCATAGTAACAAAATCAATGTTAATCAGTAACCAAACTATATAATGTCAGTAACCAGAAAATGAAATACATTTGTACTATCATTCTACAATTGAAACAACCAGTTTAATATTTTTTGTTAGCAATTAAATTATATCAGTTGTATGAAGGTAACCAATGTAGCCAATTAATTTCCATCATAATAAAACAAACCAATATAAATTAATCAAATATTGCACATTAATAATATCAACATTATACAGTAACAAAATTTAATGTAGACAGTAACCTACACATGTTTATTTAGTAACCATAGGATAAAAAACATTTTCAATTTACTTGTTATATTAAAAAACAACCAGTTTAATGGGTTTGTGGGCATTTAAATGCTAATTGTTGTAAGAATGTAAGCAATGTGGTTAACAAGTGACTATTAATATAAAAATATAATTATAAGCATAATTAGATTAATTCAGTAACCAGATCAGAATTAATAAGTATCCATTTTTATTTGTATATAATATCTAAATAAGTATTATTCAAGAACAATATAATGTTAATCAAGAACTAACTCAGCATTAGTTAGTAAACATATACATATAAATGTTCATACATAGGAAACTATATACATATAATTATTAGACGTATACCAGTATATTGTTACATAGTAAACTATGAAGCATTAGATAGTAACTAATAAATCAGTATATAGTATGATGTTACAAAGTAACCAACATATCATTAGACAGTAGCCAACATACTGTCATATAGTAACCAAGAAAACAATATGCAATATAATGTTACAAAGTAACCAAAACATCATTTTGTCGTAACTAACATATTGTCATACACTAACCAAGCTAGTATTTGATAGTATCCAAGACAACATTGAACGATACATTGTTATACTGAGAACTAAAAAACAAAGTAGGAAGTCACCAAAAGTAATATGATAGTAACAAAACAGTTGTAATATAATAACCAAACAGTAATATGATATCACACCGTAGTAACCATTTTAAGTGTGACTCAGTAACCATATGAATACCGTAGTAACCACAGGTAACTATATGCATACGAAATTGAAACACACATACCTCAGTGTTCAGAATTGTATCGATATTGCTGTGATTGTTTTTAGTTCACGCTCTTGAAGTAAATGATGATTTTGTATACTATTTCGTCTTCTCCGATCTTAGATGTTTGTCGCGATCTCAGAGGTGAGTGGAAAGGCAATCGTCGACCGAAGATTTGGCAATCGTCGACCGAAGATCTTAGATCTTAGATGTTTGTCGCGATCAGAGTTGTTGTGATTGTTTATGGTTACTGAACTTGAAGTAGATGTTGATTTTGTATACTATTTCGTCTTCTCCGGTTGATATTTTTGAAGCGATCTAGGATGTAAGTATAACGAAATAAATCGTCGACAGTAGATTTGGCCTTTTCCGATATCAAAGTTGAATGTTGTTCGGTTGCTTGATTTTAGGAACGGTTATTGTTAGATAGGACATATTTGGTAATTTTATTATTGTGTTGTTTTATTTTTGTAATTATGTTTTGTGTGTTTTATTTTTGTAATTATTTTATAATTGTTGTATATTATTGTTAAGGACCCTTTTGATAAACTCCTTAAACCATAGGAAAAATATTTAAAATACTCTCAAACATCTTCATTAATAGGGCGGGCACTCTTGCGCTACCGATGGCAGCGATAAATTTGACACACAAATTATTTTTCCCTTTTGTAGTTATAGGTTTAGGAGTTATTTGATAAAATCTGAATCTGAATTAATTGATATATTTGAAACATCTGAATAACAGATTTTATTATTTTACTCATCTAAAAAATTCAAAAATTTCTTGTAAATTTATTTAATATAATGGTTAATATTGTAAAAAAAAATTATTCCGTCGCTCATTCAGCCAAAAAAATGGGACTAAACCATTCAGTCCAAATTTTCTGAATGACTGACCGGTTCAACCATTCAGACGATTTTTTTAAAAAACAAACGCACTGAATGACTGAATTGGTCAATCATTCAACAGAAAACAAACAGTCTCTTAGATGGGAGTGGTTAGTATGAAGTTAACATTGGTTAATTGACTAATACAATGTCAACACGCAGGTCAGGAGATAATCTATCTCTGCGTGTCAGCACTGTATTGGGCAATTAACCAACTTACCATGAAGTTGGTAATCGGATCCGGTTGAGATATATTAGCATTTTATTATCTTTAATTTAATTTTGGTATATTTTATTATTTTGTTCTCTGATCTTAATTAAAAAATTATTTTCTCTTTTTTATTAATTATACACACGCAATGGGAGTGTCAAAAAAAAACTATTTATAATTATAAAGCTTTCAAATTTAGTTTGGCAAATGATTTGATTTAATTTGATAATATATTTTCTAATAATCAAATACTATGAAATATAGAAAATTTGAAATGTATTTAGCAAAAATAAATAAATAAATAAATAAAATTGGAAATGCATTTCCCTAACGTCCAGTTCAGTTGCACTAAGAGCTCTAAAAATGTCGTCTTCAAGAAAAATAGTTTGAAATGGGAACTCATTTTCAAGCGATACTAGTATAAATTTATGATACCGTAGTAGACGTTAACTGGGTGACAGTCTTCTCCTTTTGATATTATTATTAAATCTATTGAAAAAATATACGTGTTTATAAATATTTAACATAATTGGATTGTAACCGATATAAAAGTATATGCGATAAGATAAAATAAATTAAAGTTGAATTATTCTTAATTTCTATCACATATATAAACATACGTCGCAATTATAATTTATCTAAAAACTTTCACAATATATAACGTGACTCATTTATTAACTAGAGTTCTAGTAAAATAAAATTACTATGAAGCCCATGCTTCACATTTGCATCTTAATAAGAACTAATGAGCAGAACCGATTTTCAAATTATTACAAAAAGCTAGATATATCATATATTTGCTGCAATTTTCTTGATAAATATGGGTGTACTTTCTTACCAAAATATTTAGTTACTCTACTTTTTTGCATAATAGAACTCAATACTACAAATTACATAACAAATATACTTGTATCATCGCCTAAATTTTCTAATGAATAAAATTAGATAAATTAAAATGAAAGATAATCGAGTCTATTAATATCAATAATAAGAGTAATGTTAGGAACGCCAACTATACATAAAAAATTATGCATTCACAGTATAAAAAAGAGAAAAAATAGGAAGCAAGACCTATATTTTGACTAATAAATAATATATGAATTTTATTCTTGGTATACAACTTTTTATATATAATTAATACATATTGTATTATCCTAATAATAATAAACCTAAAAAGTAAAAAGATATGAAATTTTTACTATACACTTATATACTAGTGGCCGGTAAAGACTTCTTTCTTTATCTACAAACTCGCAAGTTCAAGTCTATTAGCAACAAGTCAAAGTTCAACAATAGAATCTTTAAAAAATTACTTCCTCCTGTTTTTAAAAGATTATCGTTTTAAAAAAAAAAATGTTCTAAAATATTTGTCGTTTATAACTTTCGAAAAGAATAAATTACTCCCTCCGTTCTTAAAAGATAATCTTTTTAGAAGAAAAAAATTATTTCAAAATATTTGTCGTTTACAACTTTCGAGAAGAATAAATTATTTACTTTTCTATATTATCCCTACTTTCTCTCATTGTCCCAAAAAATCATCTTCCTTGTATTAATAGTTTTCAACTTCCCATAAAGTGGTAGTGATGGTCCTGATGTAATTTCAAACAAATTTTACTCGGTAAATGATACTTTCTTAATACATGTGCAAAAATTTTTAACGACAATTTTTTAGGAACGGATGTAGTATTTATTTTTCTATATTACCCCTACCTTATCTCATTGTCCCAAGAAATTCTCTCTTTTGTATTAATAGTTTTCAATTTCCTATAAAGAGGTAATGATATAATTTCAAATAAATTTTACTTGATAAATGATATTTTCTTAATATATATACAAAAATCTTAAACGATAATCTTTTAAAAACAGAGACAGTATAAAGGTAAGTTTCTTATAGGTTCTCATTAATTTCTCTCCCAACTACTTTTTCAGGCTCTTTATTAGACTTCTAAGTTTAAAATGTATCCGTAAATTTGAGATTTAACTCCCTTTCATTATACATTTCTTCCGATTTTATCCAATACATTATATTTGTATAGTTATGGATAATGTAATTGCAATTGATATCGGTTAATTAATTTATTAAATTGAATAGTATAATGGTTCCAAAAATATAAGTAATCTCATTGGATGAACATATATGTGAATCTTTCATCAAAATTTCAATGGATAAAAATTCTTGTAGACTAACGGTAAAAATATTTTTTATGATTCTAATTTTGATTGAATTGATCTTAATATCATCAACTATCAATTAACATATTTTAATCATTATTAACAAAAAATTTAAGATCAAATAATTTGTGTATTGGATGGAAGGGAGCCAAATCCTCAAATTTGTTACATAGTACACTGTAAGTTTTCAAAAAATTAAAATAAAAATACAATCTATACTCCATTCGTTCCTTTTTATTTGACCTTTGGAGATTTCAAGAAAGCATTGAAAACATAGTTCCCAATATTATCTCTTATGATTAAAGGTTAATTTGTCTCTTTTTAAAATTTTCAATAAATTTTAGAAGGTTATTATTAAAAGCTTATACTTAATTTAATCAATTGGACAAAATATATTTTTTTGAAGGCCCAACATTTTAAAAAATACAATATAATTTCATAATTCTAGTACATTATCACTATTATAATATCAAAAACCAATCAAATATCACTACAGAAGTAAGAAATAAACTCATAAACAAATCAAACATCATACCTCACTAAAGGAAAAAAAAATTCACAAACCTGTGAATCACTATTACCATATCAAGAACTAATGCAGGATGATCTGAGTTCGATGATGCCGAGCTATCAAATAACACATTAATGGCATTATAATAGAATGCATTGAAGGATCGGCGTAAATGTCGCGTTCATTGACGCCTTCAGGTTTGGATGGCTGATGACTTCGGGTTCAAATGGCTGATGACTTTGGGATTCAGATGGCGGACCACTCCTTCGGATTCGGCTTCAGAAGTTCAGAATTGACATTTTTATTTCTTTGATATATTTCATTTTTATGGTAATATTTTTATTAATAGGAAGTTGTTATTAGTTAGGAATTGTTACCATAAATATAGGAAGTTGTTGCCTTTTAGGATTTTGTTTTCCTATTTTTTAGGAATTATGTTATGACTTGGGAATGAAGTTTTGTTAGCTATAAAACTCAATTTGTGGGTTAAATTGGTGATAACTTTGATTTTGATAAATATAAATTTAAGCATTAGAGAAGACTTCTCTGTGTTTTTTGGTGAACCTCTTGTTCCTTTGCGTATGAATTTATTTGTTTACCTAGCCTGTATGATAATCTGCTCGGTGTCAGTTGGTATCAAAGCATCAACATCTTTTTGGAAATAGATTTCATCAGTTTCAATGGCTGGTGGCTGGTGGTCGTGGGTCGTGGCCGTCGAGGGCAGATTTCGATTGAGGGAGTCTTGTACCATGATCGAAACGTCTACGACGTGAGGATTGAGGATTTACAGAAACAAGTTACGGAGCTAACCCAGCGTCTAACGGCGCAAAATCTGGGTCTTCGTAGACAGGTTCCGATGGAGGAAGTCTCACACTTTGATAACGATGAAGAATCCTATGATTCTGAATCGAGTTTTGATAATCCTTACCACCATAGGGGGCAACTATGTGAACAACATGATCGCGATGACCGTCGTAGTGATCTGAATTTTAAAGTGGAGTTACCGAAATTTTTTGGAACACTGCAAGCAGAGGGATTCATTGACTGGATGAACAAAGTGGAACGCATCTTTGAATATAAGGAGGTTTCAGATAACGCTAAAGTAAAATTGGTTGCAATAAAATTGAAAGGTAAAACATCTGCTTAAGGGGAACAGATGAGGCGTTCACGAGAAAGGCAAGGAAAAACTAAAATCACAAAGTGGGAGAATATGAAGAAAAAATATAGAGTCACTTTCTTTATTTCAGCTAAACTCAGTCGTTGTTCAAAAGATTGCATCTATTGAGACAAAGAACTAGATATGTAGATGATTACACCAAAGAATTTTATTAGTTGAGAGCACAAAATGATCTATCGAAAACAGATGAAGAAATGTTAGCGAGGTATTTAGGAGGATTCAGGCAGCAACTGCAAAATGCTCTCAGTCTCCATTCATTATGGACTGTCTCTAAGGCATACCAACGAGAACATGATGCAGAGTAACAACAGAACAATAAGTCGACACTAAGGAACAACCCACCCAACATATTGAACCAACCTCAACAACTTTGTCATACTCCACAACAACCACATATTAATTTAAATTCCAGTATTAAATGCTTCAGATGTGGGGAGTCGGGACATAGAGCAACGGAGTGCCAAAAACCTGCTAATAAAAAGGGAAAGAATCTTTTAATTAAAGAATACGTACTAGTTGAAACAGAAAAATTTAATGAACCTGTGTATGATGAGTATGAAGATGATGGGGATGTACTCTGTGGTGATGGCTAGGAAACCTTAGTCATTCGAAAGAATCTATTAGTTTCCAAATATGACTCATAAGATGATTGTTTGAGAAATAACATATTCCACACAACTTTCACGGTAACCGATAAGGTTTACAAAATGATCATTGACAGTGGCAGTTGCGATAATGTGGTGTTGGAAGAAACTGTTCGGAAATTAAATTTGAAGACGGATTGTCATCCCAAACTGTATAAGTTGTCGTGGTTGAATAAAGGCAATGTAACAGTTGATAGAAAATGCTTAGTATCTTTTTCAATCGGTAAGAAGTACTTTGATAATGTTTGGTGCGACGTGGTATCAATAGACGCATGCCATGTGTTGTTGGGCCAACCTTGGCAATGCGACAAAGTGTCATTCATGATGGTCGGAAGAATACTTACTCCCTTAGTATAAAAGGGAAGAAGGTTGTGTTGGCCCCTCGGCGATAAGAACGTAGTTCGACTCAGGCAGTAGGAAACATGAACCTCTTATCCATGTCTAGATTTCTAACGGAGGCCAATCGTGAAGATGTAATATATATATATATATGGGAAAGATATATATACACAAATGTATGTATTACGATAAGAGGCTATCATGACGGTTTCACCCGTCGCCATAGCTATTCTAGGCTATAGCGACAGCTGAACCGTTGCGATAGCCCAAAAAACCGTCGCGATAGCCCTACTGTGTAATACGCAGCTGTGTATATACATATAGCCATATATATATATATATATATATATATATATATATATATATATATATACTTTGCTCCCTTGTGGGAATAACTCGACAAAAAGGAACCTAAAAGTACCACTCGGTGTGCAAAAGTTGCTATCGGAGTTTGTTGATATGATGTTTGAAGAGCTTCCACCTTGACTACCACCGATGAGGGACATTCAACACTAGATAGATCTTATTCCAGGATCAAGTTTACCAAATAGGCCAGCTTATCGACTCAGTCCTATAGAGCCCGTGTGCAGTACCAACTTTGTTTGTGCCGAAGAAAGATGGATCATGGAGGATGTGTATAGACAACAGAACAATCAACAAGATTACAGTGAAATATCAATTTTCAATACCTCGCCTAGACAATATATATGCTAGATCAGTTTTCTGGAGCAAAATTTTTCTCAAAGATTGATCTGAAGAGTGGTTACAATCAGATAAGAGTAAGGCCTGAAGATGAATGGAAGACGACGTTCAAAACATAAAATGGGTTATATGAATGGATGGTTACTCCATTCAACCTCTCTAATGCTCCTAGTACTCTTATGAGGTTCATGCACCACGTATTGCGACCTTTCCTGGGGAAGTGTGAGGTAGTCTACTTCAAAGATATTTTGATTTATAGCCCAAACTGGGAGTCACACCATGAACACCTCTGAGCTGTTTTTGAGGTATTGAGAAAGGAACATCTATTTATCAATCAGAAGAAGAGTTCTTACTTTACGACTTCAGTAACATTTATTGGCTTTGTTATTTTTACCGAAGGTGTTCATGTCGATCATTCGAAGATAGATGTGGTATTAGCGTCGCCTACACCAAAGACCCTGCATGATATTAAAAACTTCCATGGTTTGGCTTCCTTCTATCGTTGATTTATCAGGAACTTCAACAAATTAATTTCACTTATCACAAAGTACTTAAAAGGTAAAGTGTGAGACCCCAGATTTTATGAATAAAGATTTAATTTTCTCGAAATATTTTTTAATATTATGGTGTTGATTTGAGATAATGTTATAGTTGTGGGTAGTATTTATAAATTTTGCAAAGTATGCAAGTTGTCATATTATATTCGATTGGTCAGGGAATATTTGTTTTATCAGGAAATATTTGTGCAACGACACAATCATTGGTGGACCTCGCAACGGAATTATTGTCGGAATGAGAAAACGACAAAAATATTTTATTAAAAATAACGGCGGAAGTTTTACCGTTAATAATGTTGAACTACTCGGTAGTAAAAGTACAAAGATGTCGTGTGGTTGCATAGTACACTGCAGTATTGATTATTGATGCTTATGTGATAAGTCACCGGTTTTTGTTTTATTGGTATTATTAATGTAATAAAACATAATACTTTTATAAAGTAATTCTATAAATAGAATATATTATATTCTATTACGATAGTGTCTGCGATAGTGTTTTGCATAGTAAAATCTTTTTATATAAAGCAGAATACTTTTATAAAGTTATTCTATAAATAGAATATATTATATTTTATTACGATAGTGTTTGCATAGTATTTTGTATAGTAAAATCTTTTTATATAAAACAAAATACTTTTATAAAGTTATTTGTTTTATTAGACAATAATTAAAATATATTATATTTTATTATGTATAGTGTTTGTATAGTGCTGCATAGTATTTGCATAGAAAAATCTTTTATAAAGTTATTCGTTTTATTAGATTATAAATAGAATATATTATATTTTATTTAAAAGATTTTGCTTTAAATATGGGACCGTCAGATTAAAGTAAATCAACTGGACCGTTCATGAGTTAGTTACTATCTGATCCATTTTTCTATAAATAAGCTCATTCATTCATTATTTCTTTTAATTCTTTGAAACTCTAGAGAGAGAAACTATAAAGAAAGAAGAAAAGTGTTCGCTACTTCACTACTTCTATATCCAAGACTTCTTCTTTCTAAGGTAGGGAATATTATTTGTTGTACTCGTAAGGGTACTCTTTTCTTTCTTATTTATGAAGAGAACTTACATTATTCCATTCTTTATTATTACGTTGGAATAACTCAGATATGAGCTACCCTATACTTGGTGAAATTCTTACATTATTCCATTCTTTATTATTATGTTGGAATAACTTTGTCATGCAAATCTTGCATACATGGTGAAATTCTTCTAATATTCCATTCTTTATTATTCATTTGGAATATCACATCTGCATGCATTTTACAGGACTGGTTCCGTTATTTATTATTACATTTGAATATCTTGTCTGCATGCGTTTCTGTGGGACCTGGTTCCGTTATTTTTATTACATTGGAATATCCTGTTGGTGCAATTTCTTTGACACGTTCCGTTACTTATTAATCTGTTGGAATAACCTCATCATGTCTGCAAGTACCGCAGGCATGGTGATTTCTTTTGTTATTCCATTCTTTATTATACTCAGTTGGTTAAAATTTTAACTTCTATACTCCATGAAATTAGTGGAATATCCTTGATATCTGCGCTTCATCCAGTATCTTTTCATGGAAATATTCTTCTGAGCATTCTTAAATTTTACTCTATAAAGCAGTATAATGTTGACAATTTGGACGTTGTTGGTTCCTAGATAAATTAATTCTTGAACTTGTTTTATTGAATTATTATGTCATTGTCATCATCCTCATGTTTATATTATGTTGAAAGTCATTTGTGGCCTGTAGTGCATAGATGGACTTGGTATGATTATGACCAGGGATTATTCGGTATAATCATGACCGTAATGTTACAAATGATGTGGAAAAAGTCCTCATTGGCCCGTAGTTCATTGATGGACAGTTTTTGGTATGATTATAGCTATGGATTCTCTTCGGCCAAGGGTGCAAAGATGAATTGTTTTATAGCATGATCGTAACCGATTGATGAAAACATGATTATCTTTGGCCGTAGTGCATGGATAATTCGTGGTCGTGATACTTAAAGAATATCCTTCGTAGTAGAAGAAGGGTGATTCGATGATGTGGATTATTTATTAAATTCGAGTCACAATGATAAAAGTCATGAAAAACCTTTTAAATTGTGAGACCCCAGATTTTATCAATAAAGATTTAAATTTTGTCGAAATAAATTTTTAATGTTATGGTGTGAATTTGAGATAATATTATAGTTGTGGGTAGTATTTATAAATTTTGCAAAGTATGCAAGTGGTTATATTATATTCGATTAATTTGGGAATATTCGGTTTAAAGGGAATATTAAATACAATGGCTCAATCATTGGTGGACCCTACAATGTAATTATTGTCGGATCGAGAAAGCGACAAAAATATTTTATTGAAATAACGGCGGAAGTTTTACCGTTGATCTTTGTTGAACTACTCGGTAGTAAAAATACGATGAATACGTGTGGTTGCATAGTAGACACGCGGTATTGATTATTGATGCTTATGTGAGAAGTCGCTTCGGTTTGATTCCATTATTGTCGATTAATAATATGAATTATTATAAGCGATAATGACGTTTTGTTTTATTCAGTATTATTAACGTAATAAAAGCGAAACATCTTTTATATAAAAGCAGAATACTTTATTAAAGTTATTCTATAAATAGAATATATTATATTTTATTATGCATAGTGTTGCGTAGTTTTTGCGTAGTGTTGCATAGTGTTTGCATAGTAAAATGTTTTTATATAAATAGAATATATGATATTTTATTTAAAAATTTTGCTTTAAATATGGACCGTCAGATTAAAGTAAATCAATCTGGACCGTTAAATGGATTAATTACTATGCATTCTATTTTCATTATAAATGAAGCTCATTCCTTCATTATTTTCTTTTAATTCCTTTGAAACTCAGAGAGAGAAATTATAGAGAGTTTATAGAGAAAAAATATATAGAGAGAAAGAAGAAAAGTATTCTCGCTACTTCACTTTTCCAATATTCGGTTCTTTCTAAGGTAAAGGGTATTTATTTGTTGTACCCGTAAGGGTGTTATTCTTTCTTATTCATGAAGAGAACTTTTGTTATTCCATTCATTATTATTACATTGGAATAACTTTTGTAAAAGTGGTATACCCTATACATAACTTTGTATACTGTGGCATACCCTATACTTGGTGAAATCCTTATATTATTCCATTCTTATTTATATTCATTGGAATAACTTTGTATCTGTGAATCCCCTATACTTGGTGATCTTCTTACATTATTCCATTCTTTATTATTACTGTTGTAATATCATGTATACGCATGTTTTACACAGGACACAGTTCCATTGTTTATTATTCCACATTTATTATTACGTTGGAATATCACATGCGTGTGTTTTACAGGACTGGTTCCATTGTTTATTATTCAAAGCATTTATTATTACATTGGATCATCCTGCTTGGTGTGAATTTCATCCGACTGGTTCCGTTATTATTATTACGTTGGAATAACTTTTCGCATACATGCAAGTACCACATGCATGGTGATTTCTTTTGTTATTCCATTCTTTATTATACCCAGTTGGTTAAAACTTTGACTTATACTCCATGAAATTAGTAGAATATCCTTGATATTTGCGTTTCATCCGATATCTTTTCATGGAAATATTCTTACGATCATTCTTGAATTTTACTCTACAAAACAAAGTATCTTGTTGACAATTTGGACGTTAATAATTCCTAGATAAATTAATTCTTGAACTTGTTTTATTGAATTCTTATATCATTGTCATCATCCTCATTTTATATTATGTTGAAAGTTATCTTTTGGCTTACGTGCATAGATGAACTTAGTATGATTATGACCGGGGTTCATTCGGTATAATCATGGCTTGATATAAATGATGTGACAAAAGTCCTCGATGGCTTTGTAATGCGTTGATGGATAGTTTTTGGTATGATTATGACCGGGGTGATTCGGTATAGTCATGACCATTGATAATTTGATGAAAATCCTTGGTAGTAGTACAAGGATGATTAGATATTGTGGTTTATTCATTAAAGCTGAGTCTTAGTGATAAAAATTTATGAAAACCTTTTAAAACCTAAAAATAGTAGACTTTATTTTCTACTTGACTCTTTTAATGGATTACATATTCGGCTATGATTAAAGCTGGTTGTCTATTGTATTTTATCGGTTTAACACTTTGTTGAAGGCTAATGATAATTTATTACGCATTATCTTAGTCATAATATTTCTTCTTGGGCTAGTTGAGCTCACCCTTTCTTTCTTTGTTCTCTTGTGAAATGAGAACATATTTGAGACGAGTCCTGGGAGCGGAGTAATGGTCCGGAGGATAGCATTAGTAGTCCTCACTATTCTATGAAATAGTGTGATAATAGTTGTAATGAGGACTCCTTTTAAGTTTGTATAATATCTAGTAGATAATATTTGTATTCAAACTCACGATTTATGTCGTATAGTACCTACGAGTTATGTTAGTAAGTTGTATTTGAATTTATGTACCATGTAAGTGGCGATTTAGCGTGATAAAAGGAATTTCCTTTATTTATTATTTTGAAATAGTTTTGTTGGTTGATTTGATTAATGTGGATAGTTAAGGGTTAAATCTTGTAAGAATATTTTTTTAAAAAAAGGAATTTGGTTATAAAATATTGATTTGATTAATGTGGATAGTTAAGGGTTAAATCGTAAATATTTCAAAATAAGCAAGTGGTTATAAAATATTCATTTTGTCGGGGAATATTCGTTTGGTGGTGGAATATTAAATTCGGGGAATATTCGTTTGGTCGTGGAATATTAAATCTTTGTCGGGGAATATTAAATGCTGTGGCCTTGACCGTGTGTGAGCCCATGTGAAAGCGATTGGATGAGGAAAGCGACAAAGTTTGGGTGGTTATAAATAGCAGGCGTAGTTATTCTGAATTTAAGGCTGTTGGAATACCGGTGGTTAAAATCTGATGTCTGGCGTGGTTGCCGCGATAGCTTTGCGGTATTGCAGATATTGTTGAATTATTGATCCTTACGTGAAAGCCTTTACTCGATAATTTTCACAGTAATTCTTTATTCGATATTTTATTTTATTGATTGATAATTGTTGCGTTGATATTTTATATTATTATTGTTTGATAATTGTCCTTCACTTGATATTTCCCATTATCGGATCAATAATTCATATTATTTGAATAATATTATTAGATAACATTATTGGCAATGTCTAGAAAGTTACATCAGGAGAGGTTTGGTCACACTAATTGCGGCGCCCGATGAGGAGAGATCCTTATTGGAAGCCCCTGCTCTGAGGAGCGACTGGTTGTCATAAATGTGATTACGTAATATTATTTGTGAATAATTAATTATTGATTCATATGATAAAGAAATATTTATTTTATATGAATATAAATGATGGATTTATTTATGTGGTTATTAATGAAGGAATTAATGTTGAGGTGTTTTATCGGTATTTTATCGGATTGGAGGTGTTAAAAATCAAATCGGGGTTTTGAGATATATTGCGGGGTTATAATTTTTAATCAAATAGTTGGATTGTGGTAATTTTGGGTATGTTATACATACATAAGTTGAGTATATGTCCACAAATTTTGAGCGAATTAAAAATGCACGAATGATTTGTTGTGAATTTTAAGAGGTGTCGGATTGGAAATTAGGTTTATAATTGATTTTGGTGGAAAATTCTAGAATTGAGTGGGCCCCACTTGTGGTTGGTGAAGAAATGTGCTGAATTTTATTTCAAATGTGGTGAGTGGCAATAGTAGAGGTAAAGCCATCGGTGGCTTGGTCGAAATCTGCTTGGTGGGCTAACATTTTTCTATAAATAGAAAGGCTAAGTTAGAATTGAAAATCACACGAAACAAAGTTTTCTCTCTTTCTCTCTATATTATTGGCGTATTTTGTGAGTATTTAGATACTTTGAGAGTTCTTTATTCGGTACAAGTTTCATTCGACATCACTTGAGCCTTTCCTTAGAAATCTTGATTCTTTGAGGTAAGGGATATTATTTTTTTTTCGTAATGATATTATTTCTTGATATCATTATCTTTGAAATATTGAGTTGAACTTTTTATCAAATTTGGAACTTTTTCATGTCGGGGTTACTATTCATGAGTTCTTATTCACGAGTTTCTTATTCATGAGTTCTTATTCACGATTCTTATTCACGAGTCTTATTAAATGAAGCGTGAAAATGTTTTTTTGTGGAATTTCTATCTTTTGGTGTCGAGATTCTTATTCACGTATCTGGCCTTATTCACGTATCTGACCTTATTCACGATATCGGCACTATTCATCGAAAAATAAAATTTCTTCTTTTAGTCCAAAATATCTAATACGGATACTAGCTTTGATTGTATCCATGTTTTGATCATTCTTGAATTTTACACCACTATGATTATTTTTGAGGTATTTTTGGGCGTGGATAAAACAAAGTACGAATCCTTAATCCTTAATCCTTGTGTCATTTTGTTTCCTTTGGATTCGTTCTTTAAAAATATTTTCATCATCCTCGGTCTTAAATGATGATATTATTGAATATCTTTGGCTTTGTATGAATAGTGCGAGATGAATGAATGATTTCTGAAGAATATCTTTGGCTGTAGTGCAAAGATGAGCGGTGTTTAAATGAACATAATAGGTGATGAATATCTTTGGCCTTTAGTGCAAAGATGAGCAGTGTTGAGATGAACATGTGGATTGATGAATATCTTTGGCTGTAGTGCAAAGATGAATATTTGATTTGAGATGAATATTGATTGATGTTACGGGATAAAATATTGATGATGAATTTATTAAATTCATAGATTATAGTAGATTTCATTCTCTACGTAACTCTTACATGAATTATTATTTCCATTGCGAATATTGATCACGAAACTTGTTGTCTATTGTATTCTATCGATTTTTTTTCCTGTTGGAGACTAACGATAATTTGTTGTATATTATCTTAGTCGTAATATTCTTCTTTGGGCTAGTTGAGCTCACCCTTTTCCTTGTTGTTCCATTCTTCTTCTCGGGAGGCGAGAATGTAGCGAAGTCTTAGTCGGGGTATGGAATGAAGGTTCTAGAGAGAGTTGTTTAGTAGTCCTCACCATTTTTGTAAAATAATGTATCAATAATTATGATGGGGATTTATTTGCGTGTGGATATTGTCTAGAAGACAATATTATATTTAAACTCACAGTATATATTGTCGTATTTCACAAGACATTTGTATTATTGAAGTTGTAGTTTGTTTCTTGTACCATGTATTTGGCGACTCAGAATGGTGTTGTGTATACCTATTTTGGGGGCGTCACAGTTGGTATCAGAGCTTAGGGATATGATCTCTGGCGGAGATCGGGGAATAAAACTAGGAGGGAGGCGAGTAAATCCTTCGCTAGTGTGTCTACTAAGCTTATTTGTTGGTTGGTCGTATTATAGGGGTATTATGTGATTTGTTAATTTATTTAATTAACCCTTGTTTTATGATAGTTTTTTTAGAATGGGCTCTTTGAGAGCGTTAACAATGGAGTGAATGAGATCGTGGAGACACCTCAAATCGCCATGACGAGGATAATGTGATGTCGGTGAAGAGGAATTAGAGATATCCGTGTGGTGAGTGAAGAATTGATAGTTACTTTAGAGATAATTGAGAGAGGTAACGGTGAGAGTGAGGAAGAAGAGGAAGAAGAGAATTACTGAAGAGAGTTTATTAGAGGTATTTTATGATCGAAATATAGAATTGCAAAATCGTATTCATGAGTTAGAAGAAGCGGGCTAAAGAATTGCGAGGCGATCGTGGAGCAAAAGGATCTGACGATTCAAGCTTGTGTTACCCGTCGTGATCTTGAGCGAAGCACTCTTTAGCGAGTATAAGATGATAAAAGTGGAATAAATTTGAAAGAAGAAATAAGCGAGCAGTGAGAATGAGTGATGCGTGGGTAAAAAAGGCGCACGTAGCGTTGATATTATGGAAAGAGATGTCAATCTAAAAAGAAGATTTAACGATGGCGGGGAAGGCGTCGGTGACAACATCGGCACCATCGACAAATTCTAGGGGAAGAAGCGATCGCCGGTTAGATCTACTGAGATGTGGAGAGGAGGGACATATATAAGGTCAAAGCTGTTCAAAGCCTTCAAGGTATGCTATAATTGTGGAAAAGAAGGACATATATCGCTCGAAGTTATGCGATATCGAAACCCAGTCCAGCGTGAATGGTGACTCAAAAAGGATGTCCCGGAAAAGTCAAAGTCAGCGGTTCTTGGAAGGCGTTTGTCGTGGCCGGTCGAGAATCACGAGGAACGAGCGAAGTTATTGCAGGTTAGTTAATTATAAATTCTTGCGAAGTTTATACCTTACTGAATCTGGGTTCTACCCATTCTTTTATCTCTCTTGCTTGCGCTCAGCGTTTGAACTTGACTACGGAGAAATTAGACTTTGACCTATTTATGGAGAATCAGTTAGGAGAAACTTTCATTACATCTGTTGTTTAGAAATCTTGTTTGATTCGGGTTGGCCTTTATCACATTACATTAACCTTATTTACATAGAGATATTTGCTTTTGATGTGATTTTAAGGTTAACTACTCATCGTACCAAATTGATTGCTTTTGTAAGGTTGTTAGTTTTCATATTCTAAGCAACTTTGTTATTGAATTCAAGCAATCAAACCATTGTAATCAAACATTTTCATATCAAGCCATGAAGTCATTTCGTTTATTACGGATGTCGAGTTTTCTTAGTCCGTGTTATGGATTTGAATAAAGACACGTCGATTTGAATAATATTCTGTTGTTATTGATTTTCACGATGTATTTCTGAAGAATTTCTTGGCTTACTCCCAAAGCACGATATTAAATTTTGTATCGACTTTGAACGGTACAAAACTCATTTCTAAAATCTCATATCGAATGGCTCTATTGAAACGGGAGTTAAAAATTCAACTATAAATTTGGTACTGAGCCTTTATCTTGTGACTTCCTTTGTGGAATTCACTAAGCGAGACTCTCTATAGGGGGCGTCGTATTAGATGCGATAGTAAAGCGATAGGTGTCATTGTGACGTCTTATCAAGATTGGGATATGAGTCGCGGTTGAGAAGCAACCTAAGTCGATGTCGAAATCGTAGCTTTTAGGAAGCAGTTGGTTATTATCGGAGATTAGTTGAAGGATATTCTCGAATCGCTATTTCATTATCGCTTGGTGACTCGTAGAGATACAAAATTTGAATGGAAGCGAGGAATGTGGGAAGAGCTTGAAGAACTCGAGAGGAGACTCATTTAAACACGTATTACGACCATGCCCATCTGGAAGCGAGCGTGGTAGGCGGCGTGTTGAGTAGAAGATCGTATATCAAATCTGAGTGCGATATTGTCAAAGACTAATTTCGTATAATTTACAAATAATAGAGATGGAGATGAAAACTCTAGGTACCCAGCGTGATGATATCTGAGTATAATCGACTTTAGTTAAAAGGCTTGCTCAAGCCGCAGGGGCAGGGGTGATGCGTATGAAAGAGAAAGTACAAGAAGGAGCTATTAGGGCGAGAATTGATGAAGAAGGAATACTTGAGTCCACTCTAGACTTTGTGTTCTAACGACTCGATTTGAAGTACAAGATTATGATGGAGGCACAATCGCCATTTGCGATCCATCTGGAAGTACTAAAATGTATCGTGATCTTGACATACATTTTGGTGGAACAATATGAAGAGAGAGATTGCAAAGTTTATCTCGATGTGTTTAACTTGCCCGGCGTGTAAAGGCGGAGCATCTTGTACCTAAGGGTCCGTTGCAACCACTTGAGATTAGGAATGGAAGTGGGAACACATTACTATGGATTTCGTTACGGGTCTTCCTACGGTTTCTCAAGGCATCAATGCTATTTGGGTTATTGTTGATAGATTAACCAAATCTGCTCATTTTTCTTGGAATCGGAGACTTATTCCTTGAGCGTTTTGCTAGTATATGCGTGAATGAGATTGTGAAGTTGCATGGCATACTGTATCCATAGTTTTGGATCGTGACCCAAGATTCACTTCAAGATTTTGGGTTAACTTGCAAAAAGCTATGGAGCGCAGTTTGCGATTTAGTTTGGCTTACCATCCTCGAAGCGGATGGGCAATCGAAAGGACTACTCGAACTCTTGAAGATATATTAAAACTACTGTGTCCTAGATTTCAAAGGAAGTTGGGATAAGTACACGCCATTGGTGGAATTCTCATACAACAATAGTTATTAAACAAATATAGGCATGGTTCCATTGAAGCATTATATGGGACAAAAATGTCGTTCTCGATATGTTGGGATGAGGTGGGTGAAGCAACATTGTTGGGACTAGAGTTAATACGTATGACTAATGATTCGACAAGCGTATCAAAGCGGCACCAAGATCGACAAAAGAGTTATATGCGGATCTTCATCGAAAGGATGTGGAATTTAATGTAGGGGATCGTGTATTGTTGCGAGGAATTACAAGATTTGGGAAGAGAGAAAGCTCGAATCCACGATTTATTGGTCCATTTCAAATTCTTGGCCAAGAGTAGGAAATGTAGCCTATAGACTTGCGTTACCTCCAAGTATGTCTCGTGTTCATAATGTGTTTCACATATCGTACTTCGTAAATATGTGAAAGACCGAACCACGTTATTGAGTTAGAAGCAGGACGAGATAATAGAAGACTTAGCGTATGAGGAGGTACTGTCAAGATCTTGGATAGGAAGGAGCATGTCTACTACATGCGAAAGGTCATACCACAAGTTAAAGTTTTGTGGAGGAATCATCTTTATAGAGGAAATGACACAGGAATTGGAAGCGGAAATGAAAGCGAGGTATCCTCACCTTTTTGAAACACAGAGTGCGATACGTCGATTTCGAGGGCGAAATTTCATAAGGAGGGAGGTTGTAAGACCCGAATTTTTTTTAATAAAAGGAATTTCCTTTATTTATTATTTTGAAATAGTAAGGGTTGATTTGATTAATGTGGATAGTTAAGGGTTAAATCATAAATATTTCAAAATAAGCAAGTGGTTATAAAATATTCATTTTTTGTCGGGGAATATTCGTTTGGTCGTGGAATATTAAATCTTTGTCGGGGAATATTAGTTTGGTCGTGGAATATTAAATCTTTGTCGGGGAATATATTAAATATTAAATGCAATGGGTATTGACCCGTGTGTGAGCCCCATAATGTGAGCGATTGGATGAGGAAAAGCGACAAAGTTTGGGTGGTTATAAATAGCAGCGTAGTTATTACAATTAAAATTTATTGGAAACCGGTGGTTAAAATCTGATGTCTGGCGTGGTTGCTGACGCGAGCTTTACGGTATTACCGCAGTATTGTTGAATTATTGATCCTTACGTGAAAGAAGGCCTTTACTCGATAATTTTCACGGTGAATTCTTATTCGATATTTTATTTTATTGATTTGATAATTGTTGCGTTGATATTTTATATTATTATTGTTTGATAATTGTCCTTTGATATTTCCCATTATCGGATCAATAATTCATATTATTTGAATAATATTATTAGATAACATTATTGGCAATGTCTAGAAAGTTACATCTAAGGAGAGGTTTGGTCACACTAATTGCTGGCGCCCGATGAGGAGAGATCCTTATTGGAAAGCCCCTCTTTCTGAGGAGCGACTGGTTGTCATAAATGTGATTACGTAATATTATTTGTGAATAATTAATTATTGATTCATATGATAAGAAATATTTATTTTATATGAATATAAATGATGGATTTATTTATGTGGTTATTAATGAAGGAATTAATGTTGAGGTGTTTTATCGGTATTTTATCGGATTGGAGGTGTTAAAAATCAAATCGGGGTTTTGAGATATATTATTGGGGTTATAATTTTTAATCAAATAGTTGGATTGTGGTAATTTTTGGGTATGTTATACATACATAAGTTGAGTATATGTCCACAAATTTTGAGCAGATTAAAAAATGCGAATGATTTGTTGTGAATTTTAAGAGGTGTCGGATTAGGAAATTAGGTTTATAATTGATTTTGGTGGAAAATTCTAGAATTGAGTGGGCCCCACTTGTGGTTGGTGAAGAAATGTGCTGAATTTTATTTCAAATGTGGTGGTGGCAATAGTAGCGAGGTAAAAAAGCCATCGGTGTGGTCGAAATGCCTTGGCGGGCTAACATTTTCTATAAATAGAAGGGCTAAGTTAGAATTGAAAATCACACGAAACAAAGTTTTCTCTCTTTTCTCTCTATATTATTGGCGTATTTTGTGAGTATTTAGATACTTTGAGAGTTCTTTATTGATCTTACAAGTTTCATTCGGCATCACTTGAGCCTTTCCTTAGAAATCTTGATTCTTTGAGGTAAGGGATATTATTTTTTTTTCGTAATGATATTATTTCTTGATATCATTATCTTTGAAATATTGATCTGAACTTTTTATCAAATTTGGAACTTTTTCATGTCGGGGTTACTATTCATGAGTTCTTATTCACGAGTTACTATTCATGAGTTCTTATTCACGATTCTTATTCACGAGTCTTATTAAATGAAGCGTGAAAATGTTTTTTGTGGAATTTTCTATCTTTTGGTGTAGATTCTTATTCACGTATCGGCCTTTATTCACGTATATCTGACTTTATTCACGTATCTGACCACTATTCATCGAAAAATAAAATTTCTTCTTTTAGTCCAAAATATCTAATACGGATACTAGCTTTGATTGTATCCGTGTTTTGATCATTCTTGAATTTTACACCACTATGATTATTTTTGAGGTATTTTTGGGCGTGGATAAAACCAAGTACGAATCCTTAATCCTTAATCCTTGTCATTTTGTTTCCTTTGGATTCGTTCTTTAAAAATATTTTCATCATCCTCGGTCTTAAATGATGATATTATTGAATATCTTTCTTTGGCATGTAGTGCGAAGATGAATGATTCTGAAGAATATCTTTGGCACTGTAGTGCAAAGATGAGCGGTGTTTAAATGAACATATTGGTGATGAATATCTTTGGCCTTTAGTGCAAAGATGATGAGCAGTGTTGAGATGAACATGATAGATTGATGAATATCTTTGGCTGTAGTGCAAAGATGAATATTTGATTTGAGATGAATATTGATTGATGTTCTGAGGATAAAATATTGATGATGAATTTATTAAATTCATAGATTATAGTAGATTTCATTCTCTACGTAACTCTTACATGAATTATTATTTCCAGCTGCGAATATTGATGCGAAACTTGTTGTCTATTGTATTCTATCGATTTTTCCTGTTGGAGACTAACGATAATTTGTTGTATATTATCTTAGTCGTAATATTCTTCTTTGGGCTAGTTGAGCTCACCCTTTTCCTTGTTGTTCCATTTTTCTTCTCGGGAGGCGAGAATGTAGCGAGTCTTAGTCGAGGGTATGGAATGAAGGTTCTAGAGAGAGTTGTTTAGTAGTTTAAACTCACCATTTTGTAAAATAATGTATCAATAATTATGATGGGGATTTATTTGCGTGTGGATATTGTGCAGAAGACTAAGTTTATTTGGTAATATTATATTTAAACTCAGGAATGTATATATTGTAAGTATTTCACCATCGTGGGAAGACATTTGTATTATTGAAGTTGTAGTTTGTTTCTTGTACCATGTATTTGGCATTTCGTTAGAATGGTGTTGTGTATACCTCTCTATTTTGGGCGTCCCCCGGTCCTTTCATTGTTGACTTCCTTGTGTGGAATGAATGCAAGCTAACTTTTCGTAGGGGCGTTGTGAATAATGGTGGCAAGTTAATAGGTATCAATGTGATGTACTTATCCAAGTCTTGGATGAGGTCACTGATTTTGAATGATATTTCTATTGTTAATAAATTTCTGACGTATTCTTGAAGACTTCTTAGCCTACCCCTAGGCGTGAAATCGAATTTTGTATTGACCCCGAAGACAAAACCCATTTCTTAAACCATCAAATATTTCTTCAAATAAAATGGGCGTAACATGCGCTAAAGAGCGTTGGCTCGAGGTGTTGAAGATTACGATCGTACCATTCAATACCATCGTGGAAAAAAGCGACGTGGTAGGCGATGCGTTGAGTGAAGATCATATGCGTTCTGAGTGCGATGTTGTTAACACAAAGGCCCATTTCGCACGACTTACAAATGATGAAGATAGAGTTAAAAACTCTAGGAACCCAGTGAATATAACGAATATCTGAGTAGAATCGACTTTAATCGATAAAGTTAAAATTCGCTGAGCTACACGCTTACGGAGCTAATAAATGTGAAGAAGAAGGTTCAAGAGGGCGTTATTCTAGAAGCAAGAATCGACGAAGAGAGGAAATCTCAACCCTCGATTTAATTGGCCCATTTAAAAGTCTCGATCGAGTAGGAACTATGGCTTATAGACTCGTTTTACCGCCAAGTATGTCGCGTGTTCATAACATTTTTAACGTATCGATGTTACGTAAATATGTGGACGACTTTGAACCACATTATTAAATTAGAACTAAAGCGATATAGCGAGAAGATTTAACGTATGAGGAGATCGTGTTAAAATCTTAGATAAGAAGGATCGTATTCAACACTCAAAGATTATACCTCAAGAATTAGAATCTGAAATGAAGTCAAGGTATCTTCACCTCTTTGACATACCAGTGCGTCACGTAAATTTTGAGGCGAAAATTTCATAAGGAGGGGAGATTGTGAGACCCCAGATTTTATGAATAAAGATTTAATTTTCTCGAAATATTTTTTAATATTATGGTGTGGATTTGAGATAATGTTATAGTTGTGTGTAGTATTTATAAATTTTGCAAAAGTATGCAAGTTGTTATATTATATTCGATTGGTGGGGAATATTTGTTTTATCGAGGAATATTAGTGCGGCGACACAATCATTGGTGGACCATGAAGCGGAATTATTGTCGGAATGAGAAAGCGACAAAAATATTTTATTAAAAATAACGGTGGAAGTTTTACTGAGATTAATAATGTTGAACTACTCGGTAGTAAAAATACGAGAATACGTGTGGTTTGATAGTAGCTTTACGGTATTGATTATTGAGGCTTATGTGATAAGTCACTCGGTTTTGTTTTATTTGTATTATTAATGTAATAAAACAGAATACTTTTATAAAGTAATTCTATAAATAGAAATATATTATATTCTATATACATAAGTGTCTCGCATAGTATTTTGCATAGTAAATTTTTTTATATAAAACATAATACTTTTATAAAGTTATTCTATAAATAGAATATATTATATTTTATTATCGTAGTATTTTGTATAGTAAAATCTTTTTATATAAAACAAAATAATTTTATAAAGTTATTTGTTTTATTAGACAATAATTAAATATATATTATATTTTATTATGCATAGTGTTTTATATATAGTAAAATCTTTTATAAAGTTATTCGTTTTATTAGATTATAAATAGAATATATTATATTTTATTTAAAAGATTTTGCTTTAAATATGGACCGTCAGATTAAAGTAAATCAATACTGGACCGATTCATGAGTTAGTTCTTATGCAAATCCATTTTTCTATAAATAGAAGCTCATTCATTCATTATTTCTTACGAATTCTTTAAACTCTAGAGAGAGAAACTATAGAGAGAAAAGAAAAGTGTTCGCTACTTCACTACTACTTCTATATCCAAAGACTTTTCTTTCTAAGGTAGGGAATATTATTTGTTGTACTCGTAAAGGGTACTCTCTTTTTTTTCTTATTTATGAAGAGAACTTACATTATTCCATTCTTTATTATTACATTGGAATAACTCAGATATCTGTGGCTACCCTATACTTGGTGAAATTCTTCATTATTCCATTCTTTATTATTATGTTGGAATAACTTTTTTTGTCATCAAAATCTTTATCGCATACATGGTGAAATTCTTTTAATATTCATTGGAATATCCATGCATGCATGCGCTTTTTACGGACTGGTTCCGATTATTTATTATTACGTTGGAATATCCTCGTTTACTGCGTTTTCTGTGGGGGACTGAATTAGATTATTTATTATTACATTGGAATATCCTGTTGGTGCGTAATTTTCTTTGACACGGTTAGATTACTTATTAATCTGTTGAAATAACTGTCATGCGAAATACCGCATGCGTGGTGATTTCTTTTGTTATTCCATTCTTTATTATACTCGGTTGGTTAAAGTTTTGAATTTCTATACTTCATGAAATTAGTGGAATATCCTTGATATTCAAGGCTTCATCCAAAGATCTTTTCATGGAAATATTCTTACGAGCATTCTTAAATTTTACTCTACAAGCAAAGTATAATGTTGACAATTTAGGCGTTGTTGGTTTTCGGATAAATTAATTCTTGAACTTGTTTTATTGAATTATTATGTCATTGTCATCATCCTCATGTTTATATTATGTTGAAAGTCATACGTGGCTGTAGTGCATAGATGGACTTGGTATGATTATGAATGAGGATTATTCGGTATAATCATGGCCAGTAATGTTACAAATGATGTAGAAAAAGTCCTCATTGGCCGTAGTGCATTGATGAGCAGTTTTTGGTATGATTATGGCTATGGATTCTCTTGACCAAGGGTGCAAAGATGAATTGTTTTATGGCATGATCGGGGATAGTTGATGAAAACATGATTATCTTTTGCCCATGATGCATGGATAATTTGTGGTCGTGATACTAAAGAATATTCTTGGCCGTAGTGCAAGGGTGATTCGATGATGTGGATTAGTTATTAAGCTGAGTTCCAACGATAAAATTCATATAAAACCTTTTAAATCATAGAAGATAGTAGATTTTATTCTCTACTTGACTCTTCTAATGGATTGCTTGTTCCGCTGCAGTTAAACTTGATAGTTATTATAATTTATCAGTTTAACACTGTTGAAGGCTAACGATAAATTATTCTGCATTATCTTAGTCATAATATTTCTTACTAGGCTAGTTGAGCTCTGTGACGCCCCCAAAATAGGTATACACAACACCCATTCTGAGTCGCCAAATACATGGTATGCGTAAAACAACTACAACTTTATTATCACAACAATAAAATGTGAGAGTTAAATACAAATATTATCTTTTAGACAATATTTATACTCAAATAAATCCTCATCACATTTATTGATACATTATTTTACAATAATGGTGAGGACTACTAAACAACTCTCTCTAGAACCTTCATTCCATACCCCGACTAGTACTCGCTACATTCTCGCCTCCGAGAAGAAAAATGGAACAACAAGGAAAAGGGTGAGCTCAACTAGCCCAAGTAAAGAATGTTATGACTAAGATAATATACAACAAATTATCGTTAGTCTCCAACGAGGGAAAAATCGATAGAATACAATAGACAACAAGTTTCGGATCAATATTCGCAGTGAAATAATAATTCATAGAAGAGTTACGTAGAGAATGAAATCTACTATAATCTATGAATTTAACGGTCCATCATCAATATTTTATCCTGTAACATCAATCAATATTCATCTCAAATCAAATATTCATCTTTGCACTACACAGGCCAAAGATATTCATCAATCCATCATGTTCATCTCAACACTGCTCATCTTTGCACTAAAGGCCAAAGATATTCATCATCGGTCATGTTCATTTAAACACCGCTCATCTTTGCACTATGTGCCAAAGATATTCATCGAAATCATTCATCTGCACCACTGGCCAAAGATATTCAATAATATCATCATTTAAGACCGAGGATGATGAAAATATTTTAAAGAACGAATCCAATTGAAACAAAATGACAAGGATTAAGGATTAATGATTCGTACTTTGTTTTATCCATGTCCAACAATACCTCAAAAATAATCATAGTGGTGTAAAATTCAAGAATGATCAAAACATGGATACAATCAAAGCTAGTATCCGAATAGATATTTTAGGCGAAAAGAAAAATTTTCATTTTTCTATTGAATAGTGCCGTATTCGTGAATAGTCAGATATCGTGAATAAGTCTTAGTATCGTGAATAGTAACTCAGACACCAAAAGATAGAAATTCCACAAAAAAAAAACATTTTCACGCTTCATGAATAGTACTCGTGAATAGTAACTTCGTGAATAGTAACTCATGAATAGTAACTCGTGAATAGTAACTCATGAATAGTAACCCGAGCATGAAAAAGTTCCAAATTTGATAAAAAGTTTCAACTAATATTTCAAAGATAATGATATTGAAGAAATAATATCATCGAGAAGAAAATAACATCCCTTACCTAAAGAATCGATTTCGGAAGGAAAGGTTGGAAGTGATCTTTGAATGAAACTTGTATTGAAACAAAGAACTCTCAAAGTATCTAAATACTCACAAAATACACTCAATAATATAGAGAGAGAAAGAGAAAACTTTGTTTCGGTGTGATTTTCAATTCTAACTTAGCCCTCTATTTATAGGAAAATGTTAAATTACCAAGGCGGACTTGACCTGCTACCGATGGCTTTTACTGCTACTTATTGCCACCCACCACATTTGAAATAAAATTCAGCACATTTTTTCACCAACCACAAGTGGGGCCCACTCAATTCTAGAATTTTCCACCAAAATCAATTATAAACCTAATTTAGAATCCGACACCTCTTAAAATTCACAACAAATCATTCGTGCATTTTTAACGGTTCAAAATTTGTGGACATATACTCAACTTATGTATGTATAACATACCCAAAATTACCACAATCTAACGGTCGGATTAAAAATTATAACCCCATAATATATCTCAAAACCCCCGATTTGATTTTTAATACCTCCAATCCAGATAAAATCTTTGGTAAAACACCTCAACATTAATTCCTTCATTAATAACCACATAAATAAATCCATCATTTATATTCATATAAAATAAATATTTCCTTATCATATGAATCAATAATTAATTATTCACAAATAATATTACGTAATCACATTTATGACAACCAGTCATTCCTGTGAAAGAGGGGGCTTTCAATAAGGATCTCTCCTCATCGGGCGCCGCAATTAGGTGACCAAACCTCTCCTTAGATGTAACTTTCTAGACATTGCCAATAATGTTATCTAATAATATTATTCAAATAATATGAATTATTGATCCGATAATGGGAAATCTTGTGCGATGACAATTATTGAAACAAAGAATAATATAAAATACCAACGCAAAGAATTATTGAATCAATAAAATAAACTATTGAACAATAACTCACCGTAATAATTATTGAGTAGTGCCTTCTTACGTAAGGATCAATAATTCAACAACACATGCAATACCGTATCTGCTCTTCGTGCAACCACGCCAGACATCGTATTTTAACCACGGGGTATTCCAGCGATCTTAGCAGTAGAATAACTACAGTCTTAATCTGGTAATAACTACGCCGTTATTTATAACCACCCAAACTTTGTCGTTTTCCTCATCCAATCGCGTTTTTCAGTTATGGGCCCCACACATCGGCTTGTCGTCGCACGAATATTCCCCGACAAAGACGTAATATTCTACGACCAAACGAACATTCCGGAACGATACGAATATTCCACGACCAAACGAATATTCCCTAACAAAAATGAATATTTTATAACCACTTGCTTATTTTGAAATATTTGCGTATTTAACCCTTTACTATCCACATTAATCAAATCAACCCTTACTATTTCAAAATAATAAATAAAGGAAATTCCTTTTATTTAAAAAAATTCGGTCTTACAACCTCCCTCCTTATGAAATTTCGTCCTCGAAATTGACGTCACGTACACAGTGTTTGAAAAGATGAGAATACCTCGCTTTCATTTTCGTTTCCAACTCCCAGGTCATTTCCTCTATAGCATGGTTTCTCCACAAAACTTTAACTTATGGTATAACCTCGATACATAGGTCGTGTTCTTTCCTCTACAAAATCTTGCGACAGTACCTCCTCGTGACGTTAAGTCTTCATTATCTCGTCCGGTTCTAACTCAATGACGTGTTTTGGGTCGTCCACATATTTACGTAACATCGATACGTGAAAAACGTTATGAACACGCGTCATACTTGGTGGTAAAACGAGTCTATAGGCCACAGTTCCTATTCGATCGAGAATTTCAAATGGATTAATAAATCGAAGGTTTGAGCTTTCCTCACCTCACCGATTCTCGCTTTTAAAATAACAACTTCTTGACCTCCTTCTTCAAATTCATCACTCCGGTGTGTAGCTTGAATAAACTTTAACTTTATCGATTAAAGTCGATTATACAGTATATCATCACGCATCAGATATCATCACGTGGGTACCTAGAGTTTTCATCTCCATCTCTATTATTTGTATATTATCTGAAATTAGTCTTTGACAACATCGTACTCGTACTTGTATACGATCTTCTACTCAACACGCTACTACCACGTTCGCTTTTCCAGGATGGCATGGTCGTAAACATGTCTTTGAAATGAGTCTCTCTTGAGTTCTTGAAGCTCTTCCCACATTCCTTGCTCCATTTGAATTTTGTATGTCATGAGTCATTACGTTAATGGAATAGCGATTCGAGAATATCCTTCAACGAATCTCAGATAATAACCAACTAAGCCTGAAAACTACGCATTTCGATTCACCGACTTAGGTTGTTCTCAATGTATGACTATATCCCAACCTTGGATAAGACGTCACAATGACACCTATCGGTTTACTTATCGCGCGAATATGGCGTCCCCCTTACAGAGAGAGTCGGCTTAGGTGAATTCCACAAAGGAAGTCACAAGATAAAGGCTCATGTACCAAATTCTATAGTTGAATTTTTAACTCACGAAGTTCAATAGGAGCCATTCGATATGAGATTTTAGAAATGAGTTTTGTCTTAGGGTTCAAAGTCAATACAAAATTTAATATCACCGAGTAAGCCAAGAAATTCTTGAGAAAATACGTGGGGAAAAATCAATAACAACAAGAATATTATTCAAATCGGCGTGTCTTTATTCAAATCCATAACATGGACTAAGAAAACTTGACATCCGTAATAAACGAATGACTTCATGGCTTGATATGAAAATGTTTGACTACAATGGTTTGATTGCTTGAGTTGAATAACAAAGTTGCTTAGGAATATGAAAACTAACAACCTTACAAAAGCAATCAATTTTGGCATGATGAGTAGTTAACCAATCAATCCCCAAAAGCAAGTATCTTTAAAGAGATAAGGTCAACGGGTAAGGTAATGGTGCCAACTTGAATCAAACAAGATTTTTTAAACAACGGATGTAATGAAAGTTTCTCTAACTGAGTCTCCATAAATAGGTCAAAGTCTAATTTCTCCGTGTAGTAAGTTCAAACGTTGAAAGCAAGAAGAGAGATAAAAGAATGGGTAGAACCGGGATATCTAGTAAGGTATAAACTTCAGCAAGAATTTATAATTAACTAACCCGTGCTAACTTCGTTCGGGTTCCTCGTATTTTGACCCTGATCACGACAAACGCTCTTCCAGGAATCGTTGACTTTGACTTTTTTACGGGACATCCTTTTGAGTCACCGCCCTAATCGTGACTAGGTTTCGATATCGCATAATCTCGGCGATATGTCCTTTTTTCCACAATTATAGCATACCTTAAACTGTTGTAGGCGGCCAATGATATGTCCCTCTTTCCAAGATTTGTAATATGTCGACCGATGGTCTTTCTCCTCCTTGGAACCGGTTGCCCATTTGGCGCCGACGCGTCTTCACATGGTCGTTGTTGAATCTCCTCTTTTTAAAATCTCCTCCCAACTCGCTTCTTCTATTTTCATGGCCACGATTACCACCAGAGTGGTTACCGCCTTTGTCAAGTATTCTTCTTTCTCCTTTGGTTATCGTTATTCGATGATCGCTATCTTTGGTATGATCCCGGTTATGGTCCCTCGGTTGAACGTACTTTCGTTATCATTTCTAACAACCGAGCCTCATTGACAACATCCGAATAGAGAGAAAATTTATGAGAAATGAGATATCTTGACGTACGCGAGTTTCAAACCTCTCGAAACATCCGCGTCATCGTTCCTCATTCTCCACCAAATGAGGTGCAAACACGGATAACTCCATGAACTTACGCCTCGTCTTTGGGACACCGTCATGTTATTTCGCGCTCGATCTAATAAACTCCACTTCCTTCATATAGCGAATACTTTCGGGAAGTACTTATCGAATCAAGCTATTCAAACGTCTCCCATGACACGCCGAGGCAAATTGAATGGGTACGCTTCATGATTCCCACCGATGTCTGCGCCGCCACGGAACATAAAAGTAGCGAATGGAACTTTATTTCTTCGCGTGCATCCCAAGACATCGAATATCTTGGTAATTTGCTTGACCCATGTTTTCGCGCATGATCGGATCTCGGCTTTCCCTGTAACTCGGTGGTCCCAACTCTTTGAACTCGCTGGGTGTGACCACCGTGAATTGCTATCATCTCTCTCGTATTTTGAACACGAGTCTCCTCGTCGATTTTTGCATGAATCGCAAAAGCTTTTAAACATCCCTCGTTCATCATCATCTCGTCGGTGGTGTTATTCATGGGAGGTACATTGCCACTGTTGCTGCACGCTCTCCTCGTTGTTAAGTACGTGCATCTCCACGGTCTCATTTACACCACTATTAATATTCTCAATCGACATTCTCAATTCCATGTCATAAAACAAGGGTTAATTAAGGAAATCAATCACATAATATCCCTATATCTTGACCAACTAACAAATAAGCTTAGGTAGGACACCTTAGTGAAAAGGATTTACTCTGCCTCCCTCCTAGTTCTATTCCCGATCTCCTTGGAGAGATCATATCCCTAAACTCGATACCAATTGTGGCGCCCCCAAAATAGGTATACACAACACCCATTACGAGTCGCCAAATACATGGTATGTAAACAACTACAACTTTATTATCACAACAATAAAGCGTGAGTTTAAATACAAATATTATCTTCAGACAATATTTATACTCAAATAAATCCTCATCACATTTATTGATACATTATTTTACAATAATGGTGAGGACTACTAAACAACTCTCTCTAGAACCTTCATTCCATACCCCGACTAGTACTCGCTACATTCTCGCCTCCTGAGAAGAAAAAATGGAACAACAAGGAAAAGGGTGAGCTCAACTAGCCCAGTAAAGAATGTTATGACTAAGATAATATACAACAAATTATCGTTAGTCTCCAACAGGGAAAAATCTGATAGAATACAATAGACAACAAGTTTCAGATCAATATTCGCAGTTGAAATAATAATTCATAGAAGAGTTACGTAGAGAATGAAATCTACTATAATCTATGAATTTAACGATCCATCATCAATATTTTATCCTCGTAACATCAATCAATATTCATCTCAAATCAAATATTCATCTTTGCCTGACCACAGCCAAAGATATTCATCAATCGGTCATGTTCATCTCAACACTGTTCATCTTTGCACTAAAGGCCAAAGATATTCATCATCGATCATGTTCATTTAAACACACCTTTCATCTTTGCACTACGTGCCAAAGATATTCATCGAAATCATTCATCTTTGCACTACAGGTGCCAAAGATATTCAATAATATCATCATTTAAGACCGAGGATGATGAAAAATATTTTTAAAGAACGAATCCAAATTGAAACAAAATGACAAGGATTAAGGATTAATGATTAGTACTTTGTTTTATCCATGTCCAACAATACCTCAAAAATAATCATAGTGGTGTAAAATTCAAGAATGATCAAAAACATGGATACAATCAAAGCTAGTATCCGAATAGATATTTTAGGTATTTAAAAGAAAATTTTCATTTTTCTATGAATATCAGCCGATTCGTGAATGAAAGGTCAGATATCGTGAATAGTCTTAGTATCGTGAATAGTAACTCAGACACCAAAAGATAGAAATTCCACAAAAAAAACATTTTCACGCTTCATGAATAGTACTCGTGAATAAGAACTCGTGAATAGTAACTCATGAATAGTAACTTCGTGAATAAGTAACTCATGAATAGTAACCAGAGACATGAAAAAGTTCCAAATTTGATAAAAAGTTTCAACCAATATTTCAAAGATAATGATATGAAGAAATAATATCATCTCGAGAAGAAAATAACATCCCTTACCTCAAAGAATCGATTGCTTAAGGAAAGGTCAAGTGATCTTTGAATGAAACTTCATCTTTGAACAAAGAACTCTCAAAGTATCTAAATACTCACAAAATACACTCAATAATATAGAGAGAAAAGAGAAAACTTTGTTTACGGTGTGATTTTCAATTCTAACTTAGCCCTCTATTTATAGGAAAATGTTAGCCCTACCAAGCGAGACTTGACTGCTACACCGATGGCTTTACCGCTACTATTGCCACCCACCACATTTGAAATAAAATTCAGCACATTTTTTCACCAACCACAAGTGGGGCCCACTCAATTCTAGAATTTTCCACCAAAATCAATTATAAACCTAATTTAGAATCCGACACCTCTTAAAATTCACAACAAATCATTCGTGCATTTTAACGGTTCAAAATTTGTGGACATATACTCAACTTATGTATGTATAACATACCCAAAAATTACCACAATCTAACGGTCGGATTAAAAATTATAACCCCATAATATATCTCAAAACCCCGATTTGATTTTTAATACCTCCAATCCGATAAAATCTTGGTAAAACACCTCAACATTAATTCCTTCATTAATAACCACATAAATAAATCCATCATTTATATTCATATAAAATAAATATTTCCTTATCATATGAATCAATAATTAATTATTCACAAATAATATTACGAATCACATTTACGACAAACCAGTTTGTTCCCGGAAAGAGGGGCTTTCAATAAGGATCTCTCCTTACTGGCGCGCAATTAGGTGACCAAACCTCTCCTTAGGCAGAACTTTCTAGACATTGCCAATAATGTTATCTAATAATATTATTCAAATAATATGAATTATTGATCTGATAATGGGAAATACTGTGCAGTGACAATTATTGAAACAACAATAATATAAAATACCAACGCAAAGAATTATTGAATCAATAAAATAAACTATTGAACAAAGAATTCATCGTAATAATTATTGAGTAGTGCCTTCTTACGTAAGGATCAATAATTCAACAATCTTGTGCAATACCGTGTCATCTTTGTGCAACCACGCCAGACATCGTATTTTAACCAATGGTATTCCAATGATCTTATTCAGAATAACTACGGTCTTAATTCAGAATAACTACGCCGTTATTTATAACCACCCAAACTTTGTCGTTTTCCTCATCCAATCGTTTTTCCGTTATGGGGCCCACATATGGGCATCGCTACCGTTGCATTTAATATTCCCGACAAGATTTAATATTCTACGACCAAACGAATATTCCCGATAAAGACGTTAATATTCCACCACCAAACTAATATTCCCGACAAAAATGAATATTTTATAACCACTTGCTTATTTTAAAATATTTATGTATTTAACCTTTTACTATCCACATTAATCAAATCAACCCTTACTATTTCAAAATAATAAATAAAGGAAATTCCTTTTTATTTAAAAAATTTCGGGGTCTTACAAGCTCACCCTTTCTTTCACTGTTCTCTTCAGGAAATGAGAACGTAGCTAGGACTAGTCGGGAAACAGAGTGATGATCCTAGATGGTGTATTAGTAGTCTTCACTATTCGTGAAATAGTGTGATAATAATTATAATGAGGACTCCTTTTGAGTTTGTACACTCTACAGTAGAGACAATATTTGTATTCAAACTCACGGATTTATGTTTTGTCGTATTATTGTACCTGACATGTTGTATTATTAAGTTGTATTTGAATTCTGTACCATGTATTTGGCGACTCAAGATGGGTGATGTATACCTAATTTTGGGGGCGTTACATAAAGTATTTAGTTGGTCCGAAGAGCCTGACATTACTTTACGACTTCAATAACATTCCTTGGCTTTGTTGTTTCTACTGAAGGTGATTATGCCAATCAGTCGAAGATAGATGCAGTATTAGCATGGCCTACATCGAAAACCCTGCATGATGTTAAAAGCTTCCATGGTTTGGCTTCCTTCTATCACTGATTCATCATGAACTTCATCACATTAATTTCACATATAACAGAGTGCTTAAAAGGTAAAGTATTTAGTTGGTCCGAAGAGGCCGACATTAGTTTTCAGCAGGTTAAGAAAAGGATGACCGAAGAACCGTACTGGCACTTCTTGACTTTGAGAAAATATTTGAAGTTAATTGTGATGCATTAGGATTCGTTGTTGTTGGTGTTCTTAGTCAAGAGGGTTGGCCAGTGGCTCTTTAGCAAAAAGTTATCAAGGTCGAAAAAGAGTTACTCTACTTACGACTTGGAATTCTATGCCATTGTTCAGTCTCTGAAGCATTAGCGTCACTATCTAATCTAAAAGGAGTTCATTCTTATCAGCGACCATGAGGCCTTGAAGTATAGTAATGGTCAGCATAAGTTGAGTCAAAGACATGCCAAGTGGGTGATGTATTTGCAGGAGTTTACTTTTACACTGAGGCATCTAGCTAGAAACTTGAATCGAGTGGCCGATACGCTTAGCAAATGAACGATGTTACTTGCCACCATGAGTAACAAGGTTACATGTTTTGAAACCTTTGTTAGCATGTACGAGGAAGATCCCTCATTCGGGACTGTAGTTCGGGAGGTAAATGAAGGTCGACGATATGACTTTGTTTTGCATCATGGATATTTATTTCATGAATTACAATTGTGTATTCCAGATTGTGCACTTCGACAACATCTCGTCCGTGAACTTCACAATGAAGGGCACTTCGGATGAGACAAGACATTGGCCTTGGTTTTGGTTAAATACTATTGGCCGAAGATATCCAACGATGTGGCTCGTTACGTGGAGCGATGTTATGTCTATCAAATGTCCAAGAGTGTTCTTACTAATACAGGACTATACACTTCATTACCTACTCATGAAGTTCCCTGGGGCGACATTAGTACGAATTTTGTGTTGGGTCTACCCCGAACTCAGAAGGCTACAAATTCTATTATGGTTGTGGTTGACTGGTTCCTAAATGGCATATTTCATTGCGTGTCGGAAGATAATGGATACTAATCGGATCACTTACTTATACTTTCGAGATATTGTACGTTTGCATGGCGTTCCCAGACTATTACTTCAGATCGTGATACAAGTTCATGAGTAATTTCTGAAAAAGTTTTTGGGAAAAGCTCAGAACACAATTAAATTTCAGCAGTGCCTACCATCCCCAGACAGATAGACAAACTGAAGTTTGGGTAATTTTCTACGGTGTCTGGCTGGGACAAAGCCTAAGTAATGTGATCTGATGCTTACTTAAGCAAAGTTTTCTTACAGCCATTCGAAGGACATGACTATTGGTTTGAGCCCTTTAATATTGTTTATAGATGAAACACATCCGAGGTATTAGATTTAGTTCCTATTCCACGAATTGGCCGAGTGCACCCTAAAACAGATGAAATGGCTGATCACCTTCGAATTATACATGATCAGGTGTATCACTCAATTAAAGAGAACAATGCTAAGTATAAGGATCGGGTTGACAATCATCCTCGTAAGGTACTTTTTAAAGTAGGTGATCTTGTTTCTGCGGTGTTGACTCGTGATTGATTTCCTATTGGCGATTACAATAAGCTTAAAGATCGAAAGATTGTGCCCTGTGAGATTATGTAGAAGATTAATGATATTTCCTATCGGTTGCGTCTCCATAGTCATTTACGGACTTCGTACATTTTCAATATGAAGCATTTGAGTCCTTGTTTTCCTGAGTCTGATCATGATAATGCCGTGAACTCGAGGATGAGTTCTTTTCAACCTGGGGTGACTGATGCAAGAGAAACAGAGTACGATGATACCGAGCTATCATATAACACGTTAATGACATTAAAATACCATGCATTGGAGGATCGGCGTAAATGTGACGACCATTGACGCCTACGAGTTCATATGGTATTCAGGTTCAAATGACTGAGGCCTTCGAGTTTGAATGACTGATGACTTCGGGATTCAGATAGCGGAACACTCCTTCGAATTCGGCTTCAGAAGTTCAAAATTGACATTTTTATTTCTTTAATATATTTCATTTTTATGGCAATATTTTTATTAATAGAAAGTTGTTATTAGTTAGGAATTGTTACCATAAATATAGGAAGTTTTTGCCTTTTAGGATTTTATTTCCTTATTTTTTAGGAATTTTGTTACGACTTGGGAAGGAAGTTTTGTTAGCTATAAAACTCGATTTATGGGTTGAATTGGTGATAACTTTTGTGACGCCCCCAAAATAGGTCCATTCCATCCAACCCATTCTGAGTCGCCAAAATCGTGGTACGAAACAACTACAACTTTAATAATACAAATTTAAAGTGTGTGAAATACGACAATATATCTTGTGAGTTTAAATATAATATTGTCTTCAGACAATATCCACATGCAAATAAATCCCCATCATAATTATTGATTCATTATTTTACAAAAATGGTGAGGACTACTAAACAACTCTCTACAGAACCTTCATTCCATACCCCCATTAGTCTTACATTACATTCTCGCCTCCCGAGAAGAAAAAATGGAACAACAAGGAAAGGGTGAGCTCAACTAGCTCAATAAAGAATATTATGACTAAGATAATATACAACAAATTATCGTTAGTCTTTGACAGGAAAAATCGATAGAATACTGATAGGCAACAAGTTTCGGATCAATATTCGCAATTGAATAATAATTCATGAAGAGTTACGTAGAGAATGAAATCTACTATAATCTATGAATTTAACGGTCCATCATCAATATTTTATCCTGTAACATCAATCAATATTCATCTCAAATCAAATATTCATCTTTGCACTACAGCCAAAGATATTCATCAATCGGTCGTGTTCATCTCAACACTGTTCATCTTTGCACTAAAGGCCAAAGATATTCATCAATCGGTCGTGTTCATCTCAACACTGTTCATCTTTGCACTACGGGCCAAAGATATTCTTGAAATCATTCATCATCTTTGACCTTCTGAGCCAAAGATATTCAATAATATCATCATTTAAGACCGAGGATGATGAAAATATTTTTAAAGAACGAATCCGGTGAAACAAAATGACAAGGATTAAGGATTAAGGATTCGTACTTGGTTTTATCCACATCCAAAATACCTCAAAAATAATCATAGTGGTGTAAAATTCAAGAATGATCAAAACATGGATACAATCGAGTTAGTATCCGAATAGATGTTTTAGACGAAAAGAAGAAATTTTATTTTTCTATTGAATAAGACCAGTATCGTGAATAGTAGTCTTGGTATCGTGAATAGTCAGATACGTGAATAAGTAACTCTGACACCAAAAGATAGAAATTCCACAAAAACATCTTCACGCACTTAATAGTACTCGTGAATAAGAATCGTGTGAATAAGACTTCATGAATAAGAACTTCGTGAATAAGAACTCATGAATAAGTAACCCGGAGCACGTGAAAAAGTTCCAAATTTGATAAAAACTTCAGATCAACATTTCAAAGACATAATGATATTGAAGAAATAATATCATTACAAAAAAAAAAATATCCTTACCTCGAAAGATCAAGATCTTAAATTAAAAAACAGGATATAAAGCTATGACTTGGACTTGCAATCAGAGTATAGCAATACTCAAAGTATACTCAAAATACTCACAAGAATACGCTTCGATAATATAGAGAGAGAAAACTTGATTTACGGTGTGATTTTCAATTCTAACCTAAGACCCTATTTATAGGAAAATCTTTAGAACAATCAAAAGCAGAAAATTTAATAAAATATATTATTATTAATAAATTTCCTACGCCTCTTTGGAAATCAGATCCCAACATTTCCCACATGCCAACCTTCTAGAAAGAAATGATAAAAATGTTTTCATAAAATAAATAATTAAAACTTACAAAAATTAATTATTTTGAACTTGAACTTCAATAATTCATAATAAATAGCCCTTTCATCAGAAAATTCGAATCTCATGAGTTTTTATAGGAAATTCAATTCTCTACAACTTTGCAGGAGAAAGTTTTTCCAAATTCCAAATAGAAATTGACCGAAATCCACAAACGCAGGCGATTTTATAAAGTTATAATCAAATTTCGACCAATAAATGGGGTCCCATGAGCATGTTTAACATGTTTTAAACATTTATTGCAACAAAAATACTCTTCTGTAAGACCGAAATTTTTTAAATAAAAGGAATTTCCTTTATTTATTATTTTGAAATAGTAAGGGTTGATTTGATTAATGTGGATAGTTAAGGGTTAAATATGCAAATATTTCAAATTAAGCAAGTGGTTATAAAATATTCATTATAAATGGGGAATATTCGTTTGGTCGTGGAATATTAAATATCTTTGTCGGGAATATTCGTATAACTGTACAAATGTATGTGGGCCCCATAACTTGGAAAGTGATTGGATGAAGAAAGCGACAAATATAAGTTGTTTTTAAATAACACAGAGTAGTTATTCACAATTATCTTGTTGGAATAATTGGTTAAAACACACTAATACGCGTTGTTGAACAAGAAGCACGCAGTATTGCACCAATTATTGATTCTTACGTAAGAAGGCCTTTACTCGATAATGGTTACTGATAATTACCGCTCGATATTTTATTGAGTTAATAATTCTTTGCGTTGATATTTTATATTCTTTGTTGTTTCAATAATTGTCATTACACGTATTTTTCATTATCGAAGCAATAATTCATATTATCTGAATAATATTATTAGATAACATTATTGGCAATGTCTAGAAAGTTACATCTAAGGAGAGGTTTGGTCACCTAATAATTGCTTGCTAGGTAAGAAGAAATTTTTATTGAAAGTTCTCTTTCTCTGAGGAAGCGCACGGTTGTCAATATTGTGATTACGTAATATTATTTGTGAATAATTAATTATTGATTTATATGATGAGGAAAATATTGATTTTATGTGGATATAGATGGAGAAATTTTTAAAATGAAAATTGTTGAAAATTAATATTTTATCTTTTTACGATAAAATAATTCATTTAAATATATTATTTTAATAATATATTAACGGTGATATTTTTATAACGAATGTGGGATATATGAGTATACGAGGAGGAAGAGTATTTTTGTTGCAATAAATGTTTAAAACATGTTAAACATGTCATTGGACCCCATTTATCAATGAAATTTGATTATAAACGTAAAATCGCCCGTTTGTGGATTTTGGTCAATTTCTATTTGGAATTATGAAAAACTTTCTTCTGCAAAGTTGTAGAGAATTGAATTTCCTATAAAACTCTCAATGAGATTCGAATTTTCTGATGAAAGGCTATTTATTATGAATTATTGAAGTTACAAGCTCAAAATAATTAATTTTGGAAGTTTTAATTATGTTTTTTAGAAAAACGTTTTTCAAATGTTGTTGGCCATCTTTAACATGTGCTTGATGGCTGAGATCAGATTGTCTAGATGGGCGTAGAGAATTTATTAAATATATTAATATTATATTAAATTTTCTGCTTTGGTGTTCTAAAGAATTTCCTATAAATAGGGTCTTAGGTTAGAATTGAAAATCACACCGTAAAGCTGAAGTTTTCTCTCTATATTATCGGCGTATTCTTGTGAGTATTTTGAGTATACTTTGAGTATTGCTATACGGCAAGTCCAAGTCATAGCTTTATATCAGGTGTTTAATAAGATCTTGATCTTTCGAGGTAAGGGATATTATTTTTTTCAGTAATGATATTATTTCTTCAATATCATTATCTTTGAAATGTTGATCTCAAGTTTTATCAAATTTGGAACTTTTTCATGTCGGGGTTACTATTCATGGGTTACTTATTCATGAGTTACGATTCACGATTCTTATTCACGAGTTACTTATTCACGAGTCTTATTCATGAAGCGTGAAGATGTTTTTGTGGAATTTCTATCTTTTGGTGTCTGAGTTCTTATTCACGATATCTGGACTATTCACGATATCAAGACTATTCACGATATATGGTCTTATTCACCGAAAAATAAAATTTCTTCTTTTCGTCAAAACATCTATTCGGATACTAACTCGATTGTATCCATGTTTTGATCATTCTTGAATTTTACACCACTATGATTATTTTTGAGGTATTTTTGGACGTGGATAAAACCAAGTACGAATCCTTAATCCTTAATCCTTGTCATTTTGTTTTCTTTGGATTCGTTTCTTTAAAAAAAAAATATTTTTCGTCATCCTCGGTCTTAAATGATGATATTATTGAATATCTTTGGCCCAGAAAGTAAAAGATGAATGATTTCAAGAATATCTTTGGCCTCAGTAGTGCAAAGATGAGCAGTGTTGAGATGAACATGACTAATTGATTAATATCTTTGCTTTCAGAGTGAAGATGAGCAGTGTTTAAATGAACATGATTAATGATGAATATCTTGGCTCAGTAGTGCAAAGATGAATATTTGATTCAGATGCATATTGATTGATGTTACAGGATAAAATATTGATGATGGACTATTAAATTCATAGATTATAGTAGATTTCATTCTCACGTAACTCTTTCTATGAATTATTATTTCACTGCTAATATTGATCTCGAAACTTGTTTCTATCAGATTCTATCGATTTTTTTCTCGTTGAAGACTAACGATAATTTGTTGTATATTATCTTAGTCATAATATTCTTTCTTCGGGCTAGTTGAGCTCACCCTTTTCCTTGTTGTTCCATTTTTCTTCTCGGGAGACGAGAATGTAGCGAAGTACTTAGTCGGGGTATGGAATGAAGGTTCTAGAGAGAGTTGTTTAGTAGTCCTCACCATTTTGTAAAATAATGAATCAATAATTATGATGGGGATTTATTTGAGTATGGATATTGTCTGAAGACAATATTATTTTAAACTCATAAGATATATTGTCGTATTTCACACGACATTTGTATTATCAAGTTGTAGTTGCTTTTTGTACTATGTATTTGGCGACTCAGAATGGGTGTTGTGTATACCTATTTTGGGGGCGTCACACTTCCTCCTCGTATACTCATATATCCCACATTCATTATAAAAATATCACAGTTAATATATTATTAAAATAATATATTTAAATGAATTATTTTATCGAGAAAAAGATAAAATATTAATTTTCAACAATTGTCATTTTAAAATTTTCTCCATCTATATCTACATAAAATCAATATTTTCCTCATCATATAAATCAATAATTAATTATTCACAAATAATATTATGAGAATCACAATATTGACAACCAGCAGCGGTTCAGGAAAGAGGGGGCTTTCCAATAAGAATTTCTTCTTACTTGGCGCCGCAATTAGGTGACTCAAACCTCTCCTTGTAGGCGTAACTTTCTAGACATTGCCAATAATGTTATCTAATAATATTATTAGGATAATATGAATTATTGCTTCGATAATAAAAATATCGTGTAATGACAATTATCAAACAACAAAGAATATAAAATATCAACGCAAAGAATTATTAACTCAATAAAATCTTTGAAAGAATTATCTGTAACCATTATTGAGTAAGTGCCTTCTTACGTAAGAATCAATAATTGGTGCAATACCGTGTATGCTTCTTGTTCAACAACGCGTCTTAGTGTTTTTTTTTAACCACCGTATTCAACAAGATAAACTGGTAACAACTACGTAGATTATTTAAAAACAACTTATATTTGTCGTTTTCTTCATCCAATCGCTTTCAGTTATGGGGCCCACACATTTGCTGTACGTCATGCATTTAATATTCCACACAAAGATCTGAATATTCCACGACCAAACGAATATTCCCGACAAAAATGAATATTTTATAACCACTTGCTTAATTTGAAATATTTGCATATTTAACCCTTAACTATCCACATTAATCAAATCAACCCTTCTTATTTCAAAATAATAAATAAAGGAAATTCCTTTTTATTTAAAAATTTGGTCTTACAACCTCCCTCCTTATGAAATTTCGCCCTCGAAATTGGCGTGCGTACATTCTGGTGTTTTGAAAAGGTGAGGATACCTCGCTTTCATTTCCGATTTCCAACTCCCGGTCATTCCTCTATAGCATGATTCCTCCACAAAACTTTAACTTGTGGTATAACCTTTCTTGGCGTAGGACATGCTCCTTCCTATCCAAAATCTTGACAGTACCTCCTCATACGTTAAGTCTTCTACTATCTCGTCCTGGGTTCTAACTCTATAACGTGGTTGGGTCTTTCACATATTTATTAAGCGGATATGTGAAACACATTATGAACACGAGATATACTTTGAGGTAACGCATGAGTCTATAGGCTACATTTCCTACTCGGTCAAGAATTTGAAATGGACCGATAAATCGTGGATTGAGCTTTCCTCTCTTCCCAAATCTTGTAACTCCCTTCCATGGAGCAACTCGCAACAATACATGATCCCTCACATTAAATTCCCGTCCTTTCGATGAAGATCCGCATAACTCTTTTGTCGATCTTGTGCCGCTTTGTATACGTTGTCGAATCATTTGGATCTTTTCGGTGAGTCATACGTCTTAACTTCGGGTCCCAACAATGTTGCTTAACCCACCTCATCCCAACATATTGGAGAGCGACATTTTGTCCATATAATGCTTGAATGGAACCATGCCTATATTTGTTTAATAACTATTATTGATGAGAATTCCACCAATGGCAAGTACTTATCCCAACTTCCTTTGAAATCTAGGACACGAGTTTTAATATATCTTCAAGAGTTTGAGTAGTCCTTTCGATTGCCCATCCGCTTTGAGGATGGTATGCCAAATCAATCGTAAATTCGTGCCCATAGCTTTTAACCCAAAATCATGAAGTGAATCTTGGGTCACGATCTAAAACTATGGATCTTGGCATGCTATGCAATCTCACAATCGCATTTACGTACATACTGAGAAAGACGTTCGAGGAATAAGTCTCTCGTATCGGCAAGAAAATGAGCAGACTTGGTTAATCTATCAACAATAACCCAAATAGCATTGATGCCTCGAGAAACCGTAGGAAGACCCGTAATGAAATCCATAGTAATGTGTTCCCACTTCCATTCCAGGAATCTCAAGTGGTTGCAACGGACCCTTAGGTACAAGATGCTCCGCCTTTACACGTTAGCAAGTTAAACACATCGAGATAAACTTTGCAATCTCTCTCTTCATATTGTTCCACCAAAATGTATGTGAAGATCACGATACATTTTAGTACTTCCGAGGATGGATTGCAAATGGCGTATTGTGTGCCTCCATCATAATCTTCTACTTCAAATCGAGTCGTTAGGAACACAAAGTCCGGAATGGACTCAAGTATTCCTTCTTCATCAATTCTCGCTCTTGGAATAGCTCCTTCTTGTACTTTCTTCTTCATACGCATCAACTCAAGATTGGGTGGCTCGAAAGCAACCTTAACTTTTTCTATTAAAGTTGGCTCTGTCGCGTATACTTGACATCATCGCACTCGTCCCGTATGATCTTCTACTCAACGCGTCATTTACCACGTTCGCTTTTCGAGGATGGCATGATCGTAACATGTCTTTGAAATGAGTCTCTCTTGAGTTCTTGAAGCTCTTCCCACATTCCTCGCTCCATTCGAATTTTGTATCTCTACGAGTCGGTTGCGTTAATGGAATAGCGATTCGAGAATATCCTTCAACGAATCTCGATAATAACCAACTAAGCCTAGAAAGCTACGTATTTCGATAATCGACTTAGGTTGCTTCTCAATCGTGACTCATATCCCAATCTTGGATAAGACGTCACAATGACACCTATCGCTTTACTTATCGCACGAATATGACGCCCCTATAGAGAGTCTCGCTTAGGTGAATTCCACAAAGGAAGTCACAAAATAAAGGCTCGTGTACCAAATTTATAGTTGAATTTTTAACTCACGAAGTTCAATAGAGTCATTCGATATGAGATTTTAGAAATGAGTTTTGTCTTAGGGTTCAAAGTCGATACAAAATTTAATATCAAAGCTTTTGGGAGTAAGCCAAGAAATTCTTCAGAAATCGTCGGGAAAAATCAATAACAACAGAATATTATTCAAATCGGCGTGTCTTTATTCAAATCCATAACATGGACTAAGAAAACTTGACATCCATAATAAACGAATGACTTCATAGCTTGATATGAAAATGTTTGACTACAATGGTTTGATTTCTTGAATTCAATAACGGAGTTGCTTAGGAATATGAAAACTACAACCTTACAAAAGTAATTAATTTTGGCATGATGAGTAGTTAACCCTAAAATCACATCAAAAGCAAATATCTCTATAGAAATAAGGTTAACGGGTAATGTGATAGTGCCAACTTGAATCAAGCAAGATTTTTAAACAACGGATGTAATGAAAGTTTCTCTAACTGAGTCTCCATAAATAGGTCAAAGTCTAATTTCTCCGTAGTCAAGTTCAAACGTTGGTAAGCAAAGAGAGATAAAAGAATGGGTAGAAGCAGGTGATTCAGTAAGGTATAAACTTCTTAAGAATTTATAATTAACTAACCCGTCTTAACTTCGTTCGGGTTCCTTGCAGATTTTTGAAATGGCCACGACAAACTTCTTCCAAGAACCGTTGACTTTGACTTTTCTCGGGACATCCTTTTTGAGTCACCATTCACACATTGGATGGGTTTTCGATATCGCATAATCTCGGCGATATGTCCTTCTTTTCCACAATTATAGCATACCTTGGAAGGCTTTGAGCAGTTTGACCTTTATATGTCCCTCCTCTCCACATCAGTAGCATCTGGCGGCGATCGCTCTTCCCTAGAATTTGTTGATGGTGCCGATGTTCACGCCGACGCCTTCCCGTCATCGTTAAATCTTCTTTTTAGATTGGACATCTCTTTCCATAATATCAACGCGTCATAAATTTTTTACCCATGCATCACTCATTCTCACTCGTTCGGTTATTTCTTCTTTCATTTCGATTCGGCTTTATCATCTTATACTCGCCAAAGAGTGCTTCATTCAAGCATCACGATCGGGTAACACAAGCTTGAATCGTTGCATCCTTTTGCTCCACGATCGCCGCAATTCTTTAGCTTTCGCTTTCTTCTAACTCATGAATACGATTTTGCAATTCTATATTTCGATCATAAAATACCTCTAATAAACTCTCTTGGTACCTCTTCTTCCTCTTCTTCCTCACTCTCAAATTTGTTACCTCTGCGATTATCTCTAAAAGTCTATTATCAATTCTTCACTCACCACATGGATATCTCTAATTCCTTCTTCACCGACATCACATTATCACGGTTGGCGATTAGAGGTGTCTCCACGATCTCATTCACTCCATTGTTAACGTTCTCCAGCCCATTCTAAAAAAAACTATCATAAAACAAGGTTAATTAAATAAATTAACAAATCACATAATACCCCTATAATATGACCAACCAACAAATAAGCTTAGGTAGGACACACTAGCGAAGGATTTACTCGTCTCTCCCTCCTAGTTCTATTCCCGATCTCGCCTGAGATCATATCCTAAGCTCGATACCAACCTATGACGCCCCCAAAATAGGTCCATTCCATCCAACCCATTCTCGAGTCGCCAAATACATGGTACGTAAACAACTACAACTTTAATAATACAAATGTCGTGTGAAATACGACAATATATAATGTGAGTTTAAATATAATATTGTCTTTCAGACAATATCCACATGCAAATAAATCCCCATCATAATTATTGATTCATTATTTTACAAAATGGTGAGGACTACTAAACAACTCTCTCTAGAACCTTCATTCCATACCCCACTAGTACTCGCTACATTCTCGCCTCCACGAGAAGAAAAATGGAACAACAAGGAAAAGGGTGAGCTCAACTAGCTCAAAAAGAATATTATGACTAAGATAATATACAACAAATTATCGTTAGTCTTCAACAGGGAAAAATCGATAGAATACAATAGACAACAAGTTTCGGATCAATATTCGCGGTGAAATAATAATTCATGTAAGAGTTACGTAGAGAATGAAATCTACTATAATCTATGAATTTAATAAATCCATCATCAATATTTTATCCTCAGAACATCAATCAATATTCATCTCAAATCAAATATTCATCTTTGCACCACTGAGCCAAAGATATTCATCAATCGGTCGTGTTCATCTCAACACTGCTCATCTTTGCACTAAAGGCCAAAGATATTCATCAATCCGGTCGTGTTCATCTCAACACTGTTCATCTTTGCACTACACAGCCAAAGATATTCTTCAGAAATCATTCATCTTTGCACTAAAAGCCAAAGATATTCAATAATATCATCATTTAAGATCGAGGATGATGAAAAATATTTTTAAAGAAAGCGAATCCAATTGAAACAAAATGACAAGGATTAAGGATTAAGGATTCAGTACTTGGTTTTATCCACATCCAAAAATACCTCAAAAAATAATCATAGTGGTGTAAAATTCAAGAATGATCAAAACATGGATACAATCGAGTTAGTATCCGTAATAGATGTTTTGGACGAAAAGAAGAAATTTTATTTTTCTATGAATAAGACAGTATCACGTGATATAGTCAGATATCGTGAATAAAGGTCATATACGTGAATAGTAACTCAGACACTAAAAGATAGAAATTCCACAAAAACATCTTCACGCTTCACTGAATAAGTACTCGTGAATAAGAATCGTGAATAAGAACTCATGAATAGTAAGAATCGTGAATAGTAATTCATGAATAAGTAACCGGCATATGAAAAAGTTCCAAATTTGATAAAACTTCAGATCAACATTTCAAAGATAATGATATTGAAGAAATAATATCATTACAAAAAAAAAAATATCCCTTACCTCGAAAGATCAAGATTTAAATTTGAACACAGGATATAAAGCATGACTTGGACTTGCTTAATCCGTATAGCAATACTCAAAGTATACTCAAAATACTCACAAGAATACGATCGATAATATAGAGAGAAAACTTGATTTACGGTGTGATTTTCAATTCTAACCTAAGACCCTATTTATGAAAAACGCTAGAACACCAAAGCGTAAAATTTAATAAAATATATTATTATTAATAAATTTCTACGCCTCTTTGGAAATCAGATCCCAACATTTCCCACATGCCAACCTTCTAGAAAGAAATGATAAAAACGTTTTTCATAAAATAAATAATTAAAACTTACAAAATTAATTATTTAGTGTTTGTAACTTCAATAATTCATAATAAATAGCCCTTTCATCAGAAAATTGAATCTCGCGTGTTTTTATAGGAAATTCAATTCTCTACAACTTTGCGGAAGAAAGTTTTTCCAAATTCCAAATAGAAATTGGACCGAAATCCACAAACGGACGATTTTACTGTGCTATAATCAAATTTCAAATAATAAATGGGGTCCCCGACATGTTTAACATGTTTTAAATATTTATTGCAACAAAAATACTCTTCCTCTTCAGATACTCATATATCCCACATTCATTATAAAAATATCACCGTTAATATATTATTAAAATAATATATTTAAATGAATTATTTTATCGAAAAAGATAAAATATTAATTTTCAACAATTGTCATTTTAAAAATTTTCTCCATCTATATCCACATAAAATCAATATTTTCTCATCATATAAATCAATAATTAATTATTCACAAATAATATTATGTAATCACAATATTGACAAACCGTGCGGTAGGTTAAAGGAAGAGGGCTTTCCAATAAGAATTTCTTCTACTTGCGCCGCAATTAAATTAGGTGACCAAACCTCTCCTTAGATGTAACTTTCTAGACATTGCCAATAATGTTATCTAATAATATTATTCGGATAATATGAATTATTGCTTCGATAATAAAAAATCTTGTGTAATGACAATTATCAAACAACAAAGAATATAAAATATCAACGCAAAGAATTATTAACTCAATAAAATATTGAATAATTAATATCGTAACCATTATCGAAGTAGTGCCTTCTTACGTAAGAATCAATAATTGGTGCAATACTGGTATGCTTCTTGTTCAACAACGCGCATTTAGTGTTTTTTTTTAACCACGGGTATTCCAACAAAGATAATTGCAGTAAATAACTACGCCGTTATTTAAAACAACTTATATTTGTCGTTTTTTCTTCATCCAATCGCTTTCAGTTATGGGGCCCATACATGGGTCATGTAGTCGCATTTAATATTCCCGACAAAGATTTAATATTCCACGACCAAACGAATATTCCCCGATAAAATGAATATTTTATAACCACATTGCTTAATTTGAAATATTTGCATATTTAACCCTTAACTATCCACATTAATCAAATCAACCCTTACTATTTCAAAATAATAAATAAAGGAAATTCCTTTTTATTTAAAAATTTCGGGGTCTTACAACTTTGATTTTGATAAATATAAATTTAAGCATTAGAGAAGACTTCTCTGTTTTTTTGGTGAACCTGTTATTCATTTGCCTGTGAATTTATTTCTTTACCTAACCCGCATGGTAATCACTATTCTATTTCGCGTCAAGAATCAATCAAATCTCACTAAACAAGTAAGAAATAAATTCACAAACAAATCAAACATCATTAAAGGATGAATAAATAAACTCATAAACCTAAGTGACAAAACTTAAGTGAGAATCGAAACTGAAACTTAAAGAACACAATCTTAACTATTATGTAAAATATTATCAACAATTAAATAAAATATTAATTATATCTCATAACTTATGTGCATAAAATTAAAAGGTCAATTAAAAATAATTGAGTCAAGATTTAAGTATAGGCACTGGCAAAGATGGCTCCAGAACTGTGCATGAACTCTATTCATTTCGCTTGGCGCACGGTAAATTTGGGTTTAAGACGTTATGATTTTAGCCCATAAAATCTAGACCGTTTTTTGCCTGGGCCGTGATTCTTTTTTTTTATATTATTTTTAAAACAAAATGTTGCTACTTGTTGGTTATGAGGCTTGAACACAAGACTTGTAAGTAAATAAATAAGAGTTCAAACCAACTGAGCTACAACAACTATTTATTTTTAATGCAATCTTCAATATAAAAATATATTTTTAATTATTATAGTTGTAGTAAATAATAATTGTAGTTTGAAATTTCTTACTTGATGTGGCTGTTAATAATGAGATATTGGGTAATGCCTAAAATCATGTCATGCAATATTCTGAAAATCAATTTAAATATTGAAATTGCTAAAATCTTGGCATCTCCAAGTTCCAACCGTGTAAATCTTGGAAATTAATTAGATATCTCTTGGAACAATATTTGTGGAGTCATGAATGCATTTTTTAAAGTTAAATAAATTATATTAATTTTAAAGTATAATTTTAAAAAATCAAATTTGATTATATACTTTGAAAGTAATTTATAATACTATTAAAATTTTAATTGATTGAGATATGTAGTCAATGTATGTAATTAGAATTATTGTTTATTATAAATTATTTTATTACTTTTAATATTTATTATTATTACTATTTTTGGTGTTAAAATTTTGTAAAAAAAAAAGGAAGAAACTCATGGTACGGGCGGCCAACCGGCCACTTGCTAACATTTTCAACATTAAAATCCAAAATCACTTTTTTTGTGCGTAGTTATTGCCGTCATCCATCCGCAAATACCGTCACTTCATTCGCCGCTTGCCACCTCTAACTAAGTACGAAACTGATAAATCTACAATAGAAAATAATATTTTTAAATAAAAATGTCATTTATAGCAATTTTTTCATGTAAAAATATTAAAAAATGTTATGAAAATATCAATTTTTTATTATGAGTGAGTTATTATAAGTCAACAAAGCTATGAGAAATTGGCGGAAGATGTCACGCCATATCATACCAGTTTAGTAAAATAAATTTTAATTGTACAACTCGCATAAGAGAATTTAATACTAATACTAAAACGCTTAAACAAGGATCACTAATTAATTGCAAATAAAATACCCGTTCGTTGTCTTTCCAATAAAAAATACTGAAATTTATGACAGCAACAATCTAATTAGTCTTTGATGGTACCACCTATTACGGACAGAAGTAATATTAAATTCTCCAAAAACATCTTTGTTTATGTTTGTTTCTAGGACGGGTTTGTCACAACTTGAGCAGTACCCAACTATCCAATTAAACTAATCATTTTCTTAAAGCTTTTTCCCTTTCATCCCCATTCTTTATACGAACTCCACATAAATGCATGATGCTCTTCAATCCCAATTCTTTGAACTGGTACTAAGATTTTAGTAGCAGTTTACGGGAACCCCTTTTGAAAATCAACCCAATTCAGCAATTCTTTATTTTTCTTGCTGAGCAGTGAGCTCTGAACTTTTTGAGGCTACTGTTTGGTGAAGTGATTGAGTATGGCAGGAGATACAAGTGGGAAATCAAGGGAGCTTGATCAAACGCCTACATGGGCTGTTGCTGGTGTTTGCGCTGTTATAATCATAGTTTCTATTGCTTTAGAGAAGATTCTTCACAAACTTGGAGCGGTACAATCCTCTTGTCAAACCCCATATCATATTTACTCCGCAACTTTTTTCCTTCTTTTTTCTTTATTCCTTTGTGTTACTTGCTTTTTTATTTTGTTTCCCCCTAAATGGGTATCATTTGGATTCTGTTGAATTTATGATTCTTGGTGTTTGGTGTCGAATTCGCTTTATATCCAAGTCAGAAAATTGTTTTGCCTTAACGAATTGTTGGTGGCTGTAAAATTTGACAGCTTTTGTTATTGACATGGATCCAACTGAAATGACTTGCTGAGAATTTGTTATGAATAAGCTTGTCATATGGGGAAGATCTCACGTCGGTTAAGCGGAAAGGCCTAGAGGCTAAATCGGTTAAGCGGAAAGGGCTATAAAGAGGTCAGATTATAGGTGCAAAGGCTAGAGTGAAGACAAAGCGGGGTGGAATGTTATGAATACCCATACGAGTGCTTGTCATATGGGGGTAGATCCCACGGTAGTATGAGATATCAATTTAGTTGATATAGGCTTGGACCTCCAGTAGCACATTGGTAGTATGAGATATCAATATGTTTGATATAGGCTTGGACTTTAGATAGTTAGCTTTTCAGTAGGAAATAGAGATTTGAGCCTATATCTTAACACGTGGTATCGAATTATATTTCAAATTTTACCCATCTTTTGCTTGATTTTTAATTTGTTGTTGTTTTCTCGAGTTATTTACTTGTTACATTCCTTGTTTCTGTATTAATTGTTGTTACCTTCTGGTTGTTCATGGGGATGATAAACCAGTTCATTTTGCTTAAGTAAATAAATATTACTATATTTCGCCTTCTAGTTTTTTCCTTTTTCAAGTTCTCCCAAGTCTCAAGTATAATACAAGAGGTGATTGACACTCTTAAATTAATGTTTATTCAGTGGTTTACAGAGAAGCACAAGAAAGCTCTATTTGAAGCTTTAGACAAGGTTAAAGCTGGTAATTAAAACCATGGTTTCTCTCTCTCTATCTCTTCCCTTTCGTTTTTGCTTTCATCAAGAATGATTTTAATTACTAACTTGAATTACTGCAGAGTTAATGGTTCTTGGTTTCATTTCGCTAATCCTGACATTTAGTCAGTATTACATTGCCAAAATTTGTGTCCCGCAAAGCGTTGCAGACACAATGTTGCCGTGTGCTGCTAGAGATAAAGGTGATGGTAAAAAAGAAGATGAGGAACATCGGCGGAGGCTTTTATGGTACGATCACAGATCATTATCTGTTAGTTATGAATCTAAATGCAAAGAGGTATGTCTATCTATGACTCGCTTAGATTTACATATTGGAATAGACAATATAGTAAGTAGATGTGTAATTTTTGGTGGTCATCTCCTGCATTTTTCTTTCCATGTAATTCTAATTGAGTATTGTATCCTTAAACATTGCCTTGCCAATGTAAACTAATGAACTTGCATAGTATTCTACACTTCGACATTGATTTCAACCTATTACTAGTTTTAAACTTCTAATACCTCAATGGGGTTAATAATGGAAACATTTCTGTAGTTGTGATGGAAAGAGCTCAATTAGACTCAATTTATAGGATTCTCTTGTCATCAATTTGAAAAGCACTAATAAATTTGGGCTGGAGTTCATTTAATAAATTGGAGATACAAATTAGTATGAATTCTGACATGTCCTCGTAATGCATTTGTTTTGTTAGTAGGAACAATGATTCCAAGGCAAGTTAAAGCTGATTATTATACATTTTTTTTACTTATCTAGGATCTTTTGTGAGATCAAATTGACTTTGTTTTAAAATGGATGTAAATTTGTAAACAAGTTTATTAAGTGATTAAGCTGTTAACAAGTTGAATTATGGCTCAAGGTAATTCTACTAAAATACTCATCTGTTTCCAAGTTATTTATCTTTGTCGAAATGACTCGATGTCCATATTTGAGAAAATTTCTGTGCACGTTGGTTTGTTGCTGGATATAATTGATAAAATATCAGAATTTTGATTATGAGTGTACCAACTTTCTTTTATACAAGGCAGACTTGCTTATATGCACATCCTACACACACACGAAAGAGGTAAACAGGTGGACGAAGTTGTAGGGCATAGAGTTGATTGCTGCTGCTGCCGGTGTTTGGTAGCAGGTGTAATGCAGAAATATTGCTGCCATTGAGTTTTAGGTTGTTGGTTCTACATTGTATGGAAAGTTCTGCTGTAATCTGTAATGAAAATGCTAGCCAAAGATTGATGCCTTTGAGAGAAATTTAGTAGTTATTTTCCTTCCTATCTGATATTTTGGTAGGGGGGGGGGGGGGGGCTTCATTTGCCAGTTTTATTCATTACTGGGTTCTCATCATGAGCTTCTATTGTCCAACAGATCTTTTGAACTAGATTAATCAGAATTTCCCTGTTTCAGTTCAGTTTTTACATCTATTATTTTAATGGGTGAAATTATTATTTTATTTTGGGGGTGGGGAGGGGGTTTGGGGTTTGTATTTGTATGATGTTAATTAATAAACGTGCTTTAGTGAAGGACTATAAGAAATTGATTCTTAGAAGGGAGGTGGCAAAAGGGGAGGTTCTAGTGTTTTAAGAAGGGAGATTGCAACTCTATGGTGTTTTATAATGTGGCTAGTGGTAGGAGGAAGATTTAGTTTTATTATTTCTTATGCTTATCTGTTTTATTTTATTATTTTTATTTTTTCCTACTTTTAGGCTTTCATATGAGATTTATTTACAACCTACCCCAATTACTTTGGGATAAAAGGCATTGTTGAGTTAAGTTGAATTGAGATTGAATGAGATTCAATAGTGACTTTGAGGAGCAATGGGCTTACTGTGGACACTATAACTAGTTTTTATATATCATTGATTAAGGAGGGATGTGAGACCTATGTTAGAGGGATTAGAGTAGTGTCTGATTGCCAGAGAGTTATGTAAGATGATGAAGTGACCTTTTGAAGCGGAAGAGGTGAGACAGTTTATGATTGATATGGAAGAGGCTCTTGGTCTTGACTAGCTTTTTATGGTTATCTTTCAACATTGTTGGTAGATTATTAAAGAGTAAAATACACTCACACCCCTGTAGATAATCATATTAACATTCACTACCCCTCTAGTTATTTAAGTAACACTCACTACCCCTTTAGTTAACATAATATAACACTCACTACCCCTATGATGGTTGACTTGATGATGTCAGCAATTTTAAAAAAGAAAATGGCTAAAATGTCCTTAACTACTGTAAGGACAGTTATACCTTCAATATCTGATGACTAATATACCCTTTAAGTATATAGTATACCTTCGATTTATGTCATCTCACATGATTTTCTTCATTTTGTTAATTTGTTGTTGGTTCCAGTCAATGTTCGAAAAAGCTAAAATCGGTACGAGGCGTTTTTCTCTGGGCTATGCGAGGCGTAAGCCTCAAGGCTGAGCGAGGCTGAAGCCTTGATTTAAAGACCTAAAAGTCCCCAAAACAATTTATATATGCGATAATAGGAATTATAAACAATTTACATAAATATGTAAACAATTTAATTAAATTGTTTATATAAATATGTATAAATATATAAATAATTTAATTTATATAAACAATTTAAATATGTAAACAAATTAATTTACATATTTATATAAACAATTTAAATATGTAAACAATTTAATATATATAAATATTTACATATTTATATAAACAATTTAAATATGTAAACAATTTACATATTTAATTTAATTTACATAAATATTTAAACAATTTAATTTATATAAACAATTTACATATTAAATTAAATTGTAAATTATTAATATGTATAAATATTTACATATTTATATAAACAATTTACATATTTAATTTAATTTACATAAATATGTAAATAATTTAATTTATATAAACAATTTACATATTAAATAACAATTCATTTGTAGTAAAAAAAAATTGCCTAAGATCATTAATTGAAATTTAAAACATATTCACATGATAATGTTATTACTTACTAGTTATTACTGATTTACTGTATATACATTAATACATATGATTGTTATATATATATAATTAATAATTGTAATAAAAAAAATTGTTATTACCAGCAGAAGACTAAGGAGACAATAAAAAAAAACCGTGACAGAGAAGACGAGAGGGAGAGAAGAAGAAGACGCAACAGCAGCAACAACCAGAAGAAGAAGAAGACGAGCGCGACCAATGCCAGAAGAAGGCGACGGAGAGAAGAAACAAACCAATCGCTAGTTGATCGGATGTTGGATGTTGGATGTCGAAGTCGCAGATTACGAAGAAGGAGGAAGTCGAAGTTGCAAGTCGCGATTGTCAAAGAACAAGTTTTAGGGCTTTTTTAAAATCAAATCAAAAGCATTATGACCTTGACCCGCTCTCGGCGTATAACGTGACCGAGGCGTAAGCCTCGCCAAATAAGGCGCAAGACTTACGCTTTTTATATCGATCACGGTAGCCTCGCCACGCTTCCTCCCCGCTCATTCTGAGCGCGCCTCAAGCGCGACGCCAAACGCCTTTTCAAACATTGGTTCCAGTGTAATTAAATGTATAAACTAACAGCAGATCTCGACATAATTCCTTAAGTTGCATACTAATCATACTTCCTCTGTTCCATTATAAAACAAGTCTCATTTGCAAAATTTACAAATTTTTAAGGATATATTTTTGTTCTATCTTTTATTGAGTATTTAATTTAATAGTGATGTCATGATAATAAATTTCAGAATAAATGGGAATTTTATTTTTTTCCAAATCATAATTTGCAAATAGGACTTTTTAGGTTTTTCGGACATAGGGAGTAGTAATGTGTTGCCATTACAAAATGGCTTACTGCAGTTCTATAAGCTACAATCATGTATATTAACAAGGCATTATTATAGTTTGGTAATTGCCTTCTTCTTTCCAAAATATGACCATGTCGACCTCAGACTGTTAATGTCGACCTCAGACTGTTAATGCACAAGGTAAACACCAGTGTTAGTGGAAACAACAATACAAGTGTGCGTGCCACAATGTCTTGATTTTATAAGTCATCTTATCTGGAAGAGGGGATGCATGTATTCGCCATGGACAACCAACTGCAACACATTTACACGTAACTCTTTTTTCTCATTTTTAATCCTCTCAATCTTGAAACCCTCTTGAATTGTATAATCTCTTAAAACCTGTCTGAAACTGTGTACATTTGAAAACAAAAGGCCTTCATGTAGCTTGATCTTCTCTTTCCTAACATCTACAAATTCATTTCCATATCTATAGTGGTCAAACACCTTACCAAATTGTCCACAATCAACTTGTCTCCCCTCTATAGTTTGACCATCTTTAACAAATTGATTATTATCATCATCATCATCACCATCATCTTCATCATAATACACTCTATTGCATTCATCACTTGATGAGTAATCTGATAGGCCATCATTATTAGTCATCACTTCATTTACAAGTTTTTCATCCACAAATTCATCATTGTCTATTTCAAAATCACTAGCATGTTCTTCTTCATTATCACATTGAAAATCCTCATCCTCGGAAGACAAGCCATAAACACTATCATCCTCATAACCACCCTCTACAATTATTTGTTTGCCTTTTCTATTTTTGTAACTCTTAGCTACAACCTCATCGTGATGTTTTTCAGTAGTTTCAGACTCAACTACTGTTTCAGCCCATAATCGATGGTTGTTAGTCGCCTCATCAACCCTCTTTATATTATCTTGTATCTTTCCATCATTGTAAATACCCTCATCAACCTCATTTACATTTTTTGATCCAACTCCATCTTTACCAACACTATAATCAACCCCATTAACAATCCGATCATCATTCCACTCCTCAAATGGATCAATTACTTTTATATAGATTTCAACAATTTTAATCCCCTTATACATTTCAAACATAAGTAACATGTTCTCATCATTGTTTAATGGCATCTCGACTTGTGTTTCAGGCATAAAATAAAATAGTTTGATTTCTAAACCCATTGCAGTTGGTACTTGACTCAATGACAATTCAGAAACCTCGCTGAGTATATCCATATGGCAGTATACATCTCCATCAATATTTAAAATCACATTCACTGTTTTCCCATAGTGAACATGAATATCATGATATTCAACTATTCCTGTTAACTGAACAAAAATAAAATCACAATTCACAAAAGTATGTAATGAATATTTACAAATTATGCAAATAAAATTTATTTTTTTGGAACGGAGAGAGTATATATATATATATATAGGAAGAAACCAAAATATTAAAACCACATAACATATGTACACATACATATATATAGATGTGATTATCTATGTGGATACAAATAATTAATTTTCATGAGAGTGAGTAATTGAGAGAGAGCAGTGCTCTTGTGGGGTTTCATCAAGTGTGAAACAAGGTTGATTTCATAATCTAGGGTTTAGAGTTGAGCGAATCGAGTGGTAACAAGCATTTGTAGAGACGACAATGGGGAAAAACATGTATATCTTAAACCCAAAAAATCTTGATCGTAGCCGGACAAGTTAATCTCTGATCATCTCCTTCACGTCAAAAACTTTCCCTCCCACCCTCCCCTGAATGACAACAGTGAGTCGGTGACTAGTGCTTTAAGAGTGGAGAATGTAACTTGATAATATAAGTCAAAATAGGGTACTTTTGTCATTAACAAAATAAGTATAAATTTATTATATTTTAAAATAGTAAAACTTGAGGATAAATACGTAACTTGACCTATTTGGTCAATAATACACATCTGCAGGGGTGGTGAGTGTTACTTGAAAAACTAGAGAGGTAGTGAGTGTTATTATAATAATCTACAGGGGGGGTGAGTGTATTTTACTCATTATTAAACCTATGTTGGTGATGTTTTTTCATAAGTGCCATGGTAATGGGCCCTTTGCAACACTATTAGTTCCGTTTTAGTACTAAACTGGACCTTTCTATCTAGGTGAAGGATTTCATCTCATTGGTGTAGTGGCTAGTGTTTATAAAATTCTCACCAAGGTTTGTCTAGGTGTTTGGGGTTGGGGTTGGCAGAGATAGTGTTAGTGCATCAACATGCTTTTGTGGCTGCTAGATAGTTTCTGGATGAAACATTTGTTACCCATGAGGTGGATGAAAATGTGTCTAAAAGGGGTTGTCAAACGATGGTTCTATAGTTAGATTTTGAGAAAGCTTACAATAGGGGGGGTATATTGAGATTCCTCAATGGTTTGGGGGAGGTAGCGGTCTTCTCATTTCTTTGCAATCATTGTTAATGATGAACCTGAATCATGGTTTTAGACATCTAGGGGTCCTATGGTTCCCTTTCGCTTTACTTTTGTGGTTGATTTGTTTAGTCGAAATAATTAATAAAAGTGATGAGGTGGGTCTGGTGCCGGTGTAAGTTGTGGAAAGGGAGGTCTTATTAGGTATCTCATCTCCATTTTGCTAATGACACAACTTAGTTCTCGCCTAAGGGGTTTCGGGCCTTAATTATGTACTCCCTCCATCCCATTATATCTGCCGTTCTAGAGATTTTCACATAGATTAAGAATAGATGCAGTTTTACTATTTTACCCTTAATTAATACTTTGATCTCATTTAATTCTCCATTAACACCAGACTTGATTTCACACTTTCTCTCTTAATTAATTAAGGACGTTTCACATCTTGCCATTAATGGTGGTGGTCCTGTGGAGATGGAAGGGTAGAGAAGGAAAACAAATAGGCAAAATAGTCTTGGTATTGTAGAACGTCAAATATTTTGGGAAGAAAAAAATGCTCTATAACGTCTAATATAAAGGAGGGATGGAGGGAGTAATTTTTATATTACATATTTTTTAGTGTCTCTGGGCTAGAGTTAACTAAGTGTCGATTAGCTTTGCTTGTTTGATGTGAGTGCTCCCTTGATTGGTTATGTAATGCAATCAGATCGAGTGACATATCTTGGGGTTCCTTTGGGGAAGATCCTAGGTCATTTACCATTTGGTTGTTGAGTGTGTGTCTAAGACGTTAGATTGTTAGAAGGGGCTTTTTAATCTCTTTGAGGTGGGATTACGGAGTTTATTATGTGTCATTTCCGTTGTGTTTTTTTTTTGGGGTGGGGGGGGGGGGGGGGTGGGAGGACCCATTTGATTAACTGGGAAAAGGTGTGTTGGTTAAGGGAGGAGGGGGTTTAGGCCTTGAGATTCTAGTGTCTAAGAACCTATCTTCAGTAGGTAAAAAGTTGTGGTGGTTCCTTTTTGTCCTTTTAGTTTTGGGTTGGAGATGGAAAAATTTATTCTCTTTTGAAGGGGCTTTTTAATCTCTTGGAGGTAGGATTCCAAGCTTATTATATTTTTTGGGGTGGGGTGGGGTGGGGTGGGGTGGGGGGAGAAGGACCCATTTGATTAACTGTTAACTGGGAAAAGGTGTGTTGGTTAGGGGAGGAGGTGTGGGGGGGGGGTTTAGGCCTTGAGATTCTAGTCTCTAAGAACCTATCTTCAGTAGGTAAAAAGTTGTGGTTATTCCTTTTTGTCCTTTTAGTTTTGGGTTGGAGATGGAAAATTTATTCTCTTTTGTGAGGATGTTTAATTGTGGAGTTTTCCCTTTACAATTGCTTTTTCTCAATTATATTACCTTCTGTCTTTCCATAATGCGCCATTGGCTAGATTTGTTTTGAAGGGTCTTGGAACTTCCATTTCTTTTGCTATTAGTTGATTGTGAAGCTATTGATTTGGTCTCTGTCCATCGCTTACTTGATTAATGTTCTTTATCATCTTCATCTGATAAGCGATTTTAGACTATTAATTCATTCAGGAATTTCTCTTGCCAGTCGTGTATTCTTGTATATCATATTTTCTTGTTTTAATTCAGATTAGCCAATTTTATTTGGAAGGCAGAAGTTAAAACTTTTGTTTGGACTTTTGTTTTTTTTTATCACAGCGGACATGTAGCCATTACCATTGGGTGTACAACTAGATATAACTATCAGTTGCACGCATTTGGTCTTTGGTCCTTGATAGGCTCAACACCTAAGATATGCTTTGGTGATGTAGGCGCTACAAAGCTTTGTACTAGACGCTTGTGTGATGTGCTTTTAAGGATAGCTCTCATTTGTTTCTCTACTACCCGTAGGCATGGTGGTGTTTGTTATTGGAGATAGTTTGTTGAATGTTTTGTTTGTCCAATAGAAGTTGAAGAATTGTTTCTTTACAGGTTTTGACTTTGGTTGGAAAAGAGATTGTAAGGTACCCTAGCATTGTCTTTGCTTTGCTATACTTTGAGGAATTTGGACAGAGAGGAATCTTCAAATTTTTAGCAACCAGTTCAAGTCCTTTCATCTCCTTTGGTATACAACTAGATATGACCATCAGTTGCATGCATTTTTCTGCCTTGCTGAATTAACATCCCTATTTTCTTTCTGTTCAATGACCTTTTTGACTTTTCTCTTGGCGAAAGCTTGTTTATGAAATTGACATGCACAACTGTCTTTCCTAAACTAATCCGAGTCTTTGTAACAGGGGAATGTTCCAATTATAACTGTCGATGGACTGCATCAGCTTCACATCCTCATATTTTTCTTGGCAGTCTTTCACGTTGTATACAGTGCTGTTACTATGGCTCTCGCAAGACTAAAGGTAATTTCATATTAATTTGATCAGGTTCCGTTACCTAGCATCTTTCTGGCAGGCTTAACATGTGGCACTAAACATATTAAGATTTACAGGTTGAAGATTGGTCAACCGAATTTACTGATAAAACTAAACTTGGATATGCAATTGTGCTTTGGTAATTCTGTATGGTTTTTAAATTGCCCATGAAGACATACTGTGGTTCCTAAACTTGAGCATAAACAAGCCAAGCTGAGTTTTCTTTAGCAGATTGCACTTCAGTTCAAGAATGAATATAGCCCAAGCTAAGATTGAGTCGCCTCTTATCCAGTGCACAACCCGGAATAGTGAAATGAGATCATCTTAATTTGAACTTGATACCAATTTGGCTTTTTGGTAGTCTTTGGTGCTTTTCAGGTAGACTTGTGCATGAAAAGAGTTGTTTATTGTCAACTTTGGACCAAGACAAAGTACAAACTACCTTTACCATACTCTCCTGTTCTTCAAAAAGTTTATTCAGGGATATATGCTAGAGTTTGTTTTGCTTAACAGTTAAGGTCTTTACCAGGTTATTGTTGCTTGTTGCTTCTTAGTTTTAACTTTTACCTTTTAATAGCTGCACACACATATATATATATATATATATATACATATACATATATTCTTATCATTCATATTCTTGTCCTTAAGGGGGGGAAGTGTCTTGTCATTGATTTCCAGAGTTAACAAAAAAAAATCGAGATAGTTCTTCCTGAAATGAGTAAGCTAAGATATCAAGGACCAAACTAATTAATGAACCGTATTATATGATCTATGTTCATCCCAACTCTTAGGTGGACCCAAATTTTGACAGACCTTGCCCTGATACTTTTTGTAATGCTGTTGTTTGCCACCTTTTAATGCCAGATTAACTCTACATTTAATGCTTTTAAGTTTTCTGCTTGTGTAGATTCGTCGATGGAAGATCTGGGAGCAGGAGACTGCATCTCACGACTATGAGTTTTCCAATGGTATGTCCCTGCATGTTTTAGAAAGGACTAGTTCTTTGTTCTCTGGTTTGAATTTTATTTTTATTTTTAATATTTCTGTACATTGGGGCTATTTTTAAGTCAATTTTCTCCCACAATGGGACACGCAGATCCTTCAAGATTCAGGCTTACTCATGAGACATCTTTTGTGAGAGCACATACTAGTTTCTGGACAAGGATTCCTTTCTTCTTTATTATTGTAAGATATATTTCTCTTTGCTAGTATCTTCATTTTTTAACTTCATCTTGATATGAAAGAGACGAATTATCTGATATATGGTGGACAGCATATAACTTGATACAAGGACTGGGAAATGAAATGCAGTTTTAGAGAAACTACTGCTGCATTGAATTAAGTTGTTAATGCTCCAATAATCTTCTTACCACTTGTAATTATTTATCATTCTTTTCAACTTGTGCCAAGTTAGCATTTTTTTTCTCTCTTGCAGGGATGCTTTTTTCGACAATTTTTCAGGTCTGTTAGTAAGTCTGATTACTTGACCTTGCGAAATGGATTCATCAGTGTGAGTTTCAAGTTGCATATAGTTCCGTAAATTACTTTGGTATACATACACCATCTACATGCTTCCACCTTCTCGTAAATTTGCCGTTTCTGTAGGTCCATTTAGCCCCTGGAAGTAAATTTAATTTCCAAAAGTATATCAAAAGGTCACTAGAGGATGACTTCAAGGTGGTTGTAGGAGTCAGGTAATATGGTTATTACTGCTATGAGGTTTCCACAAGCTAATCTATACCAATACCAATATATAACAAGACGAGTCATTTTGGTTGGTCTTAAGTCAACTCAGCAGTCCAAATTTGATGACTCGGTAGCTCAATTTTTTTTTTATTACATGTATTCTTGGTCATAAATTTTGGTATTCTCAAAATTCCAAGTCAGAAAACTCAAAAGTTGTGTTTTTTCACAAAATTTTAATACACATTTATTATTAAAGATACAATGTATCCTTTGTCATTGAAAAATTGAGTAAAGATAAAAAAATTAAAATAAAAACAAAGAAAAAACTTTGGGTTATAAAGTCACGAAATTTGGATTGCTGAGTTGACTCGAGATCAACTAAAATGTCGTTCAAAAATATCATATGTAAAATTTACCTAATAAGTCGTTTTTAAGGTTACCTGTGCTTTGCATGGGTTATTAAGCTTATCTTGCCTAAATTTTATAATTCTATTTTTCCTAACTTTGTTTCTTCATGATATTGGCAGTCCTGTGTTATGGGCATCTTTTGTGGTTTTCCTGCTCATAAATGTTAATGGTATGTATCTGTTCCATTGGTTATTTCCTTTCAATTGGAAATATTTTCACTTCCTATTATTTAAGAAGAAAGTTGACCATGTGTTTTTTTACAGGAACACATGCACTATTTTGGGCATCCTTAATTCCATTAGTTGTAAGACTGCTTTTCTCTTTCATTTGTTTAACTACATTTAAATAGCAGAGAAATGCTGCTGATTATTTGGTTGTTCACAGATTATTGTAGCTGTTGGAACAAAACTCCAATCGATTTTGACAAAAATGGCTCTTGAAATCACAGATAGACATGCAGTGGTCCAAGGAATTCCTCTTGTGCAAGGCTCAGACAAATATTTTTGGTTTGGTCGGCCTCAATTAGTCCTTCATCTAATCCACTTCGCTTTATTTCAGGTATTGAAAGATAAAACATTTAAAATAACCTCGAACAACACATAGATGAGGAGTTTTTCAGCTTAGTTTACGAATTCTCTGCTTTTGTCCAATATTCTATATGGGGCACATATTCATTTTCACTGAGATCTTCAACCCCTGATTTTAATACTTTTTCTTTGCACAAACGATACTATAGCCCCTCTGTGGACACTATTAACACCTTAATATTTTATTTTTTGTTTCGTTGTTTTATCTAAAAAGTTTACTCCCAATAGGTTAAGTTCTGAAGAAAATGTTTAAAGTGATAAAATGAGTGTTAACGAACAATTCCTATCTATTCACGACTATTATTACTTCATTTAATTTATTTACTTTGAAGCTCCTTATTTTGCGAATGACATCTAATCAGTTACATGGTTCTTGCAGAATGCATTCCAAATAACATATTTCTTGTGGATATGGGTAATTTAATATTTTCCTTATTCATATAGCCATAATAGATTATATTTTTAATCCGTTATTTTGTTCCTTTCTAACGGCAGTGGTAAAAATGTCATCCTTTTTCTTTGCAGTACGAGTTTAAGCTGAAATCTTGCTTCCATGATAATTATAAGCTTCTAATGATTAAACTGTGTTTAGGGTAAAGCCTTTCTTCTACAAGAATTCCTCCAATGATATTTTTTCTCTAGAGCTGTGGACTCGGCCGTTAAATGTTTAGAGCAATTTGATTAATGTAATTATTCTTTCACAGGGTAGGACTCCTATTCTTATGCAGCTACATTACGCTTCCACTATATGCCCTTATTGCTCAGGTACTGTATCTCTATTGCAAGTTCTTTTGAAAAGTGAGTAGTATTTTAGAAGCTTGCGGAAATAACAAGTTTTTCTTTTGGGAAACCTTTAGATCAACAGTTTCACTTGCAGCTGTATCACTTTCAGTAATCAACTAGTTCACTCTTTGATAACTGTTAACTCCAAATTTTGTATGCATGACGAAATCACCAAAACAGCAGGCCAAAACAACGCTAACAGTTGATGGAGTAGTTGATTGTATTGTTGTGAAATCAAACTCACGAAATACACACAGATAAACATACACACATTATTGTACGAGATAAAATATGAACACAAGAATTTACGTGGAAACCCAATTGGGAAAAAATCACGAGGAGAGATAAGAAATCTACTATAAAATAATAACGGGAGTACAAATTGTTTATTTGTGTCATATTTTATTGTGTTCTTCCCCAAACCCTTGATTATTGCTTGTATTTATAGCTGTCATGTCCACCCGAATCCAATTAGGAGTAGGAGTCTTTTTTAGAATCACCTTATAACTGCAATTAATGATTGATCGATTCATTCCCAAATTAGATATCCTTATCCCATCAAATAAGGAAACACAATCTTACTTTAATAAGGACTCCCATTATTTGAGCAAGCTATCAAAATAAATGTATATGGGTCAACACCAGATCCAGACCATTAAATAAATTGGACACCTTGGCTAGACCCGAATAATCACATCCCAACATTGTCCCCCAGTCTTTTATTTATAAAGAACTTAAAATAAGAGAGTATACAAATTTATATCAACAAAAGATTCGTATCTGCCGAAGACGAACTGTCACACCCAAGCACCATACGTCGAATAGAAACTTTTGACTCTCAATATTTTCGCCCCACTCCTCTATTCAATTCTAAGATAGATAAATAATCACTCATATCACTACTGAAGATAGATAAATAACCGACCTTATCACAACCGAAGATATAAATAATCGACTTTATCACAACCGAAGATGTAGATAACCAACCTTATCACAACCGAAGATATAGATAACCAACCTTATCACAACCAAACAACCAATGATATAGATAACCAACTTTATTACAACCAAAGATATAGATAACTAACTTTATTACAACCGAAATTGCCTTCCCAACCCCTGCGGGAGGTATCAGATAGAGGTTCTGGAGAACTGAATGTATGAAATAATGAAAATATTCGTTCCGAAGAACTGAATGTATTCGTTCCGAAAAACTGTTCGACCTTATAACGGCGAATTGTCTTCCTAACCCGTTGGGAGGCTTTTGTCCGACCTTATAACATTATCCGACCTTATAACGCCAAAATTACCTTTCCAACCCGTTGGGAGGCTTTGATCCGATCTTATAACACCATCTGACCTTATAACGCCAAAATTGTCTTCCCAACCCGTTGGGAGGCTTCCAGGAGAACTAAACCTTCCCGAAGGATCCGGCTTTTTAACGCCACCCAACCTTATACCGCCATAATAGTCGTCTCGACCCCAGTGGGAGGCTTCTTGTCAGGAGAACTATGACTTCCTGAAGAATTCGACCTTATAACGTCATCCAACCTTATACCACCATAATAGTCGTCCCAACCCCAATGGGAGGCTTCCTTTCGGGAGAACTAAGCCTTCCCGAAGGATCCGACCCTATACTACCAAAATAGTCGTCCCAATCCCAGTGGGAGGCTTCCTTTCGGGAGAACCAAGTCTTTTCGAAGGATCCGACCTTATAACGTCATCCAACCTTATATCGCCATAATAGCCGTCCCACTTGGTTGGCTTCCTTTCGGGAGAACTAAGCCTTCTCAAAGGATCCGACTTTATAACGCCAAAATTGCCTTCCCCGTTGGAAGACTTTGACCCGGCTTTATATTTCCAAATGTAGATAGCCAAAGATATGATGAACCGATGAGATATAGTACGAAGCAAATTGCTATCGTCCGAAGTGGACCGTTGTTACCCAAAGTGTCATGAGTGAACATCTCGAACCGTCAAAACTTATACTAGGTTTGTATATCTTGCCCCCAACCAATTTATCCTCATCCATCTCCAATGTTCCATGACTTGCTCCGGAATAGGAAGAGTGAAGTGACTGCACTTGATTCCATGGCTCCAACCCCAAAATAGACAGATTGAAGCCCACGAAACAACCGACCCATCAAAGACAATCCGAGCACACTCAATTTGACAATATTCTGCATTACCATGTTTTATTCCAAAAACATATCTATGTTTTGTACCATGAAGATTTTCCTCCAAATTTCTTCTCTAAATGGTTTCAAAAACTTTATTGCCACTATCTTTCCTTCTGTTATGGAGAGAAGAACATCTCCAAGTGGTATCCACACAATTCCTTTATTCACATATGAAAATTGGACCTATCTGATGGTTGTTCAGCTCGCGACAAAATCAATCTACCATCATTCGACGGTTGAAAAGGATTTCCTCCATAAGACTGTTTGTTAGTCGTTTTGCTGAAAACGCTCGGATTTTGGAGGCTGTTGCAAACTCCATCACTCGGTTAGAACCAAACTGTCGATGCTGCTACAGATCTGTCCTTCCATCCGCTCTTATAATATGTTGTTGTACTACCCCGCATCAAGTTGGCTTGGTTCTGATTACAGTATCCACTGCTTTGATAACTTCTAGAAGTCTGTGCTGGATATGCTCCTGAGTTCTGATTTGATGAACACACCATTGCGTATCTAGATTGCGTCGCCATTTTTGAAAAGTGGAATTAGGAGTACTCCCATTGTCATAACTCCTTGCTTTTTGAAATTGACGACAAAGTGGTGCAGAGAAAATTGTCGATGTAGGACAAAGGTTCATGTGATTAATTGAAGTCTACTCTTGATCCAAGGCACTGGTGCCAGTCTGACCCGTCCTTGTTCATTAGTCTCCTGCTTCAGTGACACAATTTCTTTTAAAATCTCAGACTGGACCCCAGTAGGAAACTCCTCCTGCACCTGGTCTTCCATTTCTTTGGTTCGTCAACTTGCGTTGCCCTCAAAAAGCTTAAAAAATTTATCAATTGCCTTATCTTTAAGATGTACTTCAGAATATTAAGAAGACAACTCTGTATTTTGAACAGGAACTACAGATGATTACATCAACATCCAACCCCCACTAAACAAAGACCAAAAACACCACAAAAGTAGCCATTGAACAATAACTTGATAACTTCGTGCCATCATCCCTAGAAGACTTTCCCACAACCATGTTTTAGATACAGTACTCCTTTATTAAATACCTTTGTACTTGGTTGCTTTGAATAAAGAAAATTAGTTATATAGGCAACACCTAATGCAATAGTAGACTTTATCCTTTATAAGCATAACATCATATTATAAATAAAATGTTATACGAAACAGATAAAGTGGTAGAAATAATCATGTTAATTTCATAAATTAATAAAAGAGAACCACTAATCTTTTATGCATAGTGTTCAGGAGCGCTTTACCGACCCTCATGTGGGCCGAAAGCCTGACACCAGTAGGGGATTATAAGCCCAATGGGCTGAAGCCCTCGGAGATACTGAAGGTGTTCGGGTTCGGGCATCCGAGTCCTCTGGGCCGGAGCCCTATCCAAATTGGTGTCGTTTGGGTTCGGGTATCCGAGTCCCTTGGGCCGAAACCCTAATCTGGCGTATGGTGTTCGGGATCGGGCCTTCGAGTCATTTGGGCCGAAGCCCATACCAGATTGTGAGCTCGGTTGGATTGGGCCTGTACAGTGGGTTGTCACGCGTACAGAGTTTGGAGTCATAAGGAGTTTAAATGGTTGATGATTCTAGTCCTAACCATATTTGTATAAGGTAACTCCAAAGGTAGTGTTTGGATTGAATTTCACTTCCACCTTTTAAGGAGATTGTGTTAGACCCAAATTATGGTAACTGCCATGTTTAGGAGTCCTAAACCGACTCGAATGTGGATTCTAGGGTAGTGAGAATACTATAAATACAGGGCTTGGGTTTCAATTAACAGGTAATATTTGATTGAGCACTAAACACTAAAGCCTCCATTGTTATACCTTGTGAACGGCCTGTACTTATTCTCACACCGGAGTTATCCCCCGGCGGCACAAGCCGTCAAGTTTCGTGTGTGATCTGTTATTATGCGGTGTTCTGCGCGTGGATTACGTGGATCGACGCTTGGGGTGAAACTTGGCGTTAACACGTAGGATTTGTCTCCTTGTCTTAATAAGCCGACACGAATATAGATTAATTGTGTTGGTGATTTTTCAAACAAAATTTTGCTTTCCCACAGACGGCGTCAATATTAACGCCAAATTTTGCACGCTTGACAAAATCACCAAAACAGCAGACCAAAACAACGCTAATAGTTGATGGAATAGTTGATTGTATTGTTTTGAAATTAAACTCACGAAATACACAGATAAACATACACACATAATTGTAAGAGATATAAAATATGAACACAAGAATTTGCGTGGAAACTCAAATGAGAAAAAATCACGGAGAGATAAGAAATCCACTATAAAATAATACTGGGAATACAAATTGTTTATTTGTGTTATATGTTATTGTGTTCTTCCCCTAACCCTTGATTATTGCTTGTATTTATAGCTGTCATGTCCACGCGAATTCAATTAGGTGTAGGAGTCCTTTTTAGAATCACCTTATAACTGTAATTAATGACTGATCGATTCATTCCCAAAGTAGATCTCCTTATCCAACCAAATAAGGAAACACAATCTTATTTTAATAAGGACTCTCCCACTATTTGAGCAATCTATCAAAATAAATGTATATGGGCCAACAACAGATCTGGACCATTAAATAAATTGGGCTATACCTTGGCTAGACTTTAATAATCACATCCCAACAATAACGTAATTGAAAATTTTGGAAATAGATGCAAAACTTTAGAACAAGTCAATTCTAAAACCAATTCTTAGTTGTTAGGCCGTTGGTAAAAAATCAAATTTCTTTTATGGGACTAGTTCAGTTAACACATAATATACTAAAACCAGTACGGTTTTATCCAATGGTGTTTGATAATTATGAGAAGCATATAAGAAAACTAGAGCCGGCTATATTGATCAATGTCAAGTTCTAAGTTCTTACAAGCTCACCCCCACAGCCCAAAACAAGAAGAAAGTGCTAATTTTTATTAGTGATATATCCTATAAATGTTTGAATACTGGATTGATTGTGCTGTTAAAGCCAAATGTGTCTTGAGATAAAATTTGTCTGGATGGAAATTTTCAGATGGGTTCACATATGAAGAAATCCATTTTCGACGAACAAACAGCCAAAGCCCTTAAGAATTGGCGTATGGCTGTTAAGAAGAAACAAGGGGGAAGAGCAGGAAGATCTCCAACTCGAAGTTTGGGTGATGCTAGCCCCACTCCTTCAATGGTATCGGGTTCAGTGTCATCTACTGTGCACTCCAGTACAGCTACTCTTCATCGCTTCAAAACTATGGGTCACTCTACCCGTTCCTTCTATGACGACCAAGACATGTCTGATTTGGAAGCTGATCAACCCTCTACTGAATCCTCCACGGCCAACTTGATTGTAAGAGTTGCAGATGATGACACGGACATCGAAACAAGTGTACCTCATAACGGTGGTGAACCTCGGAACGAAGATGATTTTTCATTTTCGAAGCCAGCACCTCTAAAGTGAAGATGATGATGCTGGCAATAGTTGTTCAAGCCAATCCAATACCTGTATGATATTTCTTGCATGCATTTTGTGAGTACATAATGATTTGAAAGCAGCTTGGTATATAGCATAGCTGCATCTTTTGTACATTTGGCATGCTACTTGATTACTAATAGTCTTAAATCCACAATTTTGTGCACTTCTCTCGGAGAAAATTTTGCTAAATGAATCCTTCAGTTTATCATTTTGCCTAAATGGTGCGCTCGAATTCTCTACTAGTACCCTTTTTCACAAAATAATGTTGAAGATCTAAATTTTTTAATTCAAACAAGGCATAAAATGTACATTTGTTAGGGATTCTTGATGGTAAACATTGTTTTAGCCACCTTACATAAATTTGATCTCAACTCTTTTCATCAGTCATTTTCTAGGTTCTTAACATGAGAAGAAAGGAAAGTAAATTGTATTAATATAAATAGGGTCCAATTTTAAAATGGTTTAATGTCTTGATTTTATGCGAGTAAAATATAAAAGTGATCACTGTACTTTTAATATATTTGGATATTGTTCTTCTTTTTGTTGGTCAATGCAAAACAAACCTTCTACTATATAGGAGTGAGCACAATTCGGTTAAAACCGAACTACCGAACCGAACCGAACCATTTTAACCGAATTATTTCGGTTTTTCGGTTTTTTTTTGGAATTTCGGTTATATCCGAATTATTATTCAATATTCGGTTTGGTTAGGTTTTCAAAAAAGAGACTATTCGGGTATCCAAGAATAACCGAATTGTAATATTTTAAAAAAATAATTATTAATTATTAATTATTTTTGCCCGCTTTTTTTTTAATGTTTATGTTGGATGTTGCTTCATGCTTAATTTTAATCAAATGTCTATTAGGTTATTATCCGAATTACCAAATTGTGCATTTGTAATTCTAAGATTCTGTAGAATTCTTGTTAGTTCTAAAATTTGGTTAGCATTTGGATAGTTGTTTTGTCGATATTTCGGTTTTCGGTTATAACTGAATAGACATTTCGGTTCGGTTATAACCGAATGCTCACCCCTACTACTATAATCTCATGATTAGTAAGTTGACTAAAAAATCCGTTATTATAATCTAGGTGGCAATGATGACATGTAAAGTAAATCAACTTCGTCAAGATTTGAACTCAAAAAATCTCAACCTCATAACTTTAAGTAATTATCTAACTAAGTTACATGATATAACTATAAATAAAACAAATTAAATTTTATTTATACAAGCTTCTCCATTATAAATTGAGTAACATTTTTATTGCAATTAAAAAGAAAAGGTTAATATTGAATAATTTAAGTAAACATTTTCAACTTTATTTAACCAAAAATAGCACTTTATTTTTATAATAATTAAGATGTTTTAATAAAGGTGCGCCAAATAGTATTCTCGACTTCATGAATAAAAGTGTAAACTAAAATAGTAAATAAGTTAAAATTTGCAGATTATAATTGTGGATTTCAAAATTAGGTATACATCACCCATCTTGAAGTCGCCACTTACACATAGCATGTAATTTAAATACAACTTATTAACATAAGCGTGTGGTATAATATTTATATAAATCGTGAGTTTAAATACAAATATCGCCTACTAGATATTATACAAACTCAAACAAAAGTCCTCATTACATTATTATCACACTATTTTACGAATAGTGAGGACTACTAATGCTATCTTCGGGACCATCACTCGCTTTCCGACTCGTCCCAAATTTATATTATCATTTCTCGAAGAGAACGGTGAAAGAAAGGGTGAGCTCAACTAGCCAAAGAAGAAATATTATGACTAAGATAATGCGTAATAAATTATCAATAGTCTTCAATAATGTTAAAGCGATAAAATACAATACAAATGAGGGTTTAAGCTGCGCAATGAATATCGCAATCCATTAAAAGAGTCAAGTAGAAAATAAAGTCCACTATCTTTTAGATTTTAAAAGGTTTTTCATCATCGTTATAGTTGAGACTCAACTTTAATAAATATTCCACATCATCGAATCACCCCTCACACTCTACGGCCGAGGATATTCTTAAGTATCACGACCACAATTATTCATGCACTACTGGCCAAGAATATTTGTGTATTCATTAATGGTCATGATCATGCCAACAATCGGTCCATCAATGCACTACTACCATCGAGGATTTTTATCACATCATTTGTAACATTACTACCATGATGACATAACCAATAGTCTCTCGGTCATAATCATACCAAGTCCATCTATGCACTAAAAGAGGCCATGATGACTTTCAAAAAAATATAAACATGAGGATGATGACAATGATATAAGAATTCAATAAAACAAGTTCAAGAATTATTTTATCCAGAATTATTAACGTCCAAATTAGTAAAATTCAAGAATGATCGTAAGAATATTTCCATGAAAAGATATCTTTGGATGAAACGCAAATATCAAGGATATTCTACTAATTTCATGGAGTATAGAAGTCAAAGTTTTAACTTAACCTGGGTATAATAAAGAATGGAATAACAAAAGAAATCACCATAAATGCGAGAAGCCACATGCATATGAGTTATTCCAATGTAATAATAAATAACGGAACCAGTCGGTGAAATTCACACCAATGTGATGTTCCAATGTAATAATAAAGATGGAAACCGATCCTGTAAAACACACGAGATAGGATATTCCAGCGAGAATAATAAAGACGGAACCAGTCCTGTAAAACACATGCATGTGATGTTCCAACGAATAATAAAGAGCGGAACCAGTCCTGTAAAACACATGCACGAGGATGTTCCAACAGAATGATAAAGAGCGGAACCAGTCCGTGTAAAACACATGCATGTGATGTTCAGCAGAATAATAGAAGAATGTCACCAAGTATAGGGTAAACCACTTATACAAAAGTTATTCCAAATGAATAATAAGCAATGGAATAACAACATTTCTCTTCGCTGAATAAGAAAGAATAACACCCTTACATTTGGTAGGAGATTGAATATCGCAGTGAGCGATGTAGTAACAAAATACTCTTCTTCTTTCTCTCTTATTCTCTCTATACTTTTCTCTCTATAGCTTGAATGAATTCGTGAAAATAATGAAGCCCTCAGGCCTCTATTTATAGAAGATTTCTAGCTTAAAGACCTCGCCTTGAAAAAGTGAAAGTGGCTCGACGAGCAACGTTGGTTTGGACGCTTGTAATGTGAAACGACAAGTGGTTCGGCGCCTGTAATGTGAAAGCGACAAGTGGTTCGACGTCCGGTAAAGGTAATTACTATTAACGAAGGTAAATACTATCGACGAAGGTAAATACTATTCACAAGGGTAATTACTATCGACGAAGGTAAATACTATTCACAAGGATAATTACTATCGACGAAGGTAAATACTATTCACAAGGGTAATTACTATTGGACGAAGGTAAATACTATTCACAAGGGTAATTACTATCGACGAAGGTAAATACTATTGATGAAGAGACTCTTAGATGATGACATATGAGCCCCCCATAAAATAATCAAACTTACCACAAATCATAATACATATTTAATCTTTCAATAATTATTAATCATTTATAACTTGTCGCCTCAATTATTGATTTAATACTATAACATATTATATGATGATAATCGTGATAATAATTGAATCAATAATATAAGAGATATGATGCAAAGATTATCGTGAGTAATAATTGAGCATAAATTGAGTGACTTCTCACGTAAGCATCAATAATCAATACTAGTGTCTTCTTATGCAACCACGCCAGACATCGTATTTTTACCACCGGGTAGTTCAACAGCTTTTAACGGTAACACCTCCATAGTTATTTTTATAAAATATTTTTTGTCGTTTTCTCAATCCGCTAATAATAATTTCATTGTGGGGTCCACCAATAATTGAGCTATTGTACGAATATTCCCTAACAAAAAGAATATTCCCACCAAACTAATATTTTATAACAACTTGCATACTTTGCAAAATTTATAAATATTACCCACAACTATAACATTATATCAAATTTATTCCATAATATTCAAAATAATATTTATAGAAAAATTCATCTTTATTTATAAAAGTTTGGTCTTACAACCTCCCCTTCATGAAATTTCCCTCGAAATTAGAATACGACTGGTATGTCAAGAGGTATGGATACCTTGATTTCATTTCGATTCTAACTCCCAAGTCATTTCTCAACATCGTGGTTCCTCCACAAAACTTTGACTTCGAGGTATAACCTTGGGCGTAGAATATGTTCTTTCTTATCCAAAATTTGAACAGGAACCTCTTCATACGTCAAATCTTCCGCTATTTCGTCCAGGTTCTAACTCAATAATATGGTTCGGGTCTTTCACATATTTACGTAACATAGATATGTGAAAACGTTATGAACACATTTAGACATATTTGGCGGTAAAGCGAGTCTATAGGCCACGATTCCTACTCGATCGAGGATTAAAATGGACCGATGAATCGAGGGTTAAGTTTTCCTCTCTTTCCAAATCTTGTAACTCCTTTCCATGGAGCAACTCTTAACAACACACGATCTCCTATATCGAATTCCACGTCCTTTCGTTGAAGATCAAGATAACTCTTTTGTCGATTTTGTGAGGTTTTTATACGTTGTCGGATCGTTTCAATCTTTTAAAAGTAGTCATACGTATTCAACTCCGGCCCCAACAACGCTGTTTCACCCACCTCATCCCAAAGATACCGGAGAACGACACTTTCTTCCATACAACGCTTGAATGGAGCCATGCCAATACTTGTTTCGATAATCGTTGTCAGAGGAAAACTCCACCAATGGTAAGAACTTGTCCCAACTCCCTTGAAATCAAGGACACGAGTCTTAATAGATCTTCAAGAGTTTGAATAGTCCTCTCCATCGTCCGTCCGTCCGAGGATGATATCGCCGAGCTAAATCGTAAGTCTGCGCTTCAGCTTTTTTTTGCAAACTAACCCAAAATCGTGAAGTGAATCTTGGGTCTCGATCGAAACTATGGATAATGCATACCATGCGATCTTCACAATCTCGTTTATGTACATCTGAGCAAGGCGTTCAAGTGTATAAGTTTCTCGTGTCGGAAGAAATGAGCGGACTTGGTCAACCTATCAACAATGACCCAAATCGCATCAATGCCTTGAGAAACCTTAGGAAGACCGTGCAGAAATCCATGGTAATGTGCTCCCACTTCCATTCCGGAATTTCAAGTGGTTGCAATGGACCTTTTGGTACTTGATGCTCCGCTTTAACTCGTTGACACAAGTTAGACACCTTGAGATAAACAAAGCTTATCTCTCTTCGTATTGCTCCACCAAAATGTATTTATTTAATATCATGATACATTTGGTACTCCCGAGATGGATTGCAAATGGTGTGTGTGGTGCTCCATCATGATATTATACTTTAAATCGTGGTCGTTAGGAACACAAAGTCCGGAGTCGACTCAAGTATTCCTTCTTCATCGATTCTTGCTTCCTAAGATAGCACCTTCTTGCACTTTCTTCCTCATACGCATCGCCTCCAGTGTCAGTAGCTTGAGCAAATTTTAACTTTATCAATTAAAGTCGGTTCTACTCAGATACTCGCTTATCATCACACACATCGTCCTCGAGTCTTTAATTCTATCTCCATCCTTTGCAAGTCACACAAAATGGGCCTTCGTTGACGATATCGCTTTTCGTACTTGCATATGATTTTCTACTCAATGCGCAAACCTACCACGCTCGCTTTTCCGGGATGGTATTGGATGGTATGATCATAATCTTTTCAGATTCAAGCCAACGTCGTTGTCGCATGTTGAGTTCCTTTTGAGTGAAGAAATATTTGAGGCTTTTATGATCCGTAAAGATCTCCACTTTCTCCCCATACAAGTAATGCCTCCAAATTTTAAGTCTGAAAGACAACAACCGCTAACTACAGATCATGAGTAGGATAATTCCTCTCATATTCTTTGAGTTGTCGCGAGGCATAAAGCTATTACTTTTCCATGTTGCATGAGAACACATCCCAACCTTTGCTCAAGCATCATCAGAGATGACAAATCCCTCCGAGGCGGATGGTATTACGTAACAGTCTTTGAAATAAGTCTCCTCTTGAGTTCTTGAAAACTCTTTTCACATTCTTCGCTCCAACCGAACTTTGTATCTTCCGAGTCACCGAGTCGATGGAATAGCGATTCGAGAAAATCCTTCCACGAATCTCCGATAATAACCAATTTAAACCGAGAAAGCTACGACTTTGATCCATCGATTTAGGTTGTTCCCAAACTTTGAATAGCTTCAATCTTTCTTTGGTCAACAGATATTCCATGACTTGATACCACGTGCCCAAGGAATGCTACTTCTTCAAGCCGTAACTCGCATTTCTTCAACTTGGCATAAAGCTTATATTCACGAAGCTTTTGGAGTGTCACCTCAAGTGTTGCTTTCATGATTTTCACGGCTTTTGGAATAAATAAGGATGTCATCAATAAAGACGACCACAAAGTGATCTAAATATTCTTGAATACTCGGTTCATCATATCCATGAAGGCAAAGAGAGCATTAGTCAATCCAAAGGACATGACTAGGAATTCATAATGCCCGCATCGAAGTTCGAAAGCCGTCTTTGGAATGTCGGTTCTAATCTTCAATTGGTGATATATAACTAAGATCAATCTTTGAAAAGAATTTGGCTCCTCAGCAATTTGGTCAAAACAGTCATCAATACGTGGCAATGGATACCTATTTTGATGGTGACGTGATTCAACTCCCCGATAATCAATACAAAGTCGCATACTCCCATCTTTCTTCTTCACGAATAATAGAGCAGAGCACCCCAAGGGAGAAGTACTTAGGACGAATAAAGCCAATGTCTAACAATTCTCGCATTGGGTCTTTAACTCACGAAGTTGATAGAGCTATTCGATATGGGGCTTTGGAAATAGGTTTTGTCTGGGTTCAAGGTCGATACAAAATTCAATTTCACGCCTGGGGTAGGCCGGGAAGTTCTTGAGAATACGTCGGGAAATTTATTAACAATAGGAATATCGTTTAAACCGGCGTATTTTTATTTAAATCGTGACATGAGCTAAGAAAGCTTGACATCCGCTTTTCAATAAACGAATAGCTTTATGGCTTGAGATGACCGTGATTGATTTTAATGGTTTGGTCGTTTGAATTCGCATAATAGGTTGATTAGGAATATGAAAGCTAACAACCCATTTAAAACAATCAATTTTTGCATGATAAGTAGTTAACCAATCAATCCCTAGAATCACGTCAAATGCAAGTATTTTTAATGAAATAAGATCGATTGTGTAATGTGAGGGTACCGATTTGAACCAAACAAGACTTATAAGCAATTGGATGTAATGAAGGTTTCTCCCAACGGAGTTTCCACAGATAAGTCAAAGTCTAATTTCTCCGAGTCAAATTTAATCGATGAGCGCAAGTAGGAGAAATAAAAGAATGGGTAGAACCCAGATCAAATAAAGTATAGACTTCATTAGAGTTTATGATAAGCTTACCCGTGATGACCTCATTCGGATTCCTTGCTCTTTGGGAGGTCACAACAAATGCTCTCCTCAGACTACTCTAGGTTTTGAATTTTTCGGGATGGCCTTTGGTGCCTCCATCCTAGCTGAATTTGTCTTTGAGAAATGACAAAATCGAGCTAAGTGACCTCTCTTCCACAATTATAACACGCTTTGACGGCGTGACGCAGTTTGATCGATGTGTCCCTCTCTCCGCATTTGAAGCATATGATAGGTGGTCTTTCTCCTTCCTTAACAATGGGTCTTTGGTGTTGACGTCTTTCCATCATTGTTGAATCTCCTTTTCTTGAAATGTCCATTCTTATTGTTTTGTACGATTACCACCAAGTGGTTACCATATCCGCTTTGTTGATTCCCTCCACGCTTGTTGTCACCGCCTCGACTATTCTCATTTGGTATTATAATTTTTGTCCGCTCTCTTTTAGTTGTGTTGACTCATTATCGCTCCACTAATGAGCCCTATTTACAACATCCGAATACAAACACGGTTTATGAGAAATAAGATGTTGACGTATCTCCGACTTCAAACCTCTTAAAACATTCGCGCCATTCTCTCTTCATTATCCACCAAGTGGGGAATGAACTGTGATAACTCCGCAAATTTTGCCTCGTATTGCGATTACTGGCCATATTGTTTTGTTCCAACTTGATAAACTCCACCTCCTTCATGTATGCGAATACTTTCGGGAAAGTATTTGTCGTTGAATGCGACCTGGAACTTCTCCCAAGATATCTTCAAGACAAATTTGGTTGAGTAGTCGTTTTACCGATTCCCACCAAGAATCCGCCTCTCCGCTAGAACATAAAGGCAAGAAAGGGAACCTTTGCTCCTCGGAGCATCCCAAGACATCAAATATCTTGTGTAACTGTTTTATCCATGCTTCCGCCGAAGTGGTTTTGCTCTCCCTTAAACTCCGGTGGTCCCAGCCTCCTTAAATTGTTTAGCGGTGACCGCCCGAGAGTTTTCCGTGTTTCCACCTACGTTTTGGACAGAGTCGCTTCCTTTCTTTGTTGCATAAATCAGATAAAGCCTCCGAACATTTGATCATTTGTCATTTGGTCGGTGTTGTTGTTGTTTGCATGAGGATTGTCGCCTTCCTCGATGCATGCACATTATCCTCGATTATTGATATGTGGTGAATCAACAATCGTCAAGGCTCCATTCTTTATTCTCAACATTCTCGGATGTCATTTTTAGATATCGCCACAAAACAAAAGGTTAATTGACATGTAACAAATTATCCCTATCTTCCGACCAACCAATAAAATATCACATAAACTTAGGTAGGTCATACTAGCGAAGGTATTCCCCGTCTCTCCCTCCTAGTACTATTCTCACATCTTAGCCAGGATCATATCCCTAAGCTACGATACCAACCGTGACGCCCCAAAATTAGGTATACATCACCCATCTTGAGTCGCCACTTACATGGTATGTAATTTAAATACAACTTATTAACATAAGCGTGCAGTGGTACAATACGACATAAGCGTGAGTTTAAATACAAATATCGCTCTACTAGATATTATACAAACTCAAACAAAAAGTCCTCATTACTGATTATTATCACACTATTTTACGGAATAGTGAGGACTACTAATGCTATCTTCAGGACCATCACTCGTTTTCCCGACTAAATCAAATTTATATTATCATTTCACAAGAAAACGGTGAAAGAAAGGGTGAGCTCAACTAGCCCAAGAAGAAATATTATGACTAAGATAATGCAGAATAAATTATCAATAGTCTTGATAATGTTAAACCGATAAAATACAATACAACAAACGGTTTAAGCTGCAATGAATACGCAATCCATTAAAAGAGTCAAGTAGAAAATAAAGTCCACTATCTTTTAGATTTTAAAAGGTTTTTCATCATTCGTTATAATGAGACTCAACTTTTAATAAATATTCCACATCATCGAATCACCCCCGCACTACGCCAAGGATATTATTTTAAGATCGCGACCACAATTATTCACGCACTACGGGCCAAGAATATTTGTGTATTCATTAATGGTCATGATCATGCCAACAATCGTCCATCAATGCACTACTACTAATCGAGGATTTTTATCACATCATTTGTAACATTACTACCATGATTTACAAGAATAGTCTCTCAGTCATAATCATACCAAGTCCATCTACGCACTATGTGCCATGTAGATGACTTTCAAAAAATATAAACATGAGGATGATGACAATGATATAAGAATTCAATAAAACAAGTTCAAGAATTATTTTATCCAAGGGAATTATTAACGCCCAAATTAGTAAAATTCAAGAATGATCGGAAGAATATTTCCATGAAAAGATCTTTGGATGAAACGCAAATATCGAGGATATTCTACTAATTTCATGGAGTATGTAAGTCAAAGTTTTAACCAATTTGGGTATAATAAAGAATGGAATAACAAAAGAAATCACCACGCATGCGCGATAATCGCATGCAGACGGAGTTATTCCAATGAATAATAAATAACGGAACCAGTCGTGAAATTCACACCATGCAGGATGTTCCAAACAGAATAATAAAGATGGAACCGGATCCGGTGTAAAACACACAGATAGGATATTCAACAGAATAATAAAAAGCGGAACCAGTCGGTGTAAAACACATGCATGTGATGTTCCAACGAATAATAAAGAATTTTAACCAGGGTGTAAAACACATACGCATGGATGTTCCAACAGAATGATAAAGAGCGGAACCCAGTCCGGTGTAAAAAACACATGCAGACGAGGATGTTCCAATGTAATAATAGAAGAATGTCACCAAGTATAGGTAAACCACTTATAAAAGTTATTCCAATGAGAATAATAAGCAATGGAATAACAACAGATTCTCTTCGTGAATAAGAAAGAATAACACCCCTTACATTTGGTAGGAGATTGAATATCGCAGCGGTGTAGAAGAACAAAATACTCTTCTTCTTTCTCTTATTCTCTATACTTTTTCTCTCTATAGCTTGAATGAATTAAGTGAAAAATAATGAAGCCCTCAGGCCTCTATTTATAGAAGATTTCTAGCTTAAGACCGCCGCAGGTGAAAAGCGCAAAGGCTTGCAACGACGAATGGGTTCGACGCCAGAATGTGAAACGACAAGTGGTTCGGCGACAGAATGTGAAACGACAAGTGGTTCGACGTCTGGTAAAGGTAATTACTATTAACGAAGGTAAATACTATCGACGAAGGTAAATACTATTCACAAGGGTAATTACTATCGACGAAGGTAAATACTATTCACAAGGATAATTACTATCGATTTGAAGGTAAATACTTTATTCACAAGGGTAATTACTATTGATGAAGGTAAATACTATTCACAAGGGTAATTACTATCGACGAAGGTAAATACTATTGATGAAGAGACTCTTAGATGATGACATATATAGCCCCATAAAATAATCAAACTTACCACAAATCATAACACATATTTAATCTTTCAATAATTATTAATCATTTATAAACATTGCGTCTCAATTATTGATTTAATACTATAACATATTATACTGGATGATAATGTGACAATAATTGAATCAATAATATAAGAGATATGATGCAAAGAATTATCAGAGTAATAATTGAAAGCATAAATTGTGTGACTTCTCACGTAAGATCAATAATCAATACCGTGTGCTACTTACGCGACCACGCGCAGACATCTTTATTTTTACCAACGGTAGTTCAACAGCTTTTAACAGTAACCTCCTCCGTAGTTATTTTTATAAAATATTTTGTCGTTTTTCAATCAACAATAATTACATTATGGGGTCCACCAATAATCGATTTATCAGTATTTAATATTCCCTAACAAAAAGAATATTAAACCAAACTAATATTTTATAAACAACTTTATACTTTTTGCAAAATTTATAAATATTACCCACAACTATAACATTATATCAAATTTATTCCATAATATTCAAAAATAATATTTATAGAAAAATTCATCTTTATTTATAAAAAAGAGGTCTTACAATAATCTTTAACTTAATATACAAAATTTTGAAGCGGTTGAATTTAGACAAAGAATATGAGAAATTCTTTTTCTTCTATATATATCATCTTTAGTCTTAAGAAATTTTTTGTGTCAATGGAAATACATATTATTAGTATAATTCCTAATCAATAAATAAATTAGATAAATATAGATTTGGTTGATGCGTCTTTGTTTTAGTATGTTAAGAAAGATCAAAATATCAATTGATACAGTTCATTATAGTATTCAATAAATGCAATTAATTTTTTTTTAAAATCTTATGATTATCAAAATAAACTTAAAACTCCCCCTATAAATCAATACCAGACAAAACTTACTTACCAACTTATTTATCTTCATTTTTTTTGGTTTAAATGGAGAAACTTATATAAATAAATTTTATTTTGTTTTATTTACAACTATATCATGTAGTTTGGTTGGACAATGCGCGGAGTTTGTTTTGTATTGACCAACAAAAAAAGGCATAATATCCAAATATACCAATAATACAATGGTAACTTTTACATTTTACTCCTTTCTGCATATACAATCATATTCTTTTACATTTTATATAAACGAATGCACAAAATTACAATTTCATCCATTTCTGATATTTGTGTAAAACATAGATAGAAAGGGTAATTAGTCTCTAAGGGGGAAAAACTAAAAACTAAAAACTAAAAACTAAAAAAAAAAGAAAAAAAAAAAGGAGAAAGGAAGACGTTTGGAACGGATAAGGAGCAATCTCATAAACAAGGAAAGTGGGCCTACTTGCCACACGGTTCACATGTTTTGGTCTGGCCCATTTACTTGCGAAAGCTATTATGAGGGAAGATATGCTCAACTTCCAGTTTATTTTATATTTTTTTTTATTGAAATGCAACAACGTGAATTCTTTTTTTTCTATAATACTACATGGTTTTGAGAGAAAATAAGTAAAAATATAAGAAAGACAATAATAAAAATAGAGTATTGCTACATTTAGGTGGTGTTTGATTGCATTTTAATATATTTGAACAGTCTATTTTTTAATGTATCTTAACGGTCCGCATATTTGTATTAAGAGTTTTTCTGAATAGTTTAGACTCATATTTGTATCTTAATTATTCAGAATACTTCTTAATACAAAGATGTGGGCTGTTAAATTGATGATATCTATTTCTTAATGTATTTTAACGGTCCGCATATTTGTATTAAGAGCTCTTCTTAATAGTTTAGACTCATATTTATATCTTAATTATTCAAAGTACCTCTTAATACAAAGATGTGGACGGTTAAATTGAAGATATTGTATCCCGTTTTTTGTAACCGTTGTTTAATGAAGGAACGAAATATTGTTAATAAAAACAATAGATATGGAAAGAGTGAATAATGATGATTATGAATATACGATTATTAATATCCCTTTTAATTTCTCTCAAAAATAAAAGATTGGATATTTAAATTAAGTACCCCTGTGAGCAGAGCACAGCCTTACAAAATTATTTATGATCCAACTTGAGCAATAAAGGTTCATCCGAATTAGACACGTGTTATAAAAGAAGTAAAAAATATGAGAGTAGATCTTCTGTTCCTATTTTTCTTGTTTCATTTATGTTTCTCCGCTTAAATTTTGACATATCGGCTCTTACTTAACACTAATTAAATTTAAAATTAAATAAAAAATTATGTGTTAAAATTTAAATAGAATACATAAAAAGACAAAAAAAATAAGGACAGAAAATCTACTTCCCGAAAAGATTGTTGAGGAAATTACATATGCCATGCAAGAATAAGTAATCATTTACTCAACAAGTGTTAGTTAAATCTATGGGCTACTACTCCATCAATCAATTATATAAATAATGAGACTTAATTTGGATGCATATGGCCACCATCAAATCAATCATAATAAGACAGGCTACAAAAAATGGTATCTTATCTATTTTCCTTGTTTATTAAAATATTGTTCTAATTATGATTATGTACTTTTAAAACAGGAAACCCACTCAAAAACATATGCTTATTCACTCCACCCTTTTATAACCAAGTACAAGAAAATTAGAATAAGGAACTAACAAATCTAGTAATTCAATAGAATAATTTATTTTTTTATCTTTTATTTAATCTTTTAAATTTTTATAAAATTATAATCTTCTTTAATAAAATTTATATACGCAATAATTATGAAGTCTTACGTTTCTTTAAAGTTAAAGTTACAAGTTATTTAAAAAACATTTACATATTTTTACATTGGATTCCATTATCATAAAATTAACTTTATGATAATTTAATCAATTGATCAATATCGTACTAACACACAGAAAAAGAGATAATTTTTTATTAGTCAATTCACTAAAGTTAATTTAATGCTTTCTAATATTTATGTTGGACCGAGAGAGTAACAAAGAGCGAGTATACGATTATTGTATAGTCGCCAGAGTAGTAGTTACACTTGTCCTTACTTACCACATGTTAGCTACTTAGCGTAGCATGCAGGCGTGTCCGTCCATGTATATTTGTCACTATTTATGTATTCATGTATGTATCTACTGTAAGTATAAATAACAGACTTTACCCGGACACTTTGATAGTATAGTTACAGTTGGAAGACTAGAGTCTTCAAACCCACCTTCACCTTTTAATCTCTCTCTCTATATATGTGTTATACAGCTGATGAGTTATGACTCGTCCTGTTAGATCACTTTCTGGCATCAACTCATCGTCCACTCCATCCGCGGCGGAACCGCCGGAAGCCGCCGCGGTCGAGTCCGACTTCGTGGTAATACTGGCCGCCTTGCTTTGCGCTCTAATATCTGTCGTAGGCCTAATCGCGGTAGCTCGGTGCACCTGGCTCCGCCGCGGATTTACCGGAACCGGCCGAGTACCGGGACAACCGTCGGCGAACAGAGGCCTTAAGAAGAAGGTCGTACAGTCGCTGCCGAAATTCACGTACAACTCGGCCGCGAACGGGAAGCTGACGGCGGACTGCGCGATCTGCCTGGTGGAGTACGCCGAGGGAGACGAGATCCGAGTTCTGCCTCAGTGCGGACACGAATTCCACGTCGGATGCGTGGACACGTGGCTCGGTTCGCACTCGTCGTGTCCGTCGTGCCGTCAGATTCTGGTGGTGACTAGGTGCCGGAAGTGCGGCGAGTTTCCGGCGGTACCTAATGTTGGCGGAGAGACCGAGCTGAAAATTAGGCTAGAGGGGGGAGGTTCCGCTGCCGTTTCGGCTTCTTCTAGTGGATTTTTGCCGTAGAATTGAATAGAGAATGCAGACGAAATTAAGTGCGGTGTAAATTGAATTGATGGAGGGTGTGTTTTGTAACGGAATTTGTCGGATTCGGGAAGAGTGGCTGAGTCCGTGACACGAAGCTTGAGGTGATCATGTGACGGTTGTGCTTTTTATTTACTACTAGTAGTATTTGTCTTGTTAGTATCAGCAGAGTACGGGCGTGGGATTAATTAATTAATTGAATCAATCTCTTGTTAATTTCGCTTCTCCCTACTTAATCTGTTTAGAAAAAAATCGCTTAGATGCATTCCATTCCGAAAAGTTTCATTAGAAAATGTAGATTTTTGTTGCGAAAAAATAAAATAATAAATATAGTTTTTGTTAGTATTAAATAAAATGAAATAACAAGATCGATTTGTTATTATTAACTAAACCTAAGACGTTCTAAAATGAGCTCAAATTGATCTAAAGTCGGTGGTATGTGTTTAGAGAAACCCCAATTTCGGTTGTTAATTTGGGGCTCTTTTTTATTTGTTTAAGCAAAGCTAAAACAGAGAGCGGGATCTAAGTTTAAGTTTGGTTTGACTGATATAAAACAAAAAGTTGTGTTTGAATTGATCGGTAAGTTAGGTTTATTTAAATGACCCAAATTGGCTTATTATTTGCTTGCACCCACTCTCTTGGTCTCATGCCAACACCATGCTTTCCCTGGTCATATTCATAATATCTCCCCTTGTCCCCTCAACATGCCGTGTTCTATACGTAACGTATGTTTCATAAAAATTTATTTATTTATTTGGTTTAAATTCTTCAAGACAAGATAAAATTTATCTCAAATTTTTAATAGTTTAGATAATTTATTAGAATGAGTAAAAAATTCAAAATCAGTTGTATTTTATTATATAGATATATTTGAAAACAGGCCAAAATCAAATTTTGAGAATTTTATTCATCACTATTAGAGAGGATCATATAAAAATATTAAAAATATATAAGAATTTTTTTATAGATATATTTTGTTTTTGAGTTTTTAAAAAAAAAAGAACGAAAAAGTTGCCATCTTTCTTGTCAAAGTTTTGGGTCCACTTCAAGGGAGCTTTATTCGCCCTCTATTCAAGTAAAAATTGTTACTAAATGAGCTTATTTAATGCTTTTCCTACTACTTTCTGGTCTTTGAAACAAGAATTTCCACCCACTAGTAGGTTTGAACATATTTTAAAAAATGATAATCGCATTATAAAAGTTAAAAGGTAATAATTTATTTTTCAAGTGGTCGTACTTAGAATCATTTGAACAAGGACCCAATTAAAATGATGAAAATATTATAATAATATTTTGAGTAGACAGAGATTTAAAGAGTAGTTGTACTTGATCAGTACCTAAAACTTGGGGTAACCAACCTTACAATGATCTCTCGAGCATTTTGTCAATAAACCTTTCTACGTGGCCACCACAATCTTTGCTATAATCACGGGGAAAACAAGTCTTAAAAAGCAGTTCAAAGATGTTGATCGACCACCACGGCTTTTACATAAGAACCTAGGGGTTAAGGCAAAGAACCAACCCAACCCTCTACAAAATTGGCAGAGGGACAAGAAAAGAATATTACACGCACAACATAAGTTGCATGGTGAAACAATGAAGATAACAAAAACAATTAATAGGAACCTCAGCAGGCACAGGCATGCCCTTGGTTGGTACTGAATACTGATTGTTATATATGTTGGAAATGAGATTTGAAAACATTAAATATTAGAACATTTTGAGGCTCAATTAAATGAGGGACCTACATTCCGAAAATATCGGGTCATTGGAATGTGTTCTCCTTCATGAGGAGTATAACTTGATATATTTATATGTTCAAATCCATTAAGAATTAAATTAGAAAATTGACTCCAAAGTCACATACTTAAAGTTGTAAATTGCATAAGTCCCACATAGGGCATTAGAGAGAAAAAAGAAGAACATATATATGGGATGTTTGCTCAATGAGAAGGGCCTCAAGGGGCACCCCACTTTTGTGGAAGGGAGAGAACCTAGCTAAGATATGATTCAAACCCACACGCGCCGCAGTTTGGTCGTGTCTAAATTGCATATTTTGTTATGTTTTGTTATGTAGTTGGTATAAAGCATCTCATATTAATATTAATATTGCATATTATAAACAAATTTTCTAGAACAGAAATTTAGTTTATTGTTTAAATTTTTGTACAACAGAAATTTGTTTCTGTTTATTAATAATTGTCTTCTTTGTATAACAGAAATGGCATCCACTAGTACCATTACCATTCCTGCCGTGAGTATGTCTCATGGAGAAAAGTCTGAAAGGTTCAATGGAACTGATTTCAAGCGTTGGCAACAAAAAATGATCTTCTATCTCACCACGTTGAACTTGGCAAGGTTTCTACAAGAGGACTGTCCTATTCTCGTTGAAGGGGAAACTGACAAGAAAAAAGTGGTTGCTGTTGATGCATGGAAACATGCAGATTTTCTTTGCAGGAACTATGTGATGAATGGTTTAGATAATACATTATATAATGTATATTGTACAATTCAAACTGCAAAAGAATTATGGGAATCTTTAGACAAGAAATATAAAACTGAAGATACTGGCATGAAAAAATTTATTGTTAGTAGATTTCTTGACTATAAAATGTTATATTCTAAAGCAGTTATCACTCAGGTTCAAGAATTACAAGTAATTCTACATGACATTCATTCAAAAGGAATGTCATTAAGTGATTCATTCCAAGTTGCTGCAATGATAGAGAAACTTCCACCATCATGGAAAGACTTCAAGAATTATCTGAAGCATAAACGCAAAGAGATGAATCTTGAAGAACTGATTGTGCGACTTAGGATTGAAGAGGACAATCGAGGATCTGAGAAGAAGAGTGGGAAGCATTTCATTGAAGCAAAGGCAAATGTTGTAGAACAAAGGCCAAACAACAACAAAAGGAAGCGTGAAGGCAAAGAAGCTTTTAAGGCCAAGAAAAAAATTCAAAGGCAAATACTTCAATTGTGGTATTCTGGGACATAAATCAAATGAATGTCGCAAGCCAAAGAAGTTCAAGAAAGAACAAAAGCCTCAAGTAAATGTGACAGAACTGGAAAAGCTTTCTGAAAATATTTCAGACATTAATCTTTCTGCAGTTGTTTCTGAATGTAATTTGGTAGGAAACCCTAAAGAATGGTACGTGGACACTGGGGCTATTCGCCACATTTGTTCCAACAAACGGATGTTCTCTACTTATAAACCAGTAGAGAATGATGATCAACTCTTCATGGGAAACTCCTCAAGTTCAAAGGTTGAAAGACGTGGAAAGATTATACTGAAAATGACGTCTGGCAAAGAAATGACTTTGAATGAAGTGCTTCATGTGCCAGATATCCGCAAAAATCTAGTTTCTGGGTCACTACTTAGCAAGAATGGCTTTAAGTTGGTGTTTCAGGTGTCGATAAATTTGTACTTACTAAAAATGATATGTTTTGTAGAAAAGGCTACATGAATGATAGGCTCTTTAAGATGAATGTTATTGTGAGACCCAGATTTTATGAATAAATATTTAATTTTCAAAAAATAATTTTTTAAATATTATGGTGTGGATTTGATATAATGTTATAGTTGTGGGTTATATTTATAAATTTTGTAAAGTACATAAGTTGTTATATAATATTCGATTGGTGGGGAATATTCTTTTGTCGGAGAATATCCGATGCGACGATACAATCATTAGTGGATCCATGAACGGAATTATCATTTCGGATTGAAAAAGCGACAAAAATACTTTATGAAAATAACGGCGAGGAAGTTTTACTGATTAAGCTCGTTGAAACACCCGTTGTTAAAAGTATAAAGATGTCTGGCGTGGTTGCATAGTTGCATTACTCAGTATTGATTATTGATGCTTACGTGAGAAGTCACTCGGTTATACTCAATTATTGCTAGAGTAATTGTTGCATCATATCTTTCATATTATTGATTCAATTATTGTTCTGAAGATCATCCGCATAATATGATATATTATTAAATCAATGATTGAGACGACAAAGTTATTCATATTATTATTCGCAATATCGACAATGTCTAGAAGTTCTATCGAGGAGAGGTTTGGTCACCTAATCATGCGCCAATAAAGAGAAATCTTATCTGAAAACCCCTCTTTCCAGGAAAGACACTCGTTGTTAAATATTGTGAGTTATAATATTAATGATGAATGTTATTAAAATTGAAGTTGTGTTCGGAGTTGAATTTGGAGACGCGGACGTGATATTTGAGTCTGAAACGATGAAATTAGTAAAAATAGTCTATAAACACAAAATTTTTCGGGATTCACTATTTAGTCAAAAAGTCAACAATTGACTTTTTCAGAAAAAGTCAAACTTCGAAATTTTAAAATTTATATTGTTAATAAAAATAGTTTCATTATGTTGGAATTGTATGTGTTTGTGAAAATCGACATCTATTCCGATGATAATTGATGTCTGGGGGTTATATTGATAAATCGGGTAATTTATCGGATAAATGAGCAATTAATTGCTACTAATTCACATGCTTATATAACTATTTGTTCACATATGTGTACTATTGATTCACATTATTTACTATTAGGGGAGTTGGTGCAAGATTGATAATACTTGCATGACTAAGTTAAAAATAGAGGTATAGATAGAGGTACTATACTGTAATTCGTATTTTTCACATGATTATACTATTGATTCACATGATTTACTATTAGGGGAGTTGGTGCAAGTTTGATAATACTTGCAGGGCTAAATTAAAAATGAAAGAAAAGTTGGAGGTATTGTACTGTAATATTTCGAGCCCCAAAACGTGCAATTATCGAAATTATATTTTCCTATAAATAGAAGCTCATTCTTCCTTCATTTCTCACCAATTAACAAAAGTTTTAGAGCAATTATTATAGAGAGAAATTATAGAGAGAAAGAAGACGAGAAGTCTGCTACCTCACTATTCCAGTATCCAATTTTTTTTTAATGTAGGGAATATTATTTGTTGTACTCGTAAGGGGTACTCTTTCTTTCTTATTTATGAAGAGAACTTCTGTTATTCCATTCTTTATTATTCTATTGGAATAACTTTCAGTATCTGCCAAGTTACCCTATACTTGGTGAAATTCTTACGTTATTCCATTCTTTATTATTATGTTGGAATAACTGCTCATATGTAATCTTTGCATACATGGTGAAATTCTTCTAATATTTCATTCTTTATTATTCATTTGAATATCTCGTCATGCATGCGTTTTTCTGCCGGACTTGGTTCCGTTATTTATTATTACATTGGAATATCTTGTCTGCATGCGTTTTACGCTTGGGACCGGGTTCCGATTATTTATTATTACATTGGAATATCACAGTCGGTGCGTTTTACGGAATTGGTTCCATTCTTTATTATTCTCGTTGGAATATCACATGCATGCGTTTTACTTGGGACGGACTGGTTTCATTATTTATTATTCGATGGAATAACTTGCTGTCGCGGTTTATCGCATGTATGGTGATTTCTTTTGTTATTCCATTCTTTATTATACTCGGTTAAGTTAAAACTTTAACTTCTATACTCCATGAAATTAGTGGAATATCCTCGATATTTGCACTTCATCCAAAGATCTTTTCATGAAAATATTCTTACGAGCATTCTTGAATTTTACTCTACAAAGCAAAGATCATGTTGACAATTTGGACGTTATCGGTTCTAGATAAATTAATTCTTGAACTTGTTTTATTGAATTCTTATATAATTGTCATCATCCTCATGTTTATATTTTGTTGAAAGTCATCTCGTGGTTTTTGTAGTGCGTAGATGGACTTGGTATGATTATGATCGAGGATTATTCGGTATAATCATAACCGTAATGTCACAAATGATCCGAAAAAAGTCCTCGTTGGCCCGTAGTGCATTGATGGACGGTTTTGGTATGATTATGGCTATGGATTCTCTTTGGTAGTAGTGTAAAAGATGAATTGTTTTATGGCGTGATCAAGACCAGTTGATGAAAATATGATTATCTTTACACCAGTAGTGCATGGATAATTCGTGGTCGCGATACTTAAAGAATATCCTGGACGTAGTGCGAAGGGTGATTCGATGATGTGGATTATTTATTAAGTTGAGTCCCGCCGATAAAAGTGATGAAAAACCTTTTAAATCGTAGAAGATAGTAGATTTTATTCCCTACTTGACTCTTCTAATGGATTGCTTGTTCATTGCAGCTTAAACTTGATAGTTATTATATTTTATCGGTTTTAACATCATTGAAGGCTAACGATAAATTATTCTCGCATTATCTTAGTCATAATATTTCTTCTTGGGCTAGTTGAGCTCACCTTTTTTTTTCATTGTTCTCTTGAGGAAATGAGAACGTAGCTAGGACTAGTCGGGGGAGAGTGATGGTCCTAGATGGTGCATTAGTAGTCCCTCATTATTCGTGAAATAGTGTGATAATAATTGTAATGAGGACTCCTTTTGAGTTTGTATACTTTCTAGTAGACAATATTTGTATTCAAACTCATAGTTTATGTTTTGTCGTATTGTATACTACATAACGGTTGTATTATTAAGTTGTATTTGAATTCTGTACCATGTATCTGGTGACTCAAGATGGGTGATGAATACCTATTTTGGGGGCGTCACAGTTATGACTGTTGTACCAAAGTCTATTGATAATAATAAAATTAATTCTTCTGCTTACTTGTTGGAATCTTCAAATATATTGCATGCTAGATTAGGACATGTTAATTATAATACTTTGCGTAAATTAATTAAATTAAAATTCTTGCCTAACTTTGATATTAATCAAAAGCATAAATGTGAAATTTGTGTGAAATCAAAAATGACAAGATTACCCTTTCATTATGTTGAAAGGAAAACTGAACCTCTAGATTTAATTCACACTGATATATGTGACTTAAAGTTTGTGCAAACAAGAGGTGGGAAAAAATATTTCATAACTTTTATTGATGATTGCACAAGATATTGTTATGTATATTTGTTAAGAATCAAAGATGAGGCTATAAAAATGTTTCAACTTTATAAAAATGAAGTTGAGAATCAACTTAGTAAAAAGATTAAAGCAATAAGAAGCGATAGAGGTGATGAATATGAATCACCATTTGAAGAGATATGCTCTACTCATGGTATTATTCACCAAACTACCGCTCCTTATTCACCTCAATCTAACGGTATTGCTGAACGCAAGAACCGAACATTGAAAGAAATGTTGAATGCTATGTTAAACAGTTTTTGAGCACCCCAGAATTTGTGGGGGGGAAGCTTTGTTTTCTGCCAATTATATTCTTAACAAAGTGCCTCATAAGAAAACTCACAAAACACCTTATGAATTATAGAAAGGTCATAGACCTTGCTATAAATACTTAAGAGTGTGGGGGTGTCTAGCAAAAGTGATGGTTCCTTAACCTAAAAAGGTAAAGATAGGACCAAAAACCATTGATTGTGTATTCATTGGGTTATGAATAACAATGAGTGCTCATCGCTTTCTTGTTCATAAATCAAATTTCGATATTCATGTTAATACATTTATTGAATCTAGATATGCATCGTTTTTTGAGAATATATTTCCATATAATAGAAAAAAAGATATGAATTCATACAAAAGACCTTTGGATGCTACTGGTATAAATCCTGAAAATATAGACAAAGAGTCTATAGTGGATGAACCTAGACGTTGCAAAAGGGCAAGGACTTCAACGTCTTTTGGCCCGAATTTTCTAATATTTTTGTTAGAAAATGATCCTCAAACGTACAAAGAGGCAATATCCACTCCAGATGCTTCTCATTGGAAAGAAGCAATAAATAGTGAAATTGAATTCATCTTGCAAAATCATACATGAAAATTGGTGGACCTTCAACCTGGTTCCAAACCCTTAGGGTATAAATGGATCTTCAAAAAGAAGATGAAAGCTGATGGTTCAATTGATAAATATAAAGCAAGGCTTGTTGTTAAAGGCTATAGACAAAAGGAAGGATTGGATTATTTCGACACTTATTCACCTGTTACAAGAATTACATCTATTCGAATGCTAATAGCAATAACATCTTTAAATAGACTTGAAATACATCAAATGGATATAAAGACTACATTCTTAAATGGTGAATTAGATGAAGAAATATATATGGAACAACCTGAAGGTTTCATTGCTCCTGAACAAGAGATGAAAGTATGCAAACTTGTTAAATCTTTGTATGGATTAAAACAAGCACCAAAACAATGGCATGAGAAATTTGATAATGTTATGTTATCAAATGGATTTAAAATCAATGAGTGTGACAAATGTGTTTATGTCAAAAGTACTCAAAAAGAATATGTCATTGTTTGTCTTTATGTGGATGATATGTTAATCATGTGTAGCAACAATGAAGTTATCAACTCTACTAAACGTATGTTGTCAAATAGGTTTGACATGAAAGACTTGGGGGTTGCTGATATTATATTAGGAATCAAGATTTCTAGAACATCTGATTGAATTATATTATCTCAAACTCATTACATTGAAAAAATACTTGAAAATTTTAACAAGTATAATATAATTCTAAATAAGACCCCAGTTGATATAAATCTTCATCTAGCTAAAAATGAAGGTGATAGCATATCTCAATTAGAATATTCTCGATATAATAGCGCTTTAATGTATATGTCATGAACATGCATTTAGACCATATATAGCTTATTTGGTAAGTAAGCTAAGTAGGTATACGAGTAATCCAGGTAAAGATCACTGGAAAGCTATTTTGAGAGTTTTGGGATATTTAAAACATATTCAAAATTATGGACTGCACTATACAAGATATCCAGCAGTATTGGAAGGTTATACTGATGCTAATTGGATATTTGATACTAAAGATTCAAAATCCACAAGTTGGTATATTTTTACACTTGGTAGTGCAGCGGTATCTTGGAAATCCTCAAAACAAACGTGTATTGCTAGGTCTACAATGGAATCGGAATTCATCGTTAAAGAAAAAGGAGAAAAGCGAGTGGGGTTTCGTAATTTCTTAGAGGATATTCCAAATTGGTGAAAAATATGTGCCATTTATATGTAACGACCCAAAAATAGGTCCATTCCATCCAACCCATTCTCGAGTCGCCAAATATATGGTAGTACGGAAAATAACTACAACTTTATTACAACAATTGTCGTGCAAAATACAACAACACATATCTTTGTGAGTTTGGATACAAATATATACCAAATCAGAAGACGTCACAATGACACCTTACATAAAGGTATAGTCAAAGCTGTTTTAGAAATTAGATTCTTTGGGAAGTGCTCAAGAAAACCTTCATACATGGGAGGCCGTGCTTTTAGGTTATGGTAGATATCATATGGCCACGTAATTATCCTTGGTTGATCTAATAAACCCCAAAGAAAAACGAGAAGATTACTATCATATTCTTCCCAATGGTAAGTCTTCTCTTGACATATCATTATCTCCACTGTCTCTAATTGGGTATTATACTCCAAACAAACACCAAGATTATATAGGTATTGCTTGAAAATATACTCAGCAAGTGGATGAGCACAACCATGTCTTATGATAACACGAGTTTGTATGTCATTAGACATCTTGTATGATAGTGGCAAAACACCCTTCCAAGTTAAATTCACCTCACCCTCAACATCTATAAACCACCATTCTATTCCCTCGCTATCCCCCGCTCGACCCAGCTACACTTTTATTACCGAAAAGGAATTGTGAAACAAAAGGGTGAGCACAACTAGCTTCGATAAAGAATATTATGACTAAAGATAAATAAATTATCAATAGTCTTCATCATTAATAAATCGGAGATTTAGAACATATGGTAGATGATAAAACTTTTCAACCATAGTTGCAATGAACGAAGCAATCCATTAGAAGAGTCGAATAGACTATAAAGTCTATTGTCTTTCCACGTTAAAAGTCCACCAACAATGTTTTATCCCCGTAACATCAATCAACAATTCATCCCACAATCACGTGTATAACTTCATAATCGTAATTGTAGTTCTAAATTCCTTTCCTCATCCAAGACAAAGATAATTTTTCATCACTTGTCTTTACTCGAAAACATCAAAGATCATGGTTATACCAAATCACAGTTCATGTTCATAATCATACTAATAAATTCATCTTTGCACCACCGCCAAAGATATTCATCAACAGTTCATCTTTGCACTACATGCCAAAGATATTCAACAACAAGTCATCTTTGACATTCTGAGCAAAGATATTCATCGATAATTCATCTTTGCACTACAAAGGTAAAGATATTCAATAACAGTCATCTTTGCATTACCAAAGAAAAGATATTCATCAATAATTCATCTTTGCACTACTGAGCTTGATATTCATCAACAAGTCATCTTTTGCACAACGAGCCAAAGATATTCATATATCAAAGAAATACATAATCATTTAGGAAGTTATATAACAATAATTATAACCGTGTTGATCGATTCACCTTTGCACTTAAGCTAAAAATATTCAATGTAAATTCAATGGTCATGATCATGCGGTCAACAATTCAACTTTTGCACTCTCGGCAAAAGAGAACCTATGGTCACGATCATACCAATAATCTACCCATCTTTACACTCAAGTCAAAGAGAAATATCATCATTAGGGTTATAAGAATGTTATATAAAAACAATATAATCAAAACATGGTTTTAATTTCAAAAGTAAGATTCATAAATCAACGATAATTTGGTCAAAGAAGAAACCATTTTTGTCGTGAATAGTACCCAGATTCGTACGTAGTACCAGTAGTATCGTGCGTAAAATAACTCTCGACACGAAAAGATAAAGTTTCATAATAAAATTCATATCCATATTTATAACACCATAATCCAAATGTTATAAATCACTTAGAAATCTCATAATCTAATATTATTAATATTATAATAATATTTTAATCATTTCTTAAACTTATAAATAATTTAATCCAATTATTTACACTTTAATAATTAATGCATTTAATCATCTAAAATGCCAAACTCATAAGATTTCATCATCATTAACCAAAACCCTCATAAAAATCTACATATACCTCATATATGATTCTCAAGCCAATAAATCATATTTTATAATTTTCTTACTTCACATAACATATTTAATTCATTTACTCATAACTAGAATATTTTCATGAAAAATACCAAATCGGTTCCAAAAATATTTCTTTTACGGGATTTAGCGAGAATATAGTTCCATATTGAATATATATTTTTCTCGTAATTTTTAAAATTCATTTACTATTTTTCATATGCCAACACCAACGAATATTTAAACATTTATCATAAATTATACTTTTATCCAACAATTACGAAATTTACACGGTATCTTGATATTATATAGATGTACTCCCAATAAAAATTTCATCAATTTTGGAGTTAATCCTGAGTTATAAGCGATTTACTTTTAAAATAGTCTTTTCTCATAAAATCCATAACTCCTAATCTATACATCCAAAAATCGTCATTTTGGCCACAATCTACAAAACTCATCAAAACATCATTTCAAATTTTTCCGAATTTTTGAAGGTTCAGAAAAATTTTGAAACTAAAAACATAATAACCCTTAAAATCCCTTACTATCCCTTACCTCAAAAAGCAAAAGATTGATTGGAATAATGAATTTAAGCGAACTTGTATATAGCAATACTCAAAGTATACTCAAAATACTCACAAGAATACGCTTCGATAATATAGAGAGAAAACTTCAGTTTACGGTGTGATTTTCAATTCTAACCTAAGCACACCTATTTATAGGAAAATACTTAGAATACCAAAGCAGAAAATTTAATAAAATATTAATATATATTATTTTTATTCCAAAGCACACTTATTTTGCTTCAAAACCTCAGCCACCAAAACAGCCCAACTCACAAGACTTGCACAAAAACGTTTTTGTTATTTAAATTATTTTAAACTTCAAAAATCAATTATTTTGAGCTTGAACTTCAATAATTCATAATAAATAGCCCTTTTATCAAAAAAATTGAATCTCATGAGTTTTATAGGAAATTCAATTCTCTACAACTTTACGAAGAAAGTGTTTCCAAATTCCAAAGCGAAATTGACCAGATCCACAAAAGCAGACGATTTTCTGATACTATAATCAAATTTCGATCGAGAAATAGGGTCCGCAAACATGTTTATCATGTTTTAAACATTTATTGTAACAAAAATATTCTTCCTCCTCATATACTCATATATTCCACATTCATTGTAAAAATATCACCATTATTATTATATTATTAAAATAATATATTTAAATGAATTATTTTATCGAAAAAAGATAAAATATTAATTTTCAACAATTGTCACTTTAAACATTTTCTCCATCTATATCCACATAAAATAAATATTTTTCTCATCATAAAAATCAATAATTAATTATTCACAAATAATATTACATAATCACAATATTAACAATGAGCAGCGGTTCAGGAAAGAGGGGCTTTCCAATAAGAATTTCTCTTCTTGGGCAATGCGATTAGGTGACCAAACCTCTCCTTGAGCAGAACTTTCTAGGCATTGCCAATAATGTTATCCAATAATATTATTGAGATAATATGAATTATCATTCGATAATGGAAAATATCTCGTCGTGACAATTATTGAAACAACAATAATATAAAATATCAATGTAGCAATTATTGAATCAATAAAATAAAATATTGAATAAATAATTACCGTAACAATTATTGAGTAATGCCTTCTTACGAAAAAAAAAATTATCACGCTTCATGAATAGTACTCGTGAATAGTATAATGGCTCGTGAATAGTAACTCATGAATAGTAACTTCGTGAATAAGTAACTCATGAATAGTAATTAAAAAAATTGAATACTTTTATTTCATAAAATTCGGGTCTTCTGATATATACTTTGTGATAGCCAATCAAGAATTGGAGAAACACAGAGTCATTTATATAATCTGAAAGTCACGTCATATCTGATTTAAGACATAATACTGGATTAGACAATTGCTCTCAAATAGAATTATCTCAATTGATTATGTAAAGTCAAAAGATAATATTACGGATCCACTTACGAAAGGTTTAACAAGAGAGCAAGTGGAAAGTTCATCGAAGGGAATGGGTTTAAAGCCTATTGTTAACGAGTCGTCATAGTGGAAACCCAACCTAGTTGACTGGAGATCCCAAGATCTAGGGTCAATGGGCAAACCTAACTATGTAGTACTTAGTAAAAGCGAGGAGATATATACTCCCTAACCATTCCTATGATGAGACGGTGGTGCATCTCCGCAATGAAAATCGGGATAAGTTACGCTTTTAATGATTTCTATATCTTGAAATACGCTCAAGTGGAGTATTGCAGGATTCTCTTTATACAAATCACCTATGTGAGTAAGAAGGGGCCTACTACATGAGAATTTTAAAGGCTGAATTCTTTAATATACTCACGGAACCAAGAGGTGTTTCAAGGCCAAAATGAACACAAACGTGAGAACCAACTATGTTTAAAGAAATATTTTATAAATTCTATTGTCATGGTTTACACGAAAAGCTGACAGTTCAAAGACATCAAGTCTACTGATTAGCTAAGTAAATCCGATAGATTTTGCTATGGTAAGTTCAAAGCCACTAGGCTACTTAACCTGATGAAATATATTTTCTCATGTACTGAACTAGAGTCTGCATATTCATAACATTTTTATTTTATTTTCCACGTGTAAAGCCAATTTTACATTCATGTGGGGGATTGTTGAAAATGGGATTTGAAAATATTAAATATTAGAGCATTTTGAGGCTCAATTAAATGAGGGACCCACATTCTGAAAATATCGGGTCTTTGCACCAATGTGTTCTCCTTCATGAGGAGTATAACTTGGTATATTTATATATTCAAATCCATTAAGAATTGAATGAGAAAATTGACTCCAAAGTCACATACTTGAAGTTGTAAATTGCATAAGTCCCACATAGGGCATTAGAGGGAAAAAGGAAGAACATATATGTGACGTCCCCAAAATAGGTATACAACACCCATTCTGAGTCGCCAAATACATGGTACATAAAGCAAACTACAAATATTGTCTATAGCCTTTAACAAATATTGTCGTGCAAAATATGACAACACATACTGTGAGTTTAAATACAAATATTGTCTTCTAGACAATATCCACACTCAAATAAGTCCTCATTACAATTATTCAAAAACTATTTTAGTGAGGACTGCTAAAACATCTTTCTAGAACCATCACTCCATACCCCGACTAGATCCTGCTATGTTCTCACCTCCTGAGAAGAAAAATGGAACAAAAAGGAAAAGGGTGAGTTCAACTAGCCCAGTAAATAATATTATGAGTAAGATAATATACAACAAATTATCATTAGTCCTCAGCAGAGAAAAAATCGATAAAATATAATAGACTACAAGTTTTAGATCAACAAGCTGCGGTGAAACAACAATCCATTAGAAGAGTCAAGTAGAGAAGGAATTCCACTATCTTCTAAGATTTAAAAGTCCATCATCAATATTTTATCCTTATAACATCAATCAATATACATCTTGAATCAAATATTCATCTTTGCACTACAGGACAAAGATATTCATTTCATATCACCAATGGTCATGTTCATCTCAACACACGTTTCATCTTGCACTACGGGCCAAATATATGCATCGATTAATCATTTATCTTTTTGCACTACTGTGCCAAAGATATTTAGTAATATCATCATTTAGGCGAGGATGATGAAAAATATTTTAAAAAAAACGAATCCAGTGAGACAGAAGGGCAAATAGTAGGGATTCGTATAACAGTTTATCCAAGATCAATAATACTCCATAATAACCAATTTTGAAGCAAAATTCAAGAATAAAGATCAAAACATGGATACAATCAAAGATAGTAACTGTAATAGACATCTTGGACAAAAAGAAGAAAATTTCATTTTTTTGGTGAATAGTGCCGTATACGTGAATAGTAATCCCGACACAAAAAGTTCCAAATTTGATAAAAAGTTCAGATCAATACTTCGGCATAATGATATTGAAGAAATAATATCATATATGAAGAAAATAACATCCCTTACCTAAAAATAACCGTACTTCTGACTGAATTTCGGATATAGAGCTGACAAAAACTTGTACTGAAAAATATAAACTCACAAAGTATCTAAATACTCACAAAATACGCTCGATAATATATAGAGAGAAAGCTTATGTTTCTAGTGTGATTTTTAATTCTAACTTAGCACTCTATTATTTATAGGAAAATGTTAGCACGCCGAAGCAGACTTGACCTGCAACCTGATGGCTTTACCTGCTACTATTGCCACCCACCACATTTGAAATAAAATTAAGCACATTTCTACACCAACCACAAGTGGGGCCCACTCAATTCTAGAATTTTCCACCAAAATCATTTATAAACCTAATTTACGAATCGGTCGCTCTTAAAATTCATAACAAATCATCGTTCATTTTTAGCGGTTCAAAATTTGTGGACATATACTCAACTTATATATGTATAACATATCCAAAAATCACAACGATCCAACGGTCGGATTAAAAATTATAACTCACATAATATATCTCAAAAACACTTTGGTTTAATATTTAATACCTCCATTCCGACAAAATCTTCGATAAAACACCTCAACATTAACTCCTTCATTTTTAACCACAATAAATATATCCAACATTTATATCCACATAAAATAAATATTTCCTTATCATATGAATCGATAATTAATTATTCACAAATAATATTACGAATCACATTTATGATAAACGGTAGTTCCCAAGAAAGAGGGTCTTCCAATAAGAATTTTCCACTTCTTCACAAGCGCATGATTAGGTGACCAAACCTCTCCTTGACAGAACTTTCTAGACATTGCTAATAATCTTTATCTAATAATATTATTCAAATAATATGAATTATTGATCCGATAATGGGAAATCTTGTGCGATGACAATTATTGAAACAACAATAATATAAAATATCAACGCAAACAATTATTGAATCGATAAAATAAAATATTGAGCGAAGAACTCACCGTAACAATTATTGAGTAGTGCCTTCTTTACGTAAGGATCGATAATTCATCAATATTGTGCATCCACGCGTATTCGTATTTTAACCACCGGGTATTCCAACGATGTTAATTCAGAATAACTACGTCGTTATTTATAAAACTCAAACTTGTCGCTTTTTTTTCATCAAAGCGAGTTATTACATTATGGAGCCCACAAACGATCTGCTAGGCCACCGCTGAATATTCCCCGACAACAAGAATATTCCACGACCAAACGAATATTCCCAAACAACAATGATTATTTTATAACCATCAGATATTTTGCAAATTTGCACATTTCACTCATAACTAGAGAATTATATCAAATTAATACCTTATTATTCACAATAATAATTAGAGGAAATTGATTTTATTTATAATAAGTTGGGGTCTTTACAACCTCCCTCCTTATGAAATTTCGTCCTCGAAATTGACATACGTACAGTGTTTCAAAAGGTGAAGATACCTCGCTTTCATTTCGATTCCAACTCCTGTGTCATTTCTTTAATAGCATGGTTTTCTCCACAAAACCTTAACTTGTGGTATAACCTTGGTGCGTAGGACATCTTCTTTTTCTGTCCAAGATCTTAACAGTACTTATTAAAGACGTTAAATCTTGGCTATCTAAATGTCTGGTTCTAACCTTGATAATATGGTTCGGGTCTTTCACATATTTACGAAGCATGGATATGTGAAAAACATTATGAACACGAGACATACTTGGAGGTAATGCGAGTCTATAGGCCACATTTTCTATTCAATGAGAATCTCAAATGGACCAACAAATCGTGGATTGAGCTTTCCTCTCTTTCCAAATCTTGTAACTCCCCTTCCATGGAGCAACACGTAACAATACATGATCTCGATATTAAACTCCACGTCCTTTCTATGAAGATCAAGATAACTCTTTTTTGTCGATCTTGTGAGGCTTGAATACGTTGTCGAATCATTTGGATCTTTTACGTGAGTCAATGCGTATTTAATTACGGTCCCAACAACGTTGCTTTCTCCCACCTCGTCCCCAAAGATCTTTGGAGAGCGACACTTTAAATCCATACAACGCCTCAAATAGAGCCATGCCTATACTTGTTTGATAAGCTGTTGTTGTAGGAGAATTCCATCGATGGCAAGTACTTATCCAACTTCCTTTAAAATCTAGGACACAAAGTCTTAATAGATCTTGAGGGTTTGAATAGTCCTCTCGATTGTCCGTGCACGTTTGAGGATGGTATCGAAAATGAATCATAAATCCGTGCCCATAGCTTTCTGCAAGCTAACCCAAAATCGTGAAGTGAATCTTGGGTCACGATCAGAAACTATAGATATCTTGGCATGCCATGCAATCTCACAAACTCATTCACGCATACGCGAGCAAGGCGTTGAGGAATAAGTCTCACGTATCGATAAGAAATGGGCAGACTTAGTTAATCTATCAACAATAACCCAAATCAACCCAAATCGCATCTATACCTTGAGAAACTTTGGGAAGACCTGTAACAAAATCCATAGTAATGTGTTCCCACTTCCATTTCGGAATCTCAAGTGGTTGTAATGGACACTTTGGCACTTGATGTCTCGCTTTACACGTTGACAAGTTAAACACCTCGAGATAAACTCGCGATCTCTCTCTTCATATTGTTCCACCAAAATGTATGTCGAATATCATGATACATTTTGGTACTCCCGAGATGGATTGCACACGGGTGTTGTGTACCTCCATCGTGATTCTATGCTTCAAGTCGAGAATCGTTAGGAACACAAAGTCCGGAGTTGAATCTAAGTATTCCTTCTTCATCGATTCTCGCTTTCAGAATAGCTCCTTTCGCACTTTCTTCTTCATACGTATCGCCTCCGGTCCGTAGCTTGAGAAAGCGACTTCAACTTTATCGATTAAAGTCGGTCTTTACTCATTATATTCGCCATCATTATGTGGGTCCCCTGAGTCTTTAATTCTACCTCTATCCTTTTGCAAGTCATACGAATGGGCCTTTGCAGATTGACAATATCGCACTTTCGACGCGATATGATCTTCTACTCAACGCGTCAACTACTTACGTTCGCTTTTTCGGGATGATATTGAATAGTGTGATCGTAATCTTTCAATAGTTCAAGCCAACGTCGTTGCCTCATGTTGAGTTCTTTGGGTGAAGAAATATTTGAGGCTTTTATGGTCCGTATAAATCTCCACTTTCTCCCCATACAAGTAGTGTCTCCAAATTTTCAACGCTTGAATACGATTGCCGCTAACTCTAGATCGTGAGTAGGATAATTCCTCTCATATTCTTTGAGTTGTCGTGAGGCATGTACTATGACTTTCCCATGTTGCATGAGAACGCATCCTAACCCTTTGCTCGAAGCATCGCCAGATATAACAAATCCATCCGCATTCGGATGGTATTGCGAGCAGTGTCGAAATAAGTCTCCTCTTGAGCTCTTGGAAACTCTTCGCATTCCTCACTCCATACAATTTTGTATCTTTCTCGAGTCACGGTGAGTTAAGCAGAGTAGCGATTCGAGAAAATCCTTCCACAAATCTCGATAATAACCATTTAAGCCCGTAAAGCTACACACTTTGGCCACCGACTTTGGTTGCTCCAACTTTGTCTCGCTTCAATCTTCGATGAATTCAACATATACTCCACGTTTTGACACCACGTGCCCAAGGAATGCTACTTCCTCAAGCCGAACTCACATTTCTTGACTTGACATAAAACTTGTTTTCACGAAGCCTTTCAATATCGACTTCAAATGGTGCTTTCATGATCTTCGCGGCTTTTGGAATAGATGAGGATGTCATCAATAAAGACAACAACAAACTAATCCAAATATTCCTTGAATACACTACTCATTATATCCATGAAAGTTAGGAGCATTAGTCAATCCGCATATGACTAAGAATTCATAATGCCGTCTCGAAGTTCGAAGGGTCTTTGGAATATCCTCGCTTTTAATCTTGATTGATGATATCCGTAAGCGAGATCGATCTTTGAAAAGAATTGTGCTCTCGCGAATCGGTCGTGAACAAGTCATCAACGCGAGTAAGCGGATACCTATTCTTAATGGTGACATGGTTCGATTCTCGGTAGTCATCTGAAAGTCGCATACTCCCGTCTTTCTTCTTACTGAATAAAAGCAGGAGCACCCCGAGGAGATGTCTTGGGACGAATGAAATCGATGTCTAATAACCTCGTAGTTGGACTTTTAACTCTTGAAATTCAATAGAGCCATTCGATATAGGGTTTTAAAAATAGGTTTTGTACCCGGTTCAAGGTCAATAAAGAATTCAACATCCACTACAAGAAAAAGGTCTATCAATGACGATGATGATCGTGACCGACCATCCATCGGCCGATATTAATCATGAATGATCAATCTGCGATCAAACGTAATCTAGTCATTAATGTTTTAATAATGACGTACGCGATCATTGATCGATCAATAAGTATAAATTTGCCACCAAAATTTTAATTTGGAAATGTTGGCGCCAATTTTTTGTGCGACCACTTGAAATCGTGACGCGACGCGATGTTGATAAATCCATGTCATTAAAAATCGTGACGCGTCGCGATCGGCGCCGAAATGTGATCATTGATCAAACTAAATGTTATCGATTACCCGACATTCGCTCGACCACGAGCCTTGAGAGAAAAGGAGAAAAGGAGAAGAGGGAGAAAAGGGGAGAGAGAAGAAGAGAAGAAGGAGAAGAAGTTAAATGCTTGAGTCATGCATGCCGCCTCCTACCACCACCGCCAGCCTCTCTACAAAGGTAACCCACTTAAAATCTACTAGAAACCTTTTTAATTTGTTAATTGAATGTGGTTTAGACAAACCCTAAATCAAAAATGAATATGCCTTAATTAAGATTAAAAAGGCAACTAATGATGATGAACTAATTAAAGTTTATTTTAAAATTTATAAAATAAAGCATTATTATGAAAACATAGCCTTCTTTTTTTTTTCATTTTTGTTATTATTGGTGCTTGAACTTTTGGTTTGTTTGACTTAGATATGAATTGGGGTTGCTCTAATTAATCGGTTGGAAATTGAATAGGATGTTATGGAATTGGTTACATTGATTGTGTTATTTGTTCTATATATAGAAATTAGCTTATTGGTAATGTTTTGATTGATATGTATGCTAGATTGGAATAGTTTGATTTGAGGGTATTGTTCAAATAGATATTGGAAGGAAGCATTGGGAATATTTTAGCGATTAGGAATCTCGGTATTGTTGATGAAACTTTTCAATTGTTATCATTTACGATATTATCATTATGTGTTCATTGCGATTTAGTTAGTCATTTGCATTATAACGTCAATCGATTTATGTGATGTAATTTGCGGTATAAAGAGGTTCTAGGAATGGGGCTTTCAAAAAAGTGTATCCTCAACACTGACGGTTTATCCTTTGAGACTCTACGTCGATAAGTTTGTTTTGCTCTATTTCTTCTTTTATTTTCGGTCGATTTGTATAGCCATCATATTATAGGTATTGATATTTATAACAATTATTTGATGTAATAATATTTATAATGGAAGGCTTGGGGAATTTATTAGTATAATTTAGTACTTAATCGTGCCTAAAAGTACCTTTTATTATCATAATTTTAAAGTTGTTTGAATGCCTAAAGGTTTCTTTTGCCTACGTGTGAATTTGTTTATGAAATTATAGTCAAATTTATGCCTATATGAGAACTATACTTATTCAAGATAAATACATGGGTAATAGTTAGGCTTTTCTTCACATTACTTATACTTATGCAAGATCGTCTATGTGGACTCTTGGTTTGTGTCTTGGGTGCTAGAAATGATTTGTATATACATGTAAAGTCGATGCGTGTGGCTAATCCGTATTATAGGGAGACTACTGGCAAAAAATTTTTTATTGGTCGGGTGATTGCGAACATTTATCTTATTAACGAGCCTATTGGTGATCCACTAGAGCTATTAAGGGGATGTTAGAGGTGATGAAATTTGGGCTTGGGGTCATGCGAGGCCACGAGGCTACGCCTTGAAACTTAGCCAGAAGCCTCAGGGGCCAAGCCAAGCTTGGTTGTTAGCATCTTCTTAAGTTATTAGAGAACATTAAGCCAAAATAAGCGATCTTAAAGGCTATTAGTTAGTGTGAGAGAAGGTAACTAGACACACTTAGTCGATAAAGAAATTTGTTTTGGCTATAACGAGAAAAAACAAGGGTATTTAACACTTATGTATACAAGAATAAAGCTATAAAATGTTATAAAAGCTATAAATTGCTCAATCATGTTGTGGTATCCCAAAACATAAAAGATTATAGAAAGGAATAGTGAGGGGTATAATCTTAAAAACATGTTAGCGCTTAGCACACTAGTTGATATGAATGAATCTCCAAGATACTCAAAAGTTGGATAAATGAGTTAGCAAACTACGATATAAAGCTAGCATGAATGAAATACCTTACGTATTCACTTACGATAAACAATAAAAAAAATTTAAAACAAATTAAAATAAAATAACATGATATAATATAACTATTAAACTAAGTAGCATTTACTTAGTTTCTCATACTAAATTTAATAACATTTAAAGTTTCTCAAATCTTTGCTTTAATTTGCATTCATTAGATTTAAGTCGTATATGCTCTCAAGTCATATCTTTACAAGTATCTTAAATGTTAATCATATCTTACAAGTATGCTCAAAGTCATATAGTTACAAGTATGCTTAAGTCGTATGCTTAGAAGTATGCTTAAATGTTAATCGTATGCATCTTCTAAGTATGCTCAAGTCATATGGTTATAAGTATGCTCAAGTCGTATGTTAACATTTATAATGTTATGCTGTAGTAGGTCTAGTGGAATCATGGACCTCTATTAGGGCCAAGTAGTTGGATGTACGACGAAAGTCGAAGTGCCGGATAAATCTTCTGATTGAATTTAAATTTGGTTGCCAAGTGTTTTTGGAGTATCGTATAGTCACCTAGAATGTATGAATGGTAAATCGCTTGAATCGATGTCCGTGTTTAAAGTGTAAGAATGTAAATTATATGGGCGAGAGACATGGTAAATTATCATTTACTTGTTTACGGGTTCATGAGAAATTACGAAGAATCTTTGGTGGGCACACATGGGTGAGAAGAAATGGTGGCATCACACACAAGTACACAATTGAGGCGATAGTACTCATCGTATGAATGAAATGGTCCATGATATTGCGAGGGCGATTTTGATTGGGAGGAAGCGAGAGAAGCAACTATGAATTACGATGCAAAGACTTCTTTAAGTTGTTAGGCGAGGGTATGAGAAGCCATTTGTGGCATGGTTGCACCAAACACACTACACATTATGCTGCGATGGCGACATTACTTAACATCGAAAGGTGATCCTGACATGAGCCATGAGTGTTTTGAGTCGCTCTTGAAAGGCGATTAAGAGTATGTTACTGACGGTGAGAAATTACACAGTAACTATTACTTTTGTAAGAAAATGGTGAAGAAGTTGGGTCTTGGATACCAAAAGATCGATCGTGTCCCAGCGACTTGCATGTTGTTTTATAAGGAAAATGAGCGGATAATGAGGTGCACGTTTTGCGGTCATGATCGGTTTAGGCCTAATAAAGAGGTGTGACTACAAAAAAATCAAGTATCTGAATTTAAGATTAAGGTATTTTCAATAACACATCGACTAAAAAGATTGTACATGTCTTGAATCAATTTGAACATATGAGTTGGCATGCAAAATCTCCACTAAAGATGGAGAACTAAATCATCCATGAGATGGGCGGGGCTTGGAAAGATTTCAACTTAGCACATCCCGAATTTGCATTGGAACCTAGAAATGTGAGGCTTGGATTGTCCACCGATGGTTTCAATCCAGTTTGGCCACTCGTTTATTTCCGTACTCATGTTGGCTGTGATTGTTACTCCGTCTGACTTGCCTCCTTGGATGTGTATGAAACGACCATACTTATTTCTTTCACTCGTGATTCACGGTCCTAAGAGTCACGGAAAGAACTTAGATGTTTACTTGAGACCTCTTATAGGCGAGTTAAAGGTATTGTGGGAGGATGGAGTCTACAGACTTGGGATGTTGCAGCGAAAACAAATTTCAACCTTAGAGGCGTGGTTATGTGGACTATAAGTGACTTTTGACTTATGGTATGTTAATTTGGATGGAGTACCTACGGGAAGTTGGCTTGTCCGTATTGTATGGAGCATCTGAAAGTCGTTTAATCTATCAAAAGGTCGAAAGCCTTGTTGGTTTGGTATCATCGTCGGTTCTTCTAGGTAGATCACCTGTTTGAAGAAATAGAGAACACTTGAGGAAAGGAAAGTAGATAATGATATACCGCACCGCGATTGTCGGGAGCGGAGATGCGAGATCGTGTGATGAGATTCTTCGGTTATCCCATTTGGTAAGGTTGATCGACAAACATAATCGATGGGTTTGGTGAATCTCATGCTTGGGTTCGGAGAAGCATCTTTTGGGAATTGCCTTATTGGTCTACAAATTTGATTAAATCGTAATCTAGATGTGATGCGTATTGAGAAGAATGTGTTTGACAATGTGTTTTACACTTGTGATGAATGTTACGGGGAAGACAAAAGATAACGATAAAGGCACGTTTGGACATGAAAGATATTTATAAGCGTCTGGATTAGAACTTTATGAATCTCTAATGGTAAGATTGTCGAAACCGCATCAAAGGTACACATTGTCAAAAAGCAAGTTGAAGATGTGTGCACATGGGTTAAGTCTACGAAACTACCCGGATGGATATCGTCGAACATTGCAAGGTGTGTATTACGGGTGGGAAATTACGAGGATGAAGAGTCGTGATATATCGTGTGTTCATGGAGACTCATACTATAGCATTTCGGGATCGCTTGATAAACCAATATGGGATGCTTTGGCGGATCTTAGTCGTTTCTTCAAAGACTTGTGTTCAAAATCATTGAATGAGAAGGACATGTTTGTACTTGAGAAGAACATCATAGAGATCACGTGTAAACTGGAAAAAATATTCCCACCTGGTTTTTTTTTGACTCCATGGAGCATTTGCAAATCCATCTTCCCTATGAAGCTCGTGTTGGGGTCCGATTCAATATAGATGGATGTACCCTTTCGAGAGGGTGATGGGAAACCTTAAGAGGAAGGTGAAGAATAGAGCTTATGTCGAGAATTCGATGTCGAGGCATATCTGATTTTGATGAGATATCTACGTTTGTCTCGGACTATTTTCCGGACGAAGTCTTGTGAAGGCCAATCAGTATCGAGACATGATGATGGGGAAATGTTGAACTAAATGGTTGGCTCTCTCGTATTTTGGTCTATCGGTATGGCGCTTATGGAAAAGGAAAGCGTATTCTCTCTCGAGCAAGAATTACATGCCGCAGCATACTTACATTTTTCTCGAATTGAGGAGATTGGCGAATTTGTGAAGTACACATGTAAACTTGATATTTTATCTTTTAAGTTGAAAATTTATTCCAATATGTTAATGTTTATAACATGGTATAGATTGTCACGATGTGAGTTAAAAGTGAAGCATCTTGAGCATAAGCGATAAAGATATTCAAATCGATCGGGATAAAAACTTTGCACTTTGGCTAAAGGACAAAGTAAGTTCAATTTTAAACGTAGTGTAGTGTATATATATATATATATATATATATACTCTATATATTAACTATGACTTCATTTAATAAGATGGAGTTTTTGTAGGCTTTGGTTGAGGATCAGCGATTAGGCTAATGGTACAAGTCTAGCTATGGGACGAGACAAGGATCAAGTCGGTATGATAGTTACAAAATAAATGGTTGTGAATTTCACACAAAGGCATATAGGCGCGGTAAAAGAACAACGAACTACGGAGTGTGTGTCGAGGAGATTATTCTGATGAGCTTGGTCGTGCCTTTTATGGGGAGTTGGAGGAAATCGTAGAGTTGTCGTCTGAGACACGTCACGGGGTCGTATTCACTTGTTCAAGTCTTGGTTGGTTTGATTCGAGGAAAAAGGGATACGTGTTGTGACGGACATGGAATCGTCGATATTGACCTCCATGGAGTCTGCGTACTCCAACGAGAACCGTTTGTTTTACCAACTCAAACAGCGATGCAAGTATACTACACTCCTAGTCTGTTAGGAAAAGGGATAGGCCCCTTCTGATTGGCGAAGTTATAATTTATACTCCAGCGTAGTCGTGTAGAATTAGTTGATGGGGAGATTTACCAAGAAGCGGATGCTTCATAGTGGGACTATAATAAATGTGGAGGACGACAATGAAGTAATCCAGTTAGATGGTGGAGATGAACCACATGAATTAGATCTGAGTCGATACTTGTGTCGGATGACATTGATCTTTGAGGAGGAAGAATTATTGATTTGAATCGACACGAATCGACCACGAATGAAGCGAGATGATGGTTATGAATCTGCAAACACGTATCAAGATGATTACGAATCGGGACATTGACACTTGAACTCATGAAATGTATGTTTAGCAATACATGTTTTTTATATCATTGTCATGTTTATGTACTAAACTATTTAAATGCAACTTTTGTTTATTGTCATTTTATATTCATATATATATACATGTTTATATCCTTTGTCGTGTTTATGTACTTAAACTATTTAAATCTGACTTTTGTTTATTGTCATTTTTAAATGCAACTTTTGTTTATTGTCATTTTATATTCATATATATACATGTTTATATCAACATGTCATGTTTATGTACTAAACTATTTAAATCTGACTTTTGTTTATTTTCATTTTATATTCATATATATACATGTTTATATATCTTTATCGTATGTTTATTGTCATATATACATGTAATCAAATATGACTCTAATAACATCTTGAAATTTGTAATATCTGAGATGTTCATACTACCCGATCTTCACGATCATCGAGTCATCCAATTTGTTCATACTCCTACCGACTGTGTGAGAGCTATATGTCAAGATCGAAATCTTTAAAGATCTTTGGGCGATTCGTATGGGGATGGGCGACGAGGTATAAAATCAATTTGTTATATGTATTGTCGTAATATATACCAATATCAACATATTTATTATATTTGTAACTTGTTTTATTATTTTGTTAATTACAGGGTGATCGAGGAGGGATGGCGCTTGACATAACCTTGTACTTGTATATTCATTATTTGGATGTTTGTATATATATTACTTAAACAAGTTTTGAAATGTTATTATATTTATTCAAATCATATTGGTTTTAAAGGTTTATATACTAGTTTGGTGTATGTGTTGGTGGGCGATGGATGTTTATATTATTTTTGTATGTTGTTTATCTTGGTGTGTATGTGTGTTGGGATAAAGCGGTGAAAGCAGTACGAGTTTTTGGGAATTACGCAAAAATGCAAAAATCTATTTGTAATTTTTTTTCATATCAACGACCGCGATGCGGTCATTTGAGCGATATTAGCGACGTCCGCGAGATCGGCGGCCATGGATCATGCGTCGGCGATGATAATGGTCGTGACACGTGGACCACGTCGACTTTTGTACTGGACCATCTTGACTCATTTCAACGGCCGGATTTGTCATTTCGATTACGCTCATGGCGTGATCGAGATATCCTTGTCGCTAATAGTGGTGTTGATGTGCATCCCGGTGACCAGATTTTATCTGACGATTATCACGACCGACTTTTCGTCAGCAGATAGCTATCATTTGATAAGCCTTTATGTTGTAGTGATCACGTTAAAAGACCGGGAAGTTCTTCAAAAAATACATCGGAAATTCTCTAACAATGAAATATTATTCAAATCGACTTGTCTTTGTTCGAATCCATAACATGGGCTAAGAAAACGACATCCGTTTTTCAATAAGCGAATAGCTTTATGGCTCGATATGATAGTGACTAATTTTAGTGGTTTGGTTGATTGAATTCGTATGACGGGTTGGTTAGGAATATGAAAACTAACATGACCTTACGAAAATAATCAATTTTGGCATGATGAGTGGTTAACCAATCAATTCCTAAAATCACATCAAAAACAAGTATCTTTAAAGAGATAAAATCGGCAGTAATGTGATAGTGCCAACTTGGATTAAGCAAGATTTATAAGCGATGGATGTAACGAAAGTTTCACCCAACTGAGTCTCCACCGATAAATCAAAGTTTAATTTCTCTGAGTCAAGTTTAAGCGTTGAGCACTGGCGGAGAGATAAAAGAATGGGTAGAGGCGGTGATTCTAGTAAGGTATAAACTTCATGAGAATTCAAGATTAGGTTACCCGTAATCACCTCGTTCGGGTTCCTCGCGTTTTTGGCGATCGCGTACAAACGCTTCTTCCGAGAACCGTGATTTCGACTTATCCGGATGACCCTTAGAGTCACCATCCTCGTTGAACTTGGTTTCTTCTGTAACAATCCCGAGCTATATGACCTTCTTTTTCCACGGTTGTAACATACCTTGGATTATTCTTGGACGATTTAATGATATGTCCCTCTTTCCGCATTTGTAACATCTAATGGCGGTCGTTCTCCTCCCCTAGAATTTGTTGTTGGTCTTTGGTCTTTGATGTCTTCCGTCATTGTTGAATCTCCTCTTTCCGAAAATTCCACTTGACTCACCTCTCCTATTATCGTGGTCACGATGACCACCCGAAAGTGGTTACCGCTTTGTTCAGTATTTTTCCTCCTCGTTGGTTATCATCGCTCACGATATTTGTTGTCAGGTGTATGACCACGGTTGTGATCCCTCGGTTGAACATACTCATTATCTCGCTCTAATAATTGAGTCGTGTTTACAACATCTGAATATAAAGAAAATTTATGAGATATAAGATATTGTCGAATCTCGGGCTTTAGACCTCTCAAAACATCCTCGTCATTTTGTTCCTCATTTTCGACCAAATGAGGTGCGAAACTGGATAACTCTACAAACTTCGCCTCGTCTTTGGGACACTGGTCATGTTATTTTGTTCCATCGATAAACTCTACCTCCTTCGTATACGATTGAATACTTCGGGAAAGTACTTGTCGTTGAATAGTTTCAAACGTTTCCCAAGACATGTTGAGTGCAAAGAGGTTAGTACGCTTCATGACTCTCTCCACCAAGAGTCCCGCCTCACCGCGGAACATAAAGGTGGCGAATGGAACCTTCATTCCTCCGTGCATCCCAAGACATCGAATATCTTGGTAATTTGCTTGACCCATGTTTCGCGCTTGATCGGATCCCGCTTTCAATAAATTTCGGTGGTCCCAACTCCTTGAAGCGCTTGGCAATGTGTGATCGCACTTGGTATTACTTTCACCGTATTTTGTACACGAGTCTCCCAAATTCGATTTTGCATGAAGCTGCAAAAAGCTCCTAAACATTCCATCATTCATCGTTTGTTCGGTAGTTTTGTTTACAGGAGGATTATTGCCTTCATGTTGCACGTTCTCCTGGTTTGTAACTAAAGGTTGTTCCACAGTCTCATACACTCCATTGTTAACGTTCTCAACGTACCATTCTTAAATATCTCGCCATAAAATAAGGGTTAATTAAACAAATTATTATATCACATAATATTCTATATTACGTGACCGACCAACAAATAAACTTAGATAGGACACACTGCTAGCGAAGGATTTACTCATCTCTCCCTCCTAGTTCTATTCCCGATCTCATGGAGACCATATCCCTAGCTACGATACAACCGTGACGCCCCAAAGAAATAGGTACAACACCCATTCTAAGTCGCCAAATACATGATGTGAAAGCAAAACTACAACTTCAATAATACTGATTGTGTAGGTAAAATACTGACAACACATCTGTGAGTTTAAATACAAATATTATCTTGTATAATATCTACACTCAAATAAGTCCTCATTATAATTATTCAAACACTATTTTACGTAAATAGTGAGGATTGCTAAAACATCTTTTTAGAACCATCACTCCATACCCATTAGATCTTGCTTTATGTTATCACCTCACGAGAAGAAAAATGGAACAAAAAAGGAAAAAGGTGAGCTCAACTAGCCAATTAAAGAATATTATGACTAAGATAATATACAACAAATTATCATTAGTCTTCACGAGGAAAAATCGATAAAATATAATAGACTACAAGTTTTAGATCAACAATCTGCAATGAGCTTAAGAATCCATTAGAAGAGTCAGTAGAGAAGGAATTCTACTATCTTCTAAGATTTAAAAGTCCATCATCAATATTTTATCCCCGTAACATCAATCGATATACATCTTGAATCAAATATTCATCTACGCACTCTGAGGCCAAAGATATTCATTTTGTATCATCAGTTGGTCATGTTCATCTCAACACTGTTCATCTTTGCACTACTGGGCCAAAGATATTCATCGAATCATTTATATCTTTGCACTCTGAGTGCCAAAGATATTTAGTAATATCATCATTTAGGGGTGAGGATGATGAAAAATATTTTAAAGAAAACGAATCTAGTGAGACAGAAGGGCAAATAGTAGGGATTCGTATAACAGTTTATCCAAGATCAATAATACTCCATAATAACCAATTTTGAAGCAAAATTCAAGAATAAAGATCAAAACATGGATACAATCAAAGATAATAGCCATAATAGACATCTTGGACAAAAAGAAGAAAATTTCAATTTTTTTTTGTGAATAGTGTCATATACGTGAATAGTGCCGTATACGTGAATAGTAATCCCGACACAAAAAGTTTTAAATTTGATAAAAAGTTCGAGATCAATACTTGGCATAATGATATTGAAGAAATAATATCATATATGAAGAAAATAACATCCTTACCTCAAAATAACAAGTATTTTGATTGAATTTGGGATATAGTCTTACGTGAAACTTGTCTTGAAAAATATAAACTCACAAAGTATCTAAATACTCACAAAATATGCTCGATAATATAGAGAGAGAAAGCTTATATTTCTGGTGTGATTTTCAATTCTAACTTAGCACTCTATTATTTATAGGAAAGTGTTAGCTTAAGACGCGAAGGAGACTTGACCTATGAACACGATGGTTTTACTCGCTACTATTGCCACCCACCACATTTGAAATAAAATTCAAAGACATTTCTTCACCAACCATAAGTGGGGCCCACTCAATTCTAGAATTTTTCACCAAAATCATTTATAAACCTAATTACGAATCGATTTACCTCTTAAAATTCATAACAAATCATCGTTCATTTTAACGGTTCAAAATTTGTGGACATATACTCAACTTATATATGTATAACATATCCAAAAATCACAACGATCCAACGGTCGGATTAAAAATTATAACTCACATAATATATCTCAAAAACACCTTTGGTTTAATATTTAATACCTCCATTCAAGACAAAAATCTTGATAAAACACCTCAACATTAACTCCTTCATTTTTAACCACAATAAATATATCCAACATTTATATCCACATAAAATAAATATTTCCTTATCATATGAATCAATAATTAATTATTCACAAATAATATTACAAAATCACATTTACGATAATGAGGTAGTTCCTCAGGAAAGAGGGGCTTTCAATAAGAATTTCTCCTTATGGCGCACAATTAGGTTACTACAAACCTCTCCTCGATGTAACTTTCTAGACATTACCAATAATCTTTATCTAATAATATTATTCAAATAATATGAATTATTGATCGATAATGAGAAATCTTTGTGCGTTGACAATTATTGAAACAACAATAATATAAAATATCAACGCAAACAATTATTGAATCGATAAAATAAAATATTGAAGCGAAGCTTCATCGTAACAATTATTGAGTAATGCCTTCTACGTAAGGATCGATAATTCATCAATACTGTACATCCACGCGTATTACTGTATTTTAACCACCAGGTATTCCAACAGTGTTAACGGTAACAACTACGCCTTTATTTATAAAAACTCAAACTTGTCGTTTTCTTCATCCGACAATTATTCTGTTATAGGGCCCACAAATGATTGCGTCCATCGCATACGAATATTCCAAACAACAAGAATATTCCACGACCAAATGAATATTCCCCGACAACAATGATTATTTTATAACCACTTGCATATTTTTTCACATTTCACCCATAACCAGATAATTATGTCAAATTAATACCTTATTATTCACAATAATAATTAGAGAAAATTCGATTTTATTTATAATAAGTTGGGGTCTTACAATATATATGGGATGTTTGCTCAATGGGAAGGGCCCCAAGGGGCACCCCACTTTTGTGGAAGGGAGAGACCCTAGCCAAGGCATGGTTCAAACCCACTTGCCTTGCCATGCATGCCGTCCGTCCCCGTCCGGTTCGGTTGAATCGTGATATATAACTTTTTGGACAAAATTTATTTAATAAATTATTAGATTTTGTTTTAAGTTATTATCAATATTACGTAGTTTTGACGCATCCTAACGGTAATAAACTGCCGGATTAGTCTATAAATTAATCCATATGGGGGCGCTAAAACAGAACGTAATAATTTTCCCGTTCCTTTCCTTCCCCGTTCTGCAGTAAGAAATTATTCTCGTTTCTTTCCTTCCTTCCCCGTTCTGCAGTAAGAAATTATTCCCGTTCCTTCCCTTCTGAAAAATCTCGTTCCTTCCCTTCTGCAGTTCCATTCCCGTTCTGCCATCCCGTTCTCGTTCTGCAATAGCCCGTTTCTGTGTAAGTGTATCCATGCAATCATATTCATGCATCATTTCTGTAATTATTGTAAGTTCAGTGCATAAACATTGAAATTGGTTCGATGTGTTCTTAATTTTGAAGTGCTTCTAATTAAGAATTGGAAATCCGTTTTATCTTGGGAAGCAATTATTCAATTAATCATTAGCACCTGTGAGAGAATAAATTTGTTTTAAGGAGACTTTGTGAATTCAAAGGACTCGGATTTATTTATTAATATTTTCTGTGTTATATATATATATATATATATATATATATATATATATATAATTATGTTCTGCTTTATTATATTTATATATATATTAACTAATACTATATATTACAGATAACAATATCCAACCCCAGACTTATCCCAAATTAGATACCAAACTCCCTTGCTTAAGATTGTACGGTTTAGATGGTTTCAAGCTGCCCTGAGTCGCAACCATTGCAACTATACACGGTAGGGATAAGAATTAATTAAGCCAAGGCAGATCACAAGGTTGTCCTGGTTCTGCTTATACCAAGTATGGAAAATTAGAATTAATATATGATTTTTTTTCTGCACAATTTTTACTTGTTTAGGTAGATAGTGGAACATTGCCAGGGTAAGCAAGGATTATCAACCAAAGAGTTATTTATCTAATCTTCTAAATTTTCCATGTGCTTATTTACCAAAAAAGAAAACAACTAACCGTAATCAAGTCTGGCAAACCATTTGTAAAGAGATTGCTCTATTTTAATGCCAAGTTCCCCCGATATTGAAACAAATTAGTTTCAAGAGTAGCATATGGAAAATTTTGAGCTGGATGTTACCATATTTATAAAACTTAAAATTTAACATTCAATTGGGAGATGCAGTGGAACTTTCACCGTACCTGCTGAAGTATTTGAATGCCTACCCCAACAATCAATGCATGCTTCACACCTGGTTCAAGAAGATCACCCCAACTTGACCCTCTCCCAGCAGATTTAGGTGCATGAGCCAATGCTGCTCCCACTGAGTGTTGACCAGGAAGATTGTCTAAACGAAGAACAGATTGACTAACAATAGCAGATGCGTGAACTACTTCACCTTCTGAAGGGACATCAAATCCAGAAAGTGATAAGACAGAACCGCGATGAGATCCTGGGGTATTCTCTTGGTGTAAGTAGATCCTTTTAAGTTCTGTTTTCCCATCTTCACCTTTCTTCCCTGACCATTTATATGCTAGCTGCCAACCGCCACCAATACCCATACCACTGACTGCTTCACCAGCATTTCCTTGGAAGAAGCTGCCTTTGGAGGTAGGACCTACCTCCTTTTCTGCATTTGTAGCTTGACACGAGAGAAATGGGCTCTGTAAGTTATCATCAGATTCTCCCCCAGAAGCATCAGAGTTTTCGTGACTGCCATCCTTTTGAAGGCTCTCCTCATCCCACTGTTCATTACCAGGTTGTTCTGCCACGATGAACATCCTGCCAGTAGTTGAAAAAAGCATACTTGGCATGCTTCCCATCTCTGGCTGCTTCTCATGAACACTACCAAATAGAGTGACCAGAGGATCCATAAAAGACATGCTCTGGGTCGCCATGCTTCCAGTTCGGGAGACCATACCAAGAGTACTATGTCCTCGGACTGGTTTAGCAACCCATGAGTACTGACCCTCCTCAGCACCGTATAACTTGATTTTATCTTCCTCTTCAGCATGATCCTGGTTGTCTGTGAGCTCAATCATGTACTCTTCTATAGTTGTATCACCTCCACCTTCAAGGCCTTCCACTAGTAAAGCCATTTCAACTGTAAAAAAAAAGAGAGCCCCAAATTAAGGTCAGGTCTATTTGTTTACTTGGATGAATGGAACCATAACTCCGAGTTTCAATCTCAAAAGAATTACTTATCACTAGCACTTAACAATGAGTTTGGGCTAGGATATGTGTGTTTTAGGAAAAGAAATGTAACAATGTACCAAGTGGGAATTCATTTTTCTATGTGAAAAAAAATTTATCTTTAATAGCGGATAATTATGAGGGAGACAAGTGCACAATGGCTAAGTAAAAACTTATAAGATGTTTGACTAACATTAAAATTTTGATCAAGTTACATTTTACACTGCACATAAAGAGAATAATATTTAACTCTTTAGAGTCAACGGTATACTTTTTTCTGCAATAATGTACCATATCACTATAAGGAGATGGATAACAACCCCTCTGATGTAAGTATTTACAGAGTGTTTTTACTCAACGTATATATAAATGTTACATCCTATATCTTAGAACTTCACATGACTTCAACATAACTGTTACTGTGACATTCAATTTCAGTACTTGGGATCCTTTTGCAGTACTATAGATGTATCAGAATGTCACGTTGTAGCTCATTATCAAGAATTGTGATGCTTATTGAACCAATATTAAGAAGTCTTGAATCTTGATTGCTTAAGCCAAGAGGTATCCTCAAAGTAGGAAACTCTACACGAGCAGAAAGAGAGAAAAAATAATTTGTTGTCAGAAGTTGGTGAGAAGCTGGGATGGATCAACCTTTAGGTATTCTATTGTCATCTAACTAAACAAAAAACCTTGTAAGGAGCAATAGTGGCACTGTTAAAGAAAGCACCGAATCTAGAACTTGCATAGCTTTGGATTGTAGAGGAAAGCATAACTAGACTATGAAGTTGGATTTCAGCTGCATAAGATACGCTCACCAGAAAAAGGGGGGAAAAAGAAGATAAATGTATTTCAAAATTACGACTTTGAAAAAGAAAGCAACTCCTATAGATCAAAAAGCAGCTTAGCTTACATTATTTTTTATAATTTCATTAATTTGATTGAGGATCTACTGTGTGTTTAACAAATTAACCACCATGTCAGAGCATGTGAAAGCATGATACTTTTGCATGAAAAGATTTGATAACATTCTCACAGATGAACAAACCTGAGACATCTTCTCTGCCTCGTAGCCTCTGTAAAACCTGTTTAATATATACCTGCTATATATTGTTGCATTGTCCCATCCTTGCAACAAGTTGCCAATAGTTGCAGCAACAGCTACGAGCTCGGATCCACTCATTCTCCTTCACTATACTGATCCGGAAAATTACTTCAATTGCTGGTTGCACTGTTGAATTCTTTGATTTTATCTTTGGCAAACATGTAAGGAGTGGCTGGTTTTCAAATTATAGCCCAAATGTAGCTTCAATCACATATTACTGAAACTGAAACCAAGATTTCAGTTGTAGACCACCTATATATATATATATATATATATATATATATATATATATATATATATATATATATATATAGAGAGAGAGAGAGAGAGAGATCAGTGGCAATGCATTTTCTACAACTCACACTTGAGACCTTTGCAATCAATCAATGCCAATGTATACATGTAATTATGCAAGTATGAAAGTAAATTCATTCATTACTCATATGTATATTATATACATGTATTGATGTGGGTGTTTATGTATGGATCAGTGAGTGCAAGAACCGGAATTAAATGAAATCAACATTATTAAAAGAAATGAATAGACCCCATATTAAAACTGATTTCAGAACAAAAATCATACAGACATAAAAACAAACATCATATGAACATACAGTTTAAAAGAAATTATGAAATTCTGGCTACACCTTTGATGAAAACTTAATTAATTAGCTAGATTTTTTATGCAGACATATAACTTGGGCATTAAATAATTTTTTGACTAGCTAAATCGTAATTATAAATAGTAATGGTGTAGCTTGCATATTTAATAATCTATAGTCACCAAACTCTCGGATATTAATTATGCTTGCAAATTAAGTTAGTATCATCAAACTAATTAATCATAATATGGGAATTATATCGGTAGCTAAATAATTTAATAACGAATGATCAGATCTTACTAGTGTTAAAAAAGTTAATGATAAACTGAGTGTTCATCATTAGCCGACAATAATCTGCAAGCTGATTTTACAGTCTTCAGCTAGACTTGAAGGAAAATGAAAATAGAAAGAGAAGAAAGAGATTAGAAAATGATTTCAATTCATCTGCTCAAATTTTGTTACAGCACACGGATTTTAACAATGCATCATAACGAATTTTCATAGAATCAATCCTACCCGATAAACAAGACTATTATTATCCCTCACATCAAAATAACTTAATGGTCTACCAAAACTACCCTTTGGTTCTCATCCTTCCATTTTTGCCCCTGAGATGGTTCTTCTGGACCTTCTTAGCCCATTAAGAGTGAGTAAGTCCTCAAGCTCTGCCCCATTATCCAAACTTGAGTCCAATTCACTCCCAAAATAAATCAAACGGGCTTTTAATGGCCCAACGTACAACTTTCGAGGTTAACAAATTTATTTGACAATCCACTTTTTATTAATGATAGAATATAATTACATAATTTCTCAAGTTTGACAACACATGACATTATTACTAAATTAAAATAAAAGAAATATATATTATTGAATTTACAAATTATGCAACTAGGAATCTGTTTGTGGAATGTAGGGAGTATTCTTTTGGCACCAGCAATAAATTTTCTCAAGTTTTTTAAAATGGGTCCCTTAATTTTTTGTTTTCTTATAAATTTAGGTACTTATTTTCACTATATTTAAATAAGCATACTTATTTTGATTATTTTATAGATTAACAATTTTAAATTAGGAATATCATATTAAAAGTTTACGAGTTCAAATCAATTTGAACTTTAATATGACGTCGTCGTTTGATCTTAAAAGTTAAATTATATCTCTAATTTTGAAACAGAAATAAAACATAATAATGTTTACAATCCATTGCCTACAAAACAAACCTACCAAAGTTTAGGTCTGAGGTTGTGCATTTTATTTATTTAATTAACAGCCGAAGATGGATTCAATAAAAATGTTAGTACTTTAACAATTAATTAATTAATAATTTTGCCAATAATATAAATATAAAAAGATAATTAATTTCTTGGTGACGTGGATGTTATTAGTACTGAAGTTGCCTCACAATTTGGGTGCATAATAATAATCATTATTATTATAATTATGGTCATGGTCCTCATGGATGGCAACATGTTGACCAACTAGAAAATATTTTCAAGAACCAAACGATGACACTAATACTATGAGCTGGGTGGGTCCGGGGCCACAATTGTTGTTGTATTGCATTTTATTGTTGGAAATTGATTTTTTTCATATTATTTTTTGATATTTATACACGTAAGGCTTCACATATTTGTTAATAAAAATTTGACATATGAATTAATATATGAACTCTACGTATAAAAATATCAAAAAATAATATGAAAATATCGAATTCCTTTATCCTATCCCTGCTACTAATGTCTAATGAGCTTTGTACTTTATCGTTTTCATAACATAAAAAAATAAAATAAAATAAAATACATCAAACTAATTGCAAATGGTATAATTTAGATAGGACCAAATGTGCAACCTTAACTTAAAGAACTTCAAGACTTAACCTGTAATCGAGGTTTAAAAAGTAGCTGTTTGGCCTATAACTATGAATGTCAACACAAAATTATAACAATATATACTGAGAAGAGATGTCATGTGATAACTAGCAATGTTGTAATGAACTTAATCTCTTGACTTTATTAGGCAAGTCTTCTAATTTTCATCATTTTTACTTGGTTCTTCTACTAAATTAAGAAAGGAGCTAGAAACAAAAGGAAAGTCTTTACCCTTGACTTTTTCTAGGTCTTATACAATACATTTCTTTTCAATTAGCATTCACTCACTAACAGAATATATATATATATATATATATATATATATATATCCATATCCCGGACCTGATCAAAAACGGACCTTTTTTCTTTTTCTTTTTTTTTTGCTTTTTTTTTAAAACAACTAAAAAAAAATATTTAATATTTTATGGAACTGAAATTTTTTCATATCTGATGTTTTTTAGGCGTGTTTTGAATACATATACCAAAAGTTGTGGTACATGCGCATGCAATGCATATACATATTTTGTTATACGTCTCAAATCACACCCAAAACATTTGTATTATGAAAAATTTCAATTCCATAATTATTTATTTTAGTTGTTTTAAAAAAAAAAAAAAAAAAAAAAAATAGACGGGACGTTAGCTCGTCCCGGATTTGGATCTTCTATATATATATATATATATATATATATATATATATATATATATATATGTATGGGGTTTCATCCACAAGAACCGAGAATCGTGGAGCAACCCCTTTTTTGGCCTGTGAAATTTCTATTTGGAGCAAAAAAAAAAAATTAAATAAATAAATAAATAAATTTCCCAAACCAAAAAAAGGGGTTGCTCCACGCGAATCCTAGGTTATTGTGGATGAAACCCTATATATATATATATATATATATATATATATATACGATCCGGATCTTAAAATACTTTATTATCCACTCTTTGAGCTCACCCCTTTAGCGGCGTGCCGTGACAGTTCGGTCATCATACAACCGTCGTCTATACTTTTAGCGACGCTATATGTTGTCCGTCGCTAAAAGTATAGACAACGGTTGTATGACCGAACCGTCGCCGGGTCCGTCGCTAAAGGGGAGTGAGTTCGGGTGAGTTGGATAAGAGGTGAGCTTAAGATCCGGACTCTATCTATATATATATATATATATACACACACAGAGAGAGAGAGAGGCAAACACATAAAAATAACTACTACATTTGTACATGTCATAATTAGCTTCTTGTTCTGCAATGTCTTCTATGTTATATAGTCCACAAATTTCCAGCTCAAAGTTACAATAGCAAGGGATAAAACCTCTACACAAAGGGGTTGTTCACATCAAAAAGTGGAAAAAAGTACTTCACTTTATTAACTTAAACTTTCAGTATCTGATTAAGTAGTTAATAATAGAGCTGGCACCATGACTTTGCCAGATCAATACAACTAAAATATGTCACTGTCGAAGATGAAAGATATAAACATATACTCGACCCGAGTAATTAATTGAAAAATACAAAAAGATATCTTATATAATTAAGTTTGGCCCTAGTATGGGGGTTGGAGAAAAATACAAAAGCCATCATGGAAGTAATATTTATAACATAACTGATAACATGGATTTCATGTGACTTTGTCAAGGTTGAAGGAGCTGTAACCACCAATTAACAGTTCATCTCACCTCATGATTTGCCATTGCAGAGAAGAAAATTGCCAGTCTCTAACAGTTGTGACAGCTAAGTATCTTGATAGAAATACACCAACCACCTGAACCTGTTTGGCCATACTAATCTTGATCATATCATGAGAAATGGTACTACCAGCATCCTTGGTGGTGGAGGCCATCCGAGAATAAGGGTTTTCACTTTACAATCCCCTCAACTGAGCTGTAAAGGCTGGAAAGATTGAAGAAAATGACAATTACAGTTGAAATGAAAGATCAAATCATGTGAAATATGTTTCTGGTAATAGTGCTAACTAAACTGCACAGCTCAATAAATAGATAGATAACTAAGATAAGTAAAGATGGTGTCTATCAGAATCAAGCATGAAAGATTCGGAAAATATGCACACGTGAACTTCAAACCAAACATTTGATCAAGTTTTTGCGGAACTTAGCTCAGGTTTTCAAATCATTTTATATATTAACACTGGATAATATGTCAAATTGAGTTCTTGGTGAGGTTGCACCACACATTTATGTCAGTAGAATTTACTAGGATATGTGGTTTCAGTAACTTGCAGAAGCATCCCATGAAAGTTTTATATAGCTTACATTGTGGAAAATTAGCAAAAACAGTTTTGTCAAGGTTAAACTTCGTAAAGGAGAACAAACCTATCGGGGCTTTGCTACTACATTACTAATTTTGAAATAGTTAGTACCCACTCAAGGCCATCTGTATATTGGGGTAGGGGTAGCATCTCAGAGAATGAATCACTTTTTTTCTTCATACTAATAAAACAATGGGAACTATGTCAACTTTAGTATGCAACTTGAAGTATATTGCTCTTGAGGAACAAATTTTGATTAATTAGATCCTAATCAAGAATTTCAATATGCTACTTGCTGCCATTTACTTGACCAGAAGAAAAACGTGAGGGAAAAAACAGCCCTGTACTAGTCTAGAGCAGGACTTTAACCATGATAATTTTCCATTTTGGTTAGAAATTCCTTTAAAAACATAAGCTCATATTAGCTAACAAATAGTGGGTGAATAATTTATCAATCTTTTTTTTTTAATTCACTGTATTAAATTACCAAAGATTGGAAATCAAAGCAATAGGTGTAACAGACAAGGAATATACTTTGAACATCAGTCTGCAACAACCACCTATATTTGGGATCCCCTCAACCTGTGAATAGAATTGGACCGTTGACTATCGTGCTAAAACCCAAACAACCATGATTAACCAATACAAGAAAAAATGAAGACAACCAAAACAGATGCTAGATTATGTTTCAAGAGTAGTAAAAATGCTAAACGCGTACTTCATTTTATATTGAGGGATGTCAAATACAACATGTATCTCCCTGATTATGTAGTAGATTGAAGACAATTGTACATCTCATTTTTGTTCAAGAACTTAAAAATACGGAAAAGAAAAGCAGGATTTGTGGGAAAAATTAATAAAATAATCTAAATTTGCGGGTGAAGGATCAGAACCATATCTGTAAACTGACTACTTTACGATAAGCACGTGTTCCAGCCAAACCTTTCCAACTCGGTGACGGCCCTTTTTCCTGTATTGTAAATAACAAAATCAAGTGAGCTTCCAGCCTTCCACCTTACTTCCTGACATTTGCTTATTTATTTGTAGTACATACAGTTCACCATGTTTTTCTTTGGATGCTTTATCTTGATCACACTCTTCCTTGTATAATGATTTTAATCCCTCTTAATTTCTAAATTTAATTTAGTATTTTGAAGAAGGGGGAAAAGGTTACTCCAGCCCACTCCCAATAAATGCCTAACAATGGAACCATCTTGGCGTCAAGGTAAATGGCTACAGAAATGCAAAATTCTAGCCAACTGTTAAAAGTGTCCACCCATATTGCCAGTTGTAAATTTAAAAGATGAGTAGATAGGTTAGGCACAACAAGGATTCATAAACTTACCGAGAAAACTCATAAGATTGTCTTTTGCCCAACCTGCTGCAGCTCAGGTTTTCACATATTCCATGTCATTGTGCTTACGTTTGTTAGACGTTGAAAAGAAACATATAGAAGCCCAAGATTTCTTCTGCTTGACTGGTTGTGCCTTGACATCCCTCTTTGCAACAAGTTCAGCCATGTACTGAACAACAGCCTGAGGAGCATCAATCGTTTAGTTAGCATCATATCAAAACTACCAATATCATGGTGTTCGTACAAAAACAATGAATTACCTGTGCCCCCATGTCAGTAACAATTCTTGGCGGCACTTCCAGAGGATTTCCTTCCACATTTAAGACACGTAATTTTGACAGCATCCTAAAAGAATCTGGAAGGATTCTTATCTGGTTATTGCTCATATCCAACTCTTCTAGCATCTCAAGGTTCCCTATGGACCTTGGCAGGTATTGTAGATCAGCAAAATTGTTGCTTATGTTAATTTTTACAAGTGTGGTAGCAAAACATAAGCTCTCAGGCACAGACTCTAGCTCATTAAAACTTAAATCAAGCTCCCTCAAGTTTGCTAGAGACGCCATTGTGGTAGGCAATCTACTGACATTATTATAACGCACAGTCAGGATCTCCAGCGACGTGATTCGTCCTACAGCTTCAGGAAGGGCTTTAAGACGGTTATAGTCTGCACGGAGCTCCTTGAGTGAGGAACAATGAGCAATAGTATGTGGAATTTCTTCAATATTGTTAGTCTCGATATTCAAAATTTGTAGGCTAACAAGCGACCCAATTGACTCAGGAAGCACTTGAAGAAGATTTGAGCTCAAATCAAGCTCCTGAAGCCGAACCAATCTACCAAAGGTAGCAGGCAGAGATGCCAACTGATTCCCCCTTAAATCAAGAAAAACCAAGCTGAGGATATCACCAATAGTCTCTGGGAGTTCACTGATTTTGTTTGAATGCAAATCCAATTTTGTCAATGATGAAAGCCCACCTATCGTGGTCGGTAAGGCCACAATCCTATTTTCAGACAAATCCAAGGTGATCAAACTGGATAACTTCCCAACTGAATCAGGGAGCCATTCTATTTGATCCATCAGTTTACCACGAAGATTGAGATCCCGAGTCCCTTTTTTCGAAGATACTTCAATTAAACTAGCAAGCTTTATAAGACTCAATTTCTCACCATCTTGACCTTCCAAAAAAAGGAAAGAACAGTATCGTCATTTGGAAACATCATTTATGTCTAAATTCCAATCAAAATTATTCTATATACCAATTTCCAAACTAACCAATTAAGTACAATAACTACATAACAAAAGCTCAAAAAAATAAGAAAAATAAATTAAAAATAAACATAAGCAGCAATATAGAACTTACCTGAACTAATCACTGGTTTCAAAGTAGAATCTACAATCTGGGGAGTTGCAACATCCCCAGATCGAAGTCCAACTCCAATTCCGTCACCATAAAAAGTAGACTTGGCCTTCTTCACATAACTATCATCTCTAGTAATCAACTCAGTAGAAGCTTTAACACCCTCCTTTTCATAAAACAAACTCGAAGACGACGTGGTAGTCACAGGAGAATTAAAAGAAAAGGAAGCCGCCGAATTCGTCAAAGACAAACGGCCAGACGATGTGGAAGTCCCGGACAGGGAATTCGAGCCCATTGCTGAAGGGAGACATCTAGAAGCTCTCTGAATCAAATCGTCGAACACCGAGTGGGCGTTCTCGAGATCTAACAATTTCACAGCATCTCTCTTCTGTTCATTGCTTCGAAAAAGGACCAAATTCTTCTGCATCTCTTGCAATATCATGAAGAGTTCTTCGGGAACTTCGGGGCTTTTTGTTTGCCTAGCAATGGCGTCGAGTCTTGATTGCTCCTCGTTTTCGACGTTCCGGATTAATATCTTTGCTGCTTCAATTTCTTCAATTCCTGGTCTTGTCGGTAGGGATCTGTGAATTCTCATAATTTCTTCCACCACCTCATCGACTGATTTTGGAGAAGATGACTCCATTTCAGTTGATTTCTTGAAAAACCCAGAATCAAACACAAATTCCCACCAATATTAACTAGTAAAATTCAATTCTTTTGGTTTTCCAAGACAAATCCAGATCACAAAAACGAACACACACTGAATCGGCTGCTTCTAAAACCCATAAAATCACTGAGAAAGTAACAAACCATTAAGCCATTTAAAGCAAAACAATTGGAGAAAACAAATAGTATAGAAATGGACCTTCGTTATTGAAAGGATCAATCAAACGGCTTATATATTGACTAATGAGAGAGAAAGGGCCTGTTTGGTTATCTGAGAATTGAGAGAATTTCGAAAATGCGACTATTCATGATGGAGAGACTCGGTATTATATTTCCATTTTATTTATTTATTTATCATTTACTAATAAATTATGAGATGGATAATTTGATCCCAAACACCGTGAAGTCGATTACGAATATCATTTTTTCTTATGATAATTTTAAAATGACGGTGAAGCCACTGGCTTTTCTTGGATGCTTGAATGTATTAGACCCTTGTTAATTTGCTACCAACTCCCAGTCTCCCACGGTCCACCTTGTTCAACTTTCCTCCCCTTAGACTGTGTTTGTAAATTTTTATTTGAGAGAAAGGAAAAATAATTAAATTTTTTCTAAATATTATGTTTTTGAGTTTTTTTAAAGAGAAAGATAAAAGATTTGGAGGTAAAATTAATTTAATTTTTGGTTTATAATTTTTCCCTCAAAAGTGAGAAGATTTGAAGAGATAAAAAAATGGAAAATAAAATATTTTATATTACTAAAAATAACTTATAACATAAATACTATAATAATCATGTCATTAATTATTATAACTCCTAATTTTTAAAAATACAAATCCTCTCTTCTTTTTCCCAAGAATATAACAGAACCTTTAAACCACCCCCGGCCCCTCGCCCGCCGCCCGCCGCCCGCCGCCCCTTTCTAGGAACAAAACAAGAAAAAAAAGACTGAACATGAGATTGGAAAATATAACATGAGCTGAGTCAGATATATTGAAAAATAATTATTATTATTATGCGTACTTTTAATTGTTTAATTACAAACAAAATATAATTGTTTGATATTTTGTAAACAAACAGTACGCATATCTTAGAAGAATTAATATAACAGAAATTCACAAATAATATAAAAGGTTTGATCATATACTCATAATAATAAATTAGAGTTAATATATATATATAAATGTTAACACCAAGATCTTCTGTCACATCCCAATCACGTAAAGACGCTTCGATCGCGCACGAAGAAACACGATAAATACCACAAGTTTCGATTTGGCGGTTCCACGGGGGGAAATTTCGGCGTGAGAGTCGATATCACGTGTTGCTAAGTTAATGATGGAGGATGTAATGTCTAATGTCTTGAGAGAGATAATAATTCTTGATTATGTGTGATTATGAATGATCGTGTGTATGAGAACGCACTCTTTGTGAAAACTTCCTCGCTAAGTTATACTCTCCTTGCTCGGATTATCTTGTCTTACCCACTACTTACCGACACACCCCTTGATCGATGGGTTCTGCAAATCGCGTGTAGTCTATCCACGCTGGTCATCTTTGCTTTTACTGGCCGTGGGTTATGATCACATCCACATTAATGCGTGGCGGTGTCTAGTCAACCGTCATGCTTTTTCATCATTCTGTCAAAGTAATAGATATTAAAATGTCAAGGGTCGATCCACCGAAGCAGGCCTTATCTTATAAGTTAAAATAGAAATAATATGGGATTGGGCTCAATGACTTTCAGGATTCAATAATAAAGTCCCAATGGATTAATTAAATGAATAAGCCCAATTTTCTACTACCAAAAGAGAGAAAATATCATGACCCAACATTGCTTCTCTAGTTTTTTGTTGAGCAGAATGTTTAATAGAAAACTATAATTGATCCGTGATATTTTACTAAAGGTCCATAGTAAGAAATAATTGAAGTGTACCCGAGTTATTGTTCACGAGATGAAATGAGAGGAGAAACAGGCCCAAATCAAAAAGGCCCCTGTCTACTAAAGATCTGGACCCAGAACCGGACGCTTTCCATTCAAATTCTAAATCATTACTAACATTTAATGTCTTGGGCCTTGAACACCGTAGTAAATCACAAGATATAAAAGATAACTTTACCAAATTTGGAGTTTTACACCGCCCATTTGAAATTCGAGCGCCTTTTGAACTTTCTGTTCATCTGAACTTTCTTTCTTCCTCTGCAAACCGTCAAAAATGGCTTCCCAAAACTCTGAACAAAGTTCACCCATATTGGTAACACCGATCACCGTCGTTCCACCAAACCCTAACCCTCGTGAAGGAACCTCAACCATGAATCCCAAGCCAAAAACTCCCAAAACCCCCTCCGAATACTACAGGAGCATGGATCGCTTCTCGCATGCCAATACTCCCTCTATCGTGACTGAGGCTGAATTAAAAAGGATTCGATCTCGGTACCACATTAGGATACCACGCGGTCGGGGTTCCCAGATCCCGTGAGAAGATGTACCAACCAATGCGGAAGGTTGAATACCGTCCTGTGACCTTGCTCGAGAAGGGGTTCGTTTCCCCTGCACATTTTATAGTGACTATCTTTGGGGTTCTGGGCGTGGGGTTCGCTTAATTGGTACCAAACTCTTACATTCACATTTTGGCCTTTGTGGCCTTCTGCCATAAGTTGGGCGTTGAGCCCTCCCTTGACTTCTTCTTCACCGTATACAAAATAGTTCAATCTAGAGAGAAGGGGTTCAAGGCCCTTAGCAAACATTCTCCGAAGTCAGGAGAAAAGTTCGAGAAGCGTTCGCTGGTGAACACTCCTTCGAGCTATAGGGGATGGCATGAGAAGTGGTTCTACGTCAAAGGTCGCGAAATTTCTTCTTTACTAAGGCGGGCAATCGGTGACGAGAAGATCTCTGCTGACTTCGGAGACATTTCTGAAGAGCGGGAAGTTGAAATGATGGAACTTTTTGACAATTTCCCTAAGGAGGAGTGGAAATACGGACTCCTCTCGAAGCAGGCATGGTTATATGACCATAAATGTAAGCACTAGTCTATTTCATATATATAAATTTCTGAAAATGCTTTTATGATGTGGAATCTAACATAGGACTGTTTGTTTCATGCAGTATCTCTGATCAGACCGAGCTCCTTAGAAATAAAGAAGTTCGAAGATTTCTTGTCCGGGAAGTCTTCGGAAGCTGTTGAGAATCTGCCAACAGAAGCTACTCCCAAAGCCGAGCCGACCCCGGAAATACATACTGACGAATTCCGAACAGAAGAACCAGAGGCTGAAGAGGTTCCTGCACTGGAAGAGACCCTCCATCCTCGTCAGAAGAGGAGGGCCACTAGAAAGCCCAGTTCAACACCTCTTATCACCCCCTCTTAAGCCATTCCAGAAACAGAGCCAACCCCCACATCAATACCTCGATGAGGAGGTTTGCTCGATCGTCCTGATCGAAGAAGTGTCCTCCGGACCAAAAAATTAAAAACCAAGATAACCCCGATTGACTTAGAAGAACTTAGGGTGCCTCGGTCTTGATCATCCCACCTTCGTGCCCCACAGCAGAAATACAGATTGCAAGTCAAGCGGTGACTGAGACGAAGTGGTTCCAACTTATTTATCCGAGGAAAGGAAGCGCTTTTGTGATACCATCAGAGTTCACGCACGCCTCAACCCCTCGAGAACCCATCCCAAATAAATCCCTTCTCTCAGAATGGCATACGTATGGATCCTACCCCTCTGAGCAATGTACCCGACTCCTTCTCCCGAAAGGCCGAGACCCTCCCCCGAAACGACCGGTCCCTCTGGTCAGGGTTATCATGCCGAGGCTATGGGGTCCCCGACCTTGTGGCCTAGATTCAATGCGAATTTCCCCTTCGACCTTTTTGGAGCTTTAAATCAAGAACAACGGCGATTATCGGTTCGATGATCATACTGACGGAAATACGCTTCGATGAGGGGATGAGCTATCGCTAAGGTAAATAACAATTTCTTTATCTTCTATTTCTCTGTTCTCATTTGGATATCGGACATTGACTTGAATATTTTGAAAATATGCTTGTTATGCGGCGTCTTCGGACGTTGCGTCAGAGACACATAAATGGGGAGGTCGGGGAGGAGGATTTCATGAGGCGGGAGATAAATATTGAAATCAACCTTTGATCGAGAGAGGCCGATCGTGAAGATGCTTTTCATACCATCAACGACCTTCAAAAGCGTAATTAGATCGGGCTAGGATGGACTCAAGACGCGTCGACGATGAGTTAAAGGCCACGAGGATGGGTTGGGCTGCGTCCAAACCCAACAAGCTTTTAATCGACATGAACGCTGACTTGGTGAAGAAAACCTATTCTCAAGGCCAAAATGAGGAGTTTTCTTGATTGTAGAAGCTTGGTTGTGACGCCCCAAAATTAGGTATACATCACCCATCTTGGGTAGTCGGATACATAGTGCGTAATTTAAATACAACTTACTAATATAAGCATAGGTATACAATCGACATAAAGCGTGAGTTTGAATACAAATATTGTCTACAAGATATTATACAAACTCAAAAGGAGTCCTCATTATAATTATTATCACACTATTTCACGAGAATAGTGAGGGACTACTAATCTTATCCTCCGGACCATTACTCCAGTTCACGACTCGTCCGGCTATATTCTCATTTCACGAAGAGAAGCGGTGAAAGAAAGGGTGAGCTCAACTAGCTCGAGAAGAAATATTATGACTAAGATAATGCGAGAATAAATTATCATTAGCTACAACTGTGATGTTAAGCGATAAAATATAATGAACATCAAGTTTAACTATAAGCGGAACCAAAGAATCCATTAAAAGAGTCAGTAGAAAATAAAACCTACTATCTTTTATGATTTAAAAGGTTTTCATCATCATTATATTTGAGACTCGACTTTAATAAATATTCCACATCATCGAATCACCGCACTACTACGGCGAGGATATTCTTTAGTATCACGACCACAATTATTCATGCACTACGGCCGAGAATAGTTGTGTATTCATTAATGGTCATGATCGTGCCAACAATCGTCCATCAATGCACTACTGACCATTTTTATCACATCATTTGTAACATTACGGTCATGATTACACAAGAATAGTCTCGGTCATAATCATACCAAGTCCATCTACGCACTTCTGAGCCGCGAGATGACTTTCATCACATCATTTGTAACATTACGGTTATGATTACAAGAATAGTCTCTCGGTCATAATCATACCAAGTCCATCTATGCACTACTGTGAATACGAGATGACTTTCGATATAATATAAACATGAGGATGATGACAATGATATAAGAATTGATAAAACAAGTTCAAAAATTATTTTATCCGGGAATTATTAACGTCAAATTGTCAACGTGATCATCATTTTCTAGAGTAAAATTCAAGAATGATCGGAAGAATATTTCCATGAAAAGATCTTTGGATGAAACGCTTAAATATCGAGGATATTCTACTAATTTCATGGAGTATAGAAGTCGAAAGTTTTAACCGATTGGGTATAATAAAGAATGGAATAACAAAAGAAATCACCGTGCATGCGATAAATATCACATGATATGAGTTATTCCAACAGAATAATAATAACGGAACCGGTCGGGTGAAATTCACACCAAGCGAGGATGTTCCAATGAGAATAATAAATGCGGAATAATAAATGATGGAACCAGGTAGCGCATATAGATGAGATAGGATATTAAGCGAGAATAATAAAAAAGCGGAATAATAAAAATGGAACCGAGTGCGGTGTAAAACACATAGAGCAGGATATTCAATGAGAATAATAATAAAGGCAGAACCGTGTCCGGTGTAAAACACATGCATGACGGGATGTTCAACAGAATAATAATAAAGAGGCGGAACCGGTAGGTGTAAAACACTCGAACAGGATGTTCCAATGGAATAATAGAAGAATGTCACCAAGTATAGGGTAATCACATATCTGAGTTATTCCAATAGAATAATAAGCGATGGAATAATGCAGTTCTCTTCATGAATAAGAAAGAATAACACCCTTTACGAGTACAACAAATAATATTCCCTACCTTAGAAGGCTGAATATTGGAAAAGTGAAGTAGCGAGAATACTTTTCTTCTTTCTCTCTATAGTTCTCTCTACAGAGTTTGATGAATTCGTAAGAAATAATGAAGGAATGAAGCTTTCTATTTATAGAAAAAGCGGGGTGGCTCTTTGTAGTGTATGAAGGTCGAAATGACTCTTGGTAATATTGAAGAGACAACTACTATTTCATGAAGGGGTAATTCTTATCGACGAAGGTAATTACTATATTAACGAAGGTAAATACTTATTGAAGAAGGTAATTACTATTGACGAAGGTAAATACTATTGAAGAAGGTAATTATTATTGACGAAGGTAATTACTATTGACGAAGGTAAATACTATTGAAGAAGGTAATTACTATTGACGAAGGTAAATACTATTGAAGAAGGTAATTACTATTGATTGAAGGTAAATACTTATTGTGAAGGTAATTACTATTCACAAAGGTAATTACTATTGTGAAGAGACTCTTAGATGATGACATATGGGCCCCCATAAAATAATCAAACTTACCACAAACGCGTCTAATAACGGACTCTTTATATACATCGAGGATTGAATAAATATTACCACAATCATTTTATTTTTAATCAACACATTTTAATCTTTTAACATTTATTAATCATTTATAACTTGTCGTCTCAATTAATAATATAACATATTATACGAGGATGATCTTGTGACAATAATTGAATCAATAATATAAGAGATATGATCACGAAATTCTTTGTAGTGATAATTGAGTATAGCTAAGTGACTTCTCACATAAGCATCGATAATCAAATCACAGTGTCTTCTTATCTGATGCCAGCGTACATTGTACTTTTACCATAGGGTAGTTCAAGCGGTTTTAACGGTAACACCTCGTAGTTATTTTTATAGAAAGATAATTTTGTCGTTTTTCTAGCTACGACAATACTTCCGTTAATAGGGTCCACTAATGATTGGTAGTCGTGCGAATATTCTCAGATAAAAAGAATATTCCCAGACCAAACGAATATTTTATAACAACTTGCTTACTTTTGCAAAATTTATAAATATTACCCACAACTATAACATTATATCAAATTTATTCCATAATATTCAAAAATAATATTTATAGAAAATTCATCTTTATTTATAAAAGTTGGGGTCTTACAACCTCCCTTCTTATGAAATTTAGCCCTCGAAATTAGGGTACGTGCACTGGTATGTCAAGAGGTAAAGATACCTTGATTTCATTTGATTCTAACTCCCAAGTCATTTCCTCAACATCGTGGTTCCTCCACAAAACTTTGACTTGAGGTATAACCTTGGAGCGTAGAATATGTTCCTTCTTATCCAAAATTTGAGCGGGAACCTCTTTATACGTCAAATCTTCCGCATTATTTAAATCGGTTCTAACTTCAATAATATGGTTCGGGTCTTTCACATATTTACGTAACATGGATATGTGAAAAGCGTTATGAACACGAGACATATTTGGCGGAAAAAGCGAGTCTATAGGCCTGAGTTCCTACTCGATCGAGGATTAAAAATGGACCAGATGAATCGAGGATTAAGTTTTCCTCTCTTTCCAAATCTTGTAACTCCTTTCCGGGAGCGACTCTTAACAACACATGATCTCCTATATCGAATTCCACGTCCTTTCGATGAAGATCAAGATAACTCTTTTATCGATTTTGTGAGGTTTTTATCGTTGTCGAATCGTTTGAATCTTTTAAAAGTAGTCATACGTACTCAACTCCGGTCCCAACAACGTTGCTTCACCCACCTCATCCCAAAGATCTTAGAAACGACACTTTCTTCCATACAACGCTTGAATGGAGCCATGCCGATACTTGTTTGATAAGCTGTTGTTGTAGGAAAACTCCACCGATGGTAAGAACTTGTCCCAACTCCCCTTGAAATCAAGGACCACGAGTCTTAATAGATCTTCAAGAGTTTGAATAGTCCTCTCCATTATCCGTCCGATCGAGGATGATATCTTAGAAAGCTAAATCGTAAGTCTGTGCCCATAGCTTTTTGCAAACTAACCCAAAATCGTGAAGTGAATCTTGGGTCTCGATCGAAACTATGGATCTGAAGATACCATGCGATCTTACAATCTCGTTTATGTACATCTGAGCAAGGCGTTCAAGTGTATAAGTTTCTCGTGATCGGTAAGAAATGAGCGGACTTGGTCAATCTATCAACAATGACCTATATCGCATTAATGCCTTGAGAAACCTTAGGAAGGCCAGAACGAAATCCATGGTAATGTGCTCCCACTTCCATTACGGAATTTCAAGTGGTTGTAATGGACCTTTTAATACTTGATGCTCCGCTTTAACTCGTTGACAAGTTAGACACCTTGAGATAAGCAATGCTTATCTCTCTTCATATTGCTCCACCAAAATGTATGGCGAATATCATGATACATTTTGGTACTCCGAGATGGATTGCAAATGGTGTGTTGTGCACCTCCATCATGATATTATACTTTAAATCGTGGTCGTTAGGAACACAAAGTCCGGAGTTGACTCGAAGTATTCCTTCTTCATCGATTCTTGCTTGGCGTATCACCTTCTTGCACTTTCTTCCTCATATTCATCTCGCCCGAGTCCGTAGATTGAGCGACTTTAACTTTATCGATTAAAGTCGGTTCTACTCGTATACTCGCTTATCATCACACGCGTCACAGAGTCTTTAACTCTATCTCCATCCTTTGCAAGTCACACAAATGGGCTCATACGTTGACAATAACGCACTTCGTGCGTGATGCATATGATCTTCTACTCAATGCGTCGGCTACCACATTCGCTTTTCGGGATCTTTATTAGATGGTATGATCATAATCTTTCAGCAGTTCAAGCCAACGTCGTTGTCGCGTGTTGAGTTCCTTTTGAGTGAAGAAATATTTGAGACTTTTATGATCCGTAAAGATCTCCACTTTCTCCCCATACAAGTAATGCCTCCAAATTTTAAGTCAAGACACAACACCGCCAACTCTAGATCATGAGTAGGATAATTCCTCTTCTTTGAGTTATCGCGAGGCATAGGCTATAACTTCTCCATGTTGCATGAGAACACATCCCAACCCTTTGCCCAAGAAGCATCTTTGTAGATGACAAATCCCTCCGAGCGGATGGTATTATCGAGCAGTCTTTGAAATAAGTCTCCTCTTGAGTTCTTGAAAACTCTTCTCACATTCTTCGCTCCAACCAAACTTTGTATCTTTTCGAGTCGGTGAGTCGATGGAGTAGCGATTCGAGAAAATCCTTCCACGAATCTCCGATAATAACCAAATTTAAACCGAGAAAGCTACGTACTTGATCCTTCGATTTAGGTTGTTCCCGACTTTGAATAGCTTCAATCTTTGCTAGGTCAAGCAGATATTCCATGACTTGATACCACGTGCCCAAGGAATGCTACTTCTTCGCCGAACTCGCATTTCTTGACTTGGCATAAAGCTTATATTCACGAAGCTTTTGGAGTGTCGACCTCAAGTGTTGCTTCATGATCTTCACGGCTTTTGGAATAAATAAGGATGTCATCGATAAAGGCGACCACAAAGTGATCTAAATATTCCTTGAATACTCGGTTCATCATATCCATGAAAGGCGGCGAGGAGCATTAGTCGATCCAAAGGACATGACTAGAAATTCATAATGCCCGCATCAGGAGTTACGAAAGTCGTCTTTGGAATGTCGTGGTTCTAATCTTCAATTGGTGATATCCGGAACGAAGATCGATCTTTGAAAAGAATTTGGCTCCTTACTGATTGGTCAAACAGGTCATCAATACGTGGCAATGGGATACCTATTTTTGATGGTGACATGATTGACTCCAGATAATCAATACAAAGTCGCATACTCCCATCTTTCTTCTTCACGAATAGTAAGCAGGAGCACCCCAAGGAGAAATCTTAGGACGAATAAAGCAAATGTCTAACAATTCCTGCAATTGGGTCTTTAATTCTCGAAGTTCAATAGGAGCCATTCGATATGGGGCTTTGGAAATAGGTTTTGTACCGGGTTCAAGGTCGATACAAAATTGATTTTTACGCCTGGGAGGTAGGAAGGAAGTTCTTGGGAATACGTCGGGAAATTTATTAACAATAGAAATATCGTTCAAAGCCGGCGTATTTTGTTTAAATCGTGACATGAGCTAAGAAAGCTTGACATCCGTTTTTCAATAAACGAATAGCTTTATGGCTTGAGATGACCGTGATTGATTTTAATGGTTTGGTCGTTTGAATTCGCATAATGGTTTGGTCGGTTCAGTGATCATACGGACGAAAATCTGCTCAATGAGGGGATGAGCTATCTGGCTAAGGTAAATAACAATTTCTTTATCTTCTATTTCTCTGTTCTCATTTGGATATCTGGACATTGACTTGAATATTTTGAAAATATGCAGGCTAACGCTGTCTTCGGACGTTTGCGTCCGAGACACATAAATTCATCTTTATTTATAAAAGCTGGGGTCTTACATTGACGATTCAACTTGGCGAGGCTCAGACGAAGGCCCAGGACGAAGAGCGAAGACATAAGGCCAAACGCCATAAACTTCGTCACAAAATAAAGTATCTTGAGGGACGGGGTCCTCTTCGATCAAGAAGCTGCGAAAAGCGATTCAAAGTGATCTTAGAGGCGAGGTAAAGAAAAGCTATCTCTGCTGCTCACTAGACCTTTACCTTACTTAACTCAGATATGTGAAGGTGGCGCTGAATGTCCCTCTATTTTTTGTTACATGTAAAAATTTAACTACTTTAAACTTTTTTATGTTCGTGTGATTAGTTTATAACCCGACTTGAATGAATGAAGCGTTTTATTTTATTGATGAATCTTCAACTGTCTTGATTATTACTTCTATTTTGATTAATTTCTTGTCAATAATTCAATATCAATAAACTGAACCCAACTAGTGAATCAGATACGACATATAACAGTTAATTTATGAAATGAAGTGAATTGAATTTTACGGACATGATTCAACTTAACTGAATTGAATGAACTGAACTCAACACTTAAACAAAATAAAGTAATATATACTCATTGCATCAAGTGTGAGATCGGTCGTGTATGAGGTGAATTTGGCTGATCCTCCTTGCACCATCAAAATCTTGCTTTACCACTCGAGGTAGAAACAAGTATATAAGGACCAAGATATAAGGATCAAGATATAAGGATCAATTGTGACCATTGACTTACCACCCTTGGTAAAATCAATATAAGATCATAAGGACCTTTAATACACCACTCGGGGTAGAAACAATAAATGGTCGCCATCGAATGGCGGTGAGTCTTACCATACCTCCTTACACCATTGTGACCTTAGGACAAATAGGACCAGGATCAATAGTGACCATTGATTTACCACCCTTGGTAAAATCAATATAGGATCATAAGGACCTTTGTTTACCACTCGGGGTAGAACAATAAATGGGCTGTCATTGAATGGCTAGCGAGTCCTACCATACCTCCTTACACCATTGTGACCTTAGGACCAACAGGAACAGGATCAATTGTGAAAAAGTGACTTTTTATTGATAATGAACAATCGTGTACAGACTTCCGATAAATTGACTTAATCTCTATTGAAAATATTTTCGAAGCCTGCCAGCATGCCAAGTATTCTTGATCTTGGAACCATCTAATGCCTTTAACCGATAAGTGCCTGGCTATGATACTTAGATCACCTCATACGGCCCTTCCCAGTTCGGCATTAACTTTCATGTGTTTTGAGGCGTAGATGCTTCGGCTTCTCTAAGGAAGAAGTCTCCTACTTCGAATCTACGAAGTTTGACCCCTTTGTTGTAATGTTTGGCTACCCTTCGTTGATAAGCAGCCAATTTGAGCAAAGCTACCTCTTTGACTTCTTCTAGCAGGTCCAGGTTAGCTTTCAGTCCTTCGTCATTGTAGATCTCTTTGAACCGACCGACCAAGACTTGGAGATCCATTTTATTTGGGACTAAGGCATCGCATTACCATAGGCCAATCGAAGGGTGAATCCTCAATGGTGGTCCTCGGTGTAGTTTGATGCATGCACCGACCTGTTGCGATTCTTCCGCCATCTTCCTTTAGCATCATCCGGTTTGCGCTTGATTTAGATTCGGCGTCGTCTGTTGGCCACCTCGACTTGCCCATTCATTTGTGGATGAGCCACAGAAGTCTTCTTGTCTTTGAATCCCCGGATCCTTTAAAATCCTTCAAATTTTGAACCCACGAATGGTGTCCGGTTGTCCGATATCAACACTACAGGGATCCCGGCGAAACACTACGGACTCTTTTATGAACTTCAAGCACTCTTGTTAGTTATTGGCCAAAGTGGTTTCGCTTTCACCCACTTAGTCATATAATCGATAGTAACTATGACAAAGTGACGACCTTTAGCTTTGAGCAGCGGTCCCAAATATATCCACCCCAGACGGTGAAGGGTATAGGAGATAAAATCGAATATAGCTCTTGGGTGGGGATCATGTGGGATCGGACTATTATTGGTGGCATTTTCACATTTCTTGACATATTTTGTAGCTTCCTTGAAAATTGTAGGCCAATAGTATCCTTGTCGAAGTACTTTATAAGCCAAAGACTTGGCGACCATATGATGACATCATAAATACCCTCGTGAACCTCCAAGAAGAGCATACTTCGGCCTCGGACGGAACCAAACATTTCAGTGAATGGTGAGAAAAATGCCAATCGATAAAGATCCCCATCAATAAGAACAAAATTTGCACTCTTGTACTTGATCTTCTTTCACGAGATCCGATCACGAAGGAAGGACGCCATCTCGCCGAATACTCGATGTAGAGAGTCATCCAAATAGTTAGATCGCTCGATACACATCACCGCCGTCTTTGAACACTCAATTACCGCAAAACTTCCAAATAAACCGATCCGTTGAAAACATCGCATCTGCGGTGGCCGGACCGACAAAGTCGTCGGCAATGGAATTGTTGTTACGCTCTATGCCCTAAAAACTCATACTGAAGTGAAATCTGAAGTCGGTCTTTTAATTAGCGGTACTTGATCATCAAGGTCCCACGAGCTTCATAATCTCCCGGCAATTTGTTTAACGACCAACCGAGAATCACTATAAATGATCGGTTTACGGACTTCTAGACTCGCTTGCCAATCGGACAAATTGCTAACATCGCCTCATACCGGCCGTTGTTCGTCGCTTTAAACCCAAACCTAATGGTCTGCTGAACCTTGAATCCCTCCGGACTTGTCAAAATAATTCACCTTACTTAACGATCACCGTAGAGGATCCATCTGCATCTGACGTCCAAACATTCGACCTTCTTTGAAGAAGTACTTAATCGCTTTCGATCAGACGATTGACCTCAAAGTGACTCTGCATCTGCCCGGTGAATGAACATTCCACCATAAAATCGGCCGAGGCTTGACCCATGATGGCGGTTCGGGGATGGTATTCAATGAAAAATTGGGACAACTCCATAGTCCATGCTGCTAATCTGCCTGAGGCCTCTGGCTTGCCCATCACCTTCTTCAATGGCTGATCCGTGTAGACGACCAGGAGCCGACCTTGAAAATATTGCCGAAGCTTTCTACTAGCAATTATTAAAGCAAAGGCAAATTTCTCAATATTCGGGTACCTAGTTTCAGCATCTCGTAGGACGTGACTGACATAATAAACCGGATGCTGCTTCCCACTGATCTCCCGAACCAACACTGCTCCAACTGCCAACGAACTTGCTGCAAGGTACAAATATAAGGTCTCTGTGAGGTGAGCTTCACCGATAAAGGAGCGAGAAAGCAGATATGTCTTTATGCCTTGGAAGGCGTCTTCACGCTCAAAGTCCATGGAGCGTCTTCGCATTCTTGGCCCTTCAATGTGTCAAAGAAAGGAAGGCATCTCTCCATGATTTGGCGGCGAACCTCCTTAAAGCCGCGATCCTACTAGTCGGGACGTTGGGCGTCTTTGAGCGATCGAGAGTCTTCATATCAAGAATGGCTGGATCTTCTCGGGTTGGCCTCGATGCCCCCTACGGTGACCGGATAACCCGAAACTTTCTCGCTTCAAGGTAGAAAGTACATTTGGCCGGATTGAGTCTTAATTGACGATAGCAGACGGTCTGAAAGCATTCTCTCGTGTCGTCCAAATGCTTACGAATCTGCGTACTCTTCACGATCATGTCATCTACATAAACCTCTATATTCTCCCCGGTATGTCATCGAAGATGAAATTCATCATTCTCTGGTAGGTGGCTCCAGCATTTATGAGGCCAAAAGTCATCTTTTTATAGGCATACACCGAACGGTGTGTAATGAACGTTGTCTTTGGAATGTCCTCTTTGCACATGGATATTTGATGATAACCTAAAAAAGCATCCATAAAGCTTAGTAATGCATACCCTGAAGTGGCATCGATGAGCTGATCGATATGGGGCAAAGGATAAAAGTCCTTCGGACAAGCTTTATTGAGATCGGTGTAGTCGATGCAAACCCGCCATTTTCCATTCTGCTTCTGCACCAACACTACATTATTTATCCACTACGGGTAATCAATTTCATAGATGAAGTCGTGATTAACAACTTTGCAACCTCTTCGTGATGATCTTACGTCGTTCTGGTGCAAAGATCCGCCTTTTTCGACGGATTTGGCTTCTTGAAAGATCTATCTCCGGTTTATGCTCGCCTACCTTTCGGTAACTCGGCATGTCTTGTGGTTCCCATGCAAAATATCTGCATAGCGGCGTAAGAGTTCCATAAGGTTCGTCAGAAGAGGTTACGGTAGACCAGAACCAATCCTCATTGTCTTGTCCGGTTTTAGATGACCAACTCGATCTCCTCGTCCCCCCTGCGGGGATTACCAGCCAGTTCCCGAAAAGCTACTCGGTGAAGGTTCGATCTCGATTGCCATTGTCTTTTTTACGTTTGCGACCCCCATTCAGGACGAAATAACAACATTAGATAACATCGATGAATTGGATCTAAGTCTCCGCCACCTCTCTACTCCATGCGTGGGGAATTTGATTTTGAAATGAGGATGGAGGTCGCGGACTTGGAAGCCGTCGATGTAGGCCTTCCCGGTATGGCGTTGTGGCCAGAATCTACAAGCCTGATATAAATTTACACATTATTTCTACTGCTTTGAGGTGTTGTCTTAGAAGATAATTGGG